>CM076581.1:382986025-383368239 GCA_034641835.2 Pinus albicaulis | reverse complement strand
ATATGTGATATATGAAGTTTTGACTTAGTATATATATATATATATATATATGGAATGATTGTTAATAAATTTAAAAAGGTTGATGATTTAAAGGATTAAAAGTTTAATTATTTAAAGGATTAAAAGTTAAAACGAGAAATTTTCATAATAGATAGCAAGGAGAAAAATTTATCATAAGATTGAAAAAAAATAAAATTTGAGATAATGAGAGGCATTATAGTGCAAAAGGGACATATGCACATGTGGGTGCAAAAGGGGCACATGTATGTGCCTAGAGTTTATAGTGGTAGTGGTTGGAATCAACCCCATGTCACATAAGTACGAAATTGGCCCAATTTTGGATTTCTCTAGTCAACAAAACAAATATCTAACATGAAGCATTGTCAACCATGCCAATGTAACAATGCCAACATTAATGTAACATTATTAAATTGATGTAACAATAATACATTACTGCATTAATGGTTGACAATAGTCAAACATTGTCAACTCTATTCAATGTGAGTCAATCTCGTCAATTGTGATCAACCTCATCAACCCTTGTCAACCATGGTCAATGAATCCACCTGCTTACATGACATTTTCCACCTTATGTATCTCAATAAACATATTTCAACAACGTTAATAATTATGCTTATGCTAATTTATTAATAATTTTATTTAATTATCCACCTGAACTAAAATTTTGGAAAGCTTTCTCATTTAAAAAATAAAATCCAAAGATTCAGTAAAAATGCCATGTGAAGCTATTTGACACATGTCGGATTCCCTTCTCAAAATAAAAATAAAAAAGACCGTAAACCAACCTATTTTTGCCGTATGAAATGAAATTAAGAAGTTGCGTCAGTCCAATTCGAAAATTATAAATATTGTATCTCTCCTTCAATTTTATTGTAACTGAAGTCGCATTTCGTAGCTTTCTTAACCATTTTTTGTGACGTATCTTGAAATCCAATCTGTGAAATATTGTACGTTCCAGTCTTTCACTGTGTTCGCTTCGCTGGGATTTTGTTGTTACAGGTTCGCCTCTTCCAGCTGGCAATAATTTAGTTTCTTTCATTCAAACCGCACTTCTTTATGTAACACTCACAAGCTTTGGGGTTTTCTTTATCATTTTATAGGCCGGAAAAATGTCTGAAATTGAGTATTCTGAGAAATACTACGACGATAACTACGAGTACAGGTTATAACATTTCTCATTCCAAGGCATTTTAAAGATTTATTCTCACAATTTCTCCTCTCAGGGTCTAGAAATTAAATTAGGGTTTGAAGAGTAAATTCGATTAAAAAATCCTATTCTATTTGAGTCTCATGTTTGTTGAAGACTAAATTCTCATTCCATGGCATTTTAAAGATTTATGCTCACAAATTCTCCTCTCAAGGTCTACAAATTAGGGTATGAAGACTAAATTCGATAAAATATCCTTTTCTGTTTCAGCGGGGATAATGCTTTGAGTCTCATGTTTGTTTGTATGCATGTGACGCTTTCCCCAAATGTTGCGCAGCTTATTCCGAGGGATCGTATTTTGAGGGAGGTAAGCCTCAGGCCGAATTTAATGCCATTATTTTCTGTGTGTTCTGGTTATCATTTCTTTTGATAATAGGAAAATAAATCGCAGGTTGCATCTGTTGGGCACTTGGGATTTATCTTTTAGTTACAGTATTTTAACAACTATTATATAAATATTTAACATCAATGCTAAGCATATTTGGAAAAGATATTTAGTATGGGATCTTTCTTTTAAGTATTTTTCTTGCCCAAGATTTTCCCTATTGCCCTAGAATTTCCTAGGGATATTATTGTCTGAGATTTTCTTTTGGAAGGGTTAACATTCCCTATATCACATGGGCTGAATTGAATTAACTTAATTGCATATTTTGCAATATTCTTTTCTTTATTATATGTTCAAAATATTCTGGAATCTATAACTACATGTACCTTAAACTGAATTTAGCTTCTACATATTTAAAATATACATCATATTTTTGAAATGTTTTAAAATCTACGAATGGTCTTAAATTAAAAATGACTAATTTAGAAACGGTCATAAATTAAAAATGACTACCTGCATGCAAACTTATTTTTATATTTTAGAGAAATCTCTACGAAAGTACTCACAAATGAGACTCTCCTTTCCAATTTTCCTTTTGCAATTTATTTGTGGGCTTTTCTGATGTGAGTGGGCTCTTATTTTCGCTCATAGTATTAGTTTTATTTAGTTATTTTCGCTAAAAGAAGATTGTGTCTTTCTGATTGCTGTGTTTTTTTATGTTTTTAGCTGCCAGTTTCTCTATTTTTCTGGGAAATCCTATTTTATTTTCATTTGTTATACAAAAAAAATTATTGGGCAGCACATTGCTTTTATTTTGTACCACAGTGTTGGATTATGTTTATGTTTTTTAGTCATGTGGGTTCAATTGTTTTGAACTAACTTAGTTATTTATGCAGAATGAGTGGCGAAAAATTGGGGTTCAGCAGTCTCGCGGGTGGGTGCACTATGCCATTCACCGCCCTGAACCGCATATTCTGTTATTCAAAAAACCTTTGAATTACCAGCAAAAGCACCAACAGGAAGCACAACAAAGTTGATGACGTGCGTTCAAGCTATGAGTAATTTGAGTATACATTTAGAATCTTAATTCTTATTGGTTACTTGTAAAGTTAAACGATAAGTTCTGGTAATTATCATGCGAGGACAATTTGGTTTCTATTATAACATTGATATTGAAAAATATTACAAAGATATATTATAATAAGTATTCTAAAATTAAGGTTTAATGTGGGTGCACAAATCGCATTTATCTCAATTTTTTTTTAGAATCCAACTTAAAAATGTGAAAATCGTTTTAGCTTAAAGATGTTTAAGTCATTTGTTCCTTATTATATGGTATAATTTTTTCATAAAATTGTTTAGAAGCATTCTCACTAGTTTGTTTTTTTCTTTTTTTTTTAATTAGCATCTTGACTTTTGGAGTATGGTATGTCAAACCAGGAGGTAACTCCTCAAATCAGAATGTATTATTGAATGAAGAATGAACATGCATTTATACATGGAGGTGAGGCTATTGGGATTCATCTCCCAATGACTCTTGGCCTTCCTTATTTCCTAATATTAAATAATATACAATATTACATGTACACACCCATCCCATAGGATTAGGTGTCAACATTCTCCCCTTTAATCCGAAGGGATGTTGGTGAGTCCAACCATCGATCTGAACTTTTCAAACTTTTCTCTTCCAAGTGCTTTGGTGAAGATGTCAGCAGTTTGCTCATTTGTGGAGCAATGATGTAGATCGATGGTTTTGGCCTGAACATGATGTTGAATTAGATGGTACTTTGTATTGATGTGCTTTGTTCGATCATGGAATTTTGGGTTCTTGGCCAAATTTATTGCAGAATTGTTGTCGATCATGAGTGGTGTGGAATACATTTGTTTCATCTGAAAATCCTCCAGGATTTTCCAGAGCCACACAATTTCCTTTGTTGCTTCAGCCGCTGCCACATATTCTGCCTCGGTCATGGAATCTGTTGGAACTGACTGTTTTCATGATCTGCATGAGACAGCTCCTGATCCAAGACTCATGGTGTAACCTGTAGTAGACACCCCTTTTTCTTTGTTGCCATCAAAGTCTGAATCAGAGTATCCGATCAAGCTGAAGTCGCCTACCTGTGTATATTTGAGTCCAAAGTCTTGAGTCCCCTTCAAGTACCTTAGCACTCTTTTTGCAACAGACCAATGTCCTTCACAAGGTTTTTGCATCAACCTTGATAGGATTCCAACAGCAAATGAAATGTCAGGTCTGGTGGTGGTCAGATAGATAAGACTTCCTATAAGCTGTCTATACTTAGTTGCATCCTCAAATTCCTTCCCTTCAATAGATGTAAGCTTCAAGTTTTGTTCCATTGGAGTGGTTAAGGGATTACAGTCATCCATGCCAAATTTGTTCAAGAGATCTCCAATGTACTTCTTTTGAGAAAGAAATATGAATTTAGGATGTTGAGTGACTTCAATACCCAAATAGTAATGAACATGACCCAAATCAGTCATTTCAAAACCTTTCTTCAACTCTTTCTTCATGGATGCAATATAGCTCTCATTGTTTCCTGTTATCAAAAGATCATCTACATATACCACAAGATATACAAATATTTTTCCAACTTTCTTAACAAACAAAGTTGCATCATCAAGATCAAAATGTTTGAAGTCAAGTTTCAGAAGATGCTCAGTTAATTTCTCATACCAGGCTCGTGGTGCTTTCTTGAGGCCATACAAGGATTTACAAGTTTGCAAACTTTGTGTTCTTGACCCTTTATCACAAATCCTTCTGGCTGGGACATATAAACTTTCTCCTTTAGATCTCCATTCAAGAAGGTTGTTTTTACATCCATCTGATGGACTTTCCATCCATTCTGAGCTACTAAGGCAAAGAGAGTCTGGATGGTGGTCCATTTTGCTGTGGGAGAAAATTTTTCTTCATAATCGAATCCTTCTTTTTGTGCGAATCCTTTTGCCACAAGCCTGGCCTTGTGCATGTCAAGTGAGCCATCTGTTTTATACTTGTTCTTGTATACCCACTTACAGCTAATTGGTTTCGTTCCCAAAGGCGGATCAACCAGCTTCCAAGTGCCATTCTTTATCAAGGCATCATACTCCTTCTGCATCGCTTCTTTCCATTCATCATGAGAAGCGACTTCTTTGAAGGAAGTTGGTTCATGATCTGTAGACAAACTCAATTCACAGTTATAAGCAATATTCATATCAACATGAGAATCAAAATTATCTACATCACCTTCGATTTGTTGAGTGGAAATTCTTGTTCCTGTTTTTCCAACCTCATCAGGATGAACATTCTCCAGTGTCTTTGTCAGCCATTTGGGAGGACCTTTCTGAGATGGCCCAGGCTGGTCATTTGACTGAGTTGGGATTGATTCAAGATTCAATCTCCCAATTCTGTCAATCACATCATCCAATGTGTCATTCGTGGTTGTTTCTTCATGAGGGGGAGAGAGTGCTTCAGGACATGATTCCACAGTTTGATTCAATATTGGAATCCCCCCTTCAAGATGTGGAATCACATTATCAAATTCTTGGAAAGAATTTGTATGTGTGAATCTATCCAGGCGATCAAGTTGCCGCTCAAAAACCTTGTCACTCTTGGAAGATTCAAGAAATATGACATCTCTTGCTATTACAAACTTCTTATTTGTTTCATCATAGAGACGGTATCCTTTGGAGGTATTGGAGTACCCCAAGAAGATACATTTTCTGCTTCTAGCACCAAGTTTGTTCCTTTGACCCTTGGGTATCAAGGCATAACAGGTGGACCCAAAGACCCTGAAATGCTTTACTGAAGGAATGTGGCCATGCCACATTTCAAAAGGAGTTTTGTTTCTAATTGAACTTGAAGGACACCTATTCTTTATGTAAACGGCACATAGAACTGCATCAGCCCAAAACATCAATTTTACATTCTTGAAAAATAACATGGAGCGGACCATATTTAAAATAGTTATGTTCATTCTTTCAGCTACACCGTTCTGTTGTGGATTATATGGCACATTTTTTTGATGTTTGATTCCATGTTGACGAAGATAATTTTCAAATTCGTTTGAAGTGTATTCTTTTCCATTATCAGTACGTAGAGAGCCAATATGTGTTTGTGCATCATTTTCGATCCATGCATGAAAATTCTTGAAAGTTTGAAAAGCATCAGACTTATTCTTCAGTAAGTAAATCCAACACATTCTAGTGTAGTCATCAATAAATGTCATCATGTATTTGTTTCCATTTGCAGAAGCAATAGGCATAGGGCCACATAAATCTGAATGAAAAAGCTCGAGTTTTCTATGTGCTCTGGAGTGTGAATCATGAAATGGCTGTTTGCTATGCTTTCCTATAATACAAGCATCACATTCCTTAGGTTTTCTAGGAATTGTAGGCAGTCCATCAACACCATTTTTCTTCAACAAACGAAGGTTGTCATAGTTTAAGTGTCCAAATATAGCATGCCATAAAAGACTTGATGGAAATGTACCTTCATCATGATGTGAACTGAATGCAAAGTTTTGAGCATGAGCAGATGAACCTTTCAGCTTCAAGAGTCTCCCTTCTTCTATTCCCTCCATGACAAGTGAGTGATCTGATGCTTTTCTGACCTCTGCCTTGCCATCAAACAAGTGAACTGAGTGTCCTTGCTGCCGGATTTCAACCAGGGACAACAAGTTTCTCTTCAACTCTGGGAGGTATAGAACCTCATGTAGGATATGATCAGGAAGACCAGGCAGTTTAAGCCTGACTGTGCCAAGCCCTGATGGCTTGAGTTTGGATTTATCTGCGAAATATACTGCTCCATCAACTTTGTCAGTGAATTCTTCAAAAAAAATCTTTTCTAAATGTCATGTGACATGTTGCTCCTGAATCTAGCAACCAATCATCTCTCCATGAAGTAAATGAAACATCAAACAAGTCTTCAGTTACTCCATTGTTACAATGTGCTAGAACATAATGAGTGGATTCAGGTGCTTTACCTTTGTCTTTGTCGTTAGTTTTACCTTTGTCTTGATTTCTTTGCTGCTCAATTTTCTCCCAAGGTGTTCTGCATTTGGATGCATCATGTCCATCTCTATTGCAACGTGTGCAATGAAGATTGGATTTATCAGATTGTCTGCCCCCCCTTTCTGTGAAGTTTCTTCTTCCTCTTCCTCTTCTGCCACCTCTTCCTCTGGATGAATATGGAGCATGACTCTTTTCTCTATGTGCCAAGTATGCAGCCTCTTCGGAAGATGAAGGGATTGTCATCTTCCCAAAAGCTTTCTCTCTTTCTCCAAACTTTTTCTCAAGTGTATCAAAGGTGATATGCTCAAGGTTACCACTTGCTTGCAAAGACTCAAGATAATGTGAGTAAGTCGGATATAATGCCTTAATATATGCTATGAGAGGTATGTCCATTTTTACACCAGTGCTATCAATATCATGCATGATCGATCTAACTTCTGAAGCTAAGGCAAGGGGATCATCATTCTTCATTTCAAGACTGAACAACTTAATCATCAATTGAACATTTTCTAATTATGAATGTGAGTCATAGAGTTCTTTTAGCTTGCTCAAGGCATCATAGGCATTTGAGAATGTTGAAATGTGGTGACTCACCTCTTCATTTACGGAAGCTGCAATCAAGGCATAGGCCTTGCAGTTCTTGTTTTCCCAAATGGCGAGCTCTTTGTCTGAAGTGGGCTTTGATGGTGGATTTCCTTCTTGTCCTTCATATTTTCCTCTCTACAACTCATTAAAAATGAGTTTGTGTTTAATATTCTGAGACCTTTCAAGATATTTCTCTTTGCTGGAGAGAACTACCCCAACAATAGAGATGAGAGAATGCATTAGTTTGCTAGAAAAAATTCTTCTGGAGAGAAAAAATTTCTGCTAGAAAAACTTTGAACTCTGGAAATTTGCTCAATTAAAGGGGACAAAAACTCTTTGCTAGAAAATACTCTGAATTTAAAAAGACAAAAATTCTTTGCTAAAAAACTGAATTCTGCACCAAAAAAAATATATGTATTTTTCTTTTGTTTGGAAAAAAAATTGTATGGGAGATCAATATGGAATGTTATGGGAGGGTGGTATTGTGAAATGGGAGGGACGGTATTATGAATATGAACGGGGCGGTATTATGAATGTAAGAAGTGGGTGGTATTGAAAGATGGGAAGGGCGTATGGGCAGTATTGAATATTATAAATATTATGGGTGTATGTGCGTATGGGCGTATGGGCAGTATTATGAAATGGGTGTATGGGCAGTATGGGCGTATGGGCGTATGGGCAGTATGGGCGTATGGGCATGGTATTATAAAGTGGATAGCGTATTACATATTACAGAGGCAGCGTATTACATATGGAGGAGGGACGGAATAAAACAGAGGCAACATTGTATATAAAATATGGAATGGCGTATTAAATGGATTGATGGAGGTATTCAATATGGAGGAGGGGCGGTATATATGGGGCGGAAATATATCATGTCAAACCAGGAGGTGGTTCAACAGTGTGGAGGCGTGTTATAAACAGTGTTATTGAATCGTATAACAGCGTATTATATATGCAGGACAACGCTGGTATATTACGTGGAGGGTGATATTACTATATATGCAGCGTTGATACCATGACAGCATATATATTGAACATATGAGAGAGCAAACGAGCGGACATATGACAGAGAGGTATATATAACTGTGTATTACAATGCGTTATAATGTTGGGCGGAAATGATATTGAGAAGTTATGAAGCATGTTTTATATAAAACGATGCAGTGATTAAATGGTGGTCGAGGGAAGAGATAGGTACAGAACGAGCAGAAGGGAGGGCGCAGTCGAATGGAACGAGCAGAAGGGAGGGTGTAGTGGGAATGGGGAGTTGAGTTGAGTGAAAAGGCATTGGGAAAGGAGAGAGGGAGGTCGAGAGGCCGTTACAAAAAAAACTGGAATCGGATCTTTGCAGGACTGCAGAGGAGGCTGCAATTTGCAGTGTTCCAGGGACTGTAGGATTGCAGAATATTCAGGAGCTGTAGGAGCTCCAAATGTCAGAGCTATGCAGACAAAAAAAATGCAGAATAACAGTATAGCAATAAGTAGGAGCAGCAAAAAATATTATTAAAAACTGACTGAGCAAAGGGGAGGGAGTTACACCACAGGCAGAAATGCCAATAGTGGGACTGGCTCTGATACCATGTCAAACCAGGAGGTAACTCCTCAAATCAGAATGTATTATTGAATGAATAATGAACATGCATTTATACATGGAGGTGAGGCTATAGGGATTCATCTCCCAATGACTCTTGGCCTTCCTTATTTCCTAATATTAAATAATATACAATATTACATGTGCACACCCATCCCATAGGATTATGTGTCAACATGGTACAACATCATAGATGCTTCCCTGATTGAGAATGGATTTGAGAAGTGTGATGGTGAACCCACACTTTACATAAAGGAGAATTATGGTAAGATTCTTATTGTTGTTTTATATGTAGATGATTTAATCTTTACTAGAAATGATGCTTCTCTCATTGTTGATTTTAAAAAAGTCATGAAAAGTGAATTTGAAATGATTGACTTGGGCTTCTTAAGATATTTTCTTGGAATTGAAGTACACCAAAGTGAAAATAGTGTTTTCATTTCCCAAGTTAAATATGTAGAAGTAGTGTTGAAGAGATTTAACATGCAGAACAACAAGGTAGATGTGACTCCAACTGTAATGGGGTTGAAATTGAGAAAAGAAGACAACAACAAGGATTTTGATCCAAAGTTGTACAAGAGCATAGTTGGCAGCCTCATATACTTGACTGCAACTAGGCCGGACATTATGCACGCTGTGAGTTTAATCTCCAGATTTATGGAAAGTCCTAAAGAGACTCATTGGCAGGCAGCCAAGAGGATTCTAAGGTATGTGAATGGAACAAAGGGTTTGGTGTTTTATACTCCTCTTCTGAAAGTTTCATGTTGACAAGTTACACTGAAAATGATTGGGCTGGAAGTGTTGATGATAGGAAAATCACATCGCGATATGTGTTTCTTATGGGATCGGGAGCCATCTCATGGGTTTCCAAGAAGAAACCAATTGTGGCTTTGTTAATAGCAGAGGCAGAGTTTGTGGCAGAAACAGCAGCAACATGCCAAGCAGTATGGCTGAGAAGAGTTCTCAGAGATTTGTGTCATGAACAAGAAAAGGGCACAACCATTTACTGTGACAATAGCTCGGCGATAGCATTGTCTAAAAAATCTGTTTTTCATAAAAGGACAAAGCACATTGACACCAAGTTTCACTTCATACGTGAATTGGTTAACAATGGTGAAATTGTTTTGCAACATTGCAGAACAGAGGATCAATTTGCTGACATCTTGACAAAACCATTGGGAAAGAAAATCTTTTATTATCTCAGAGAATGTCTGGGTATGCAAGATAGCAGTAGTTGTAATTAAGGGGGAGTGTTGGAATTTAATTCCAACTCCAATCTAAAATAGGTGGACAGAAATTAGATTTTTGTGGATATTTCAGACTGACGGATGCCTCAAAGTCGTGTTTTATTTTTGCATTTCACTGTGCATTAAATTTTCAGAGTTAATGTCCCTGAAACAACCGACTTCATTTTTTCCAAAAGGCATCACGTTATCTCCCACCGCTTACTTCATTTAAGAGGCTGATAAGTTTAAAAGATATTTGTATTATTATAATGTTTTAAGTCAAATATGTTTTTCAACATATAAATGAAATAAATAGTAGTAGTTTTAATGTTAGAGAGTTAGAAAAATAGAGAAAGACAGAGAAGAAGACAAAGATCAGAAGAAAACAAAGGAAAACATATTCGTTGTGTTTTGGAGCAACAGTGCATTTTCCAGAGTGTTTCAGCAACTGTCTGTGTGTTTCAGCAACAGACTGTGTGGATTTTCAGCATCTATCTGTGTGTTGCTGAAACACAAATCTGTATAAAAGCAGAAATTGAAAAAATAGAGTAAGGAGTATTTTGCTTATTCCAGAACTGTAGTTCTAAAGAAGTTTGTATTTTTAATAGTCATTTTTATGGTTAATGAAAAAGAGCTTTTCTCCATCTCTCTTTGTCCACATTTCTATCATTTATTTGTGTTGAGTTGAGGAAATTTGCTTCCTCTGTTTTGTTCGAAATATTCAGAAATTTCCATCAGTATTATGGAGGCTATTCTTGCTTTCTCGTGGCTCCCTCTTGATACTTACTGGTAGATATAGACTAGTATTCTGCAAGAATAGTTGGCTTGTTTAAAAATAGTAATTTACAACTATGCGTTTGCGTTTACCTTTCCTTAAATTAAAATGTTACATTGAATCATGATCTTAGCTAGATTTATAATGTATTTATATTTTTTTATGTTTGTGTCGACTTTTCTACTATTCATTTAATTTTAAGTCATTTAGATTTTCTTCACATAGATCTTGTCATACACATGTTGTTGTGTAATTTTGATATAAATCTTAAATTTGTAGGCCCTAATTCTTACTTATAGAAATGGTTCTTTCTCTTAGCACATATATATATATTTATTTTTTCTTTGTGTATTATCAATATGTTCGGCCATACCTATAATTTCATGTATATGGGAATATGAATTCTCATGAATCTTATACATGATTCTTTTTTCATTTAAAATAACATAGTGGTTTTGTGGTGAGCAGAGAAACTCTCTCTCAGAAGATAGGTCCTTAAAATTTTGACATGCGCCTGCATTCTCTTTCTCGCTACCCAAATCTAAACTATAATATCGAGAGTAGTTTTAAATCGTAACAAAAAGAGCAAGAAAGCTACAAATTCCACGAGATCATAATGGCACTTTTAGGACGGGTGTTGAGAGAAATGGGTCTCCAACCTTTTAAAGCATTAATTGCCACATAATGGGCTTCTTCAACACCACCACAGTGCATTTTTGTGCCTAGTTATATAGAGATTATGATGTACTTGGACCACATTTCTGAGTCGAATACACATTTCACTCCACATTTGGCAACTAATCCAGGACCCAGAGGAGGTTGTGTCTCACTCGCTGAGACATGGCAAGGCACCCATCATATTTTATCCCTCATCGATTGAGCATCAAATTGATCTTGAGGCACTTGGAGACCCATGAGACCCATTCGGATCCCATAAATCCCAACTTGGGTTTTAGAGATGTTTTGTAGCATTTGGAGGGCATCCCCTAGACCATACTTTTTGAGGCATTTCCCCTCATTCCTAACAAATGAGGCTTCAACGCTTGCATTGGAGGGAATTTATCATTGGTTATATCGGCCCAAATACAAATTAAATAATGATTAATGTTTAAGCTATCTTGTTTTTCTTGTAACCAAGGGTATTCACATCATTTTTTATGCATTAGGGTCTTTCTAATTAAAAATTTGAATTGCTAGATATTGTATAAATATGAGAGACTCACTCTCATTTTTATCATCATCACTTGGATTTTTGACCTCCTTAATGGAATTCAAACCTGCATTTGTGGAATGTTTTGGAGTAATTTGAATGAATTTTGATGTCTGGATATTGTCACTATAGCTCTTGGAGCTTCTCTTCAACATTATGATGGATGGATACATTCTTTGTTGTCTTGTAAGTGATTTTTAATGCTATATTTCTGAATTATTATAAATGCATAATGCATGGAATTTATCTCATGGTATTTCATGTGCCCTAAATTAATGAAATTTTGGTGGAACAATGAAGATATTGTGAATTTTTCATGTGTTATGCATGGATAATGAATGAATGAATGTTATTAGGGGAAATAATGAAACTTATATTCCTCAAAAATCCATTTATAATTTCTATCAAAGTGTAAATATCTAGAAGTGTTGTTTAGTTGTTTCATTAGGGCTACGAAAATTGCTTCTAGGATTCCTTGGGGAGCGAAGTGTCTTTACTGAAATATTTCATGACTCCTGACTTCCCAATGGCTAGGCGTTGGTCTAGAAATACTTGGGGATAATATTACTTAACAAAACATCATTATTTCACCTTATTTTTATCTTCCTCAGAACATTAATGGTATTTAGTTAAATATTTGGTGATATATGTGTATATTCAGTCACCTCGACACCCAAAAATTTATTACAAATATTCATAATTTAATACCTAATTTTGTTACGATTTAAAGCTACTCTCGATATTATGTTTCTGGACCTATCAAGAATTTATAGCCCATAAATTTATAGCCCGTGAAATTTGTAGCTTTCAGCCCATAAAGAGCCTTCCTCAGTCTGCATACTTTATGCTCTTGGCCTTCAAATTCATAGCCTGGAGGTTGTTCAACATAAACCTCTTCTTTTAACAGTCCATTCAGGAATGCAAATTTAACATCCATCTGATAAATCTTCCATTTGTGTTGTGCCGCAATAGACAACATTGTTCTGACTGTTTCCATCCTTGCTACTCGTGGAAAGGTTTCATCATAGTCTCTGCCTTGTTGCTGCTTGTAGCCTTTCACAAAAAGTCTTGCTTTGTGCCTATCGATCTTGCCTTCAGCATTTATTTTGGTCTTATAGACCCACTTAACTCCAACGGCATCTTTGCCTTCAGGGAGGTCCACTAACTCCCATTTTTTACTCTTCTCAATTGCACCAATTTCTTCATTCATTGCTTCAATCCATTTATCTTAATTTACAGCATCTTCAAAATGAATTGGGTCATCAACATGACAATATAAAGCGAATAAAGAATTCAGACCGGTATTGTTACTTACCTCTCCTTGTTCATAAATCTCATTCATATTTCTGAATCTTAGTCTTCTTGGTGTGCTTGGAGTTCCATTCAAACTTGAGGGTATTTCTGATCCTTGTGGTGTGCTTGGAGAAGCACTTCCTTGACTTCTCAAGGTTGTAACATAGTTACCGATGAAATAGGTAACCTGACCTCAAAACGGGAACTCTAGCCCAAAAACACTAAAAAAACATGAAAAAACACCCCCAAAAAAAAAAGTGTGTCTTCCAGAACGCACTTGTTTTTTTTTGAAGGTCAAATTTCAACATTTTCTAAAATTATGCTAAAAAAAAAATTGTTTGTTGAAAAAAGGATTGAAAAAACACCCCAAAAAAAAAAAGTGTGTCTTCCAGAACGCACTTCATTTTTTTTTAAGGTCAAATTTCAACATTTTATAAAATTATGGTAAAAACAAAATTGTTTCTTGAAAAAAGGATTGAAAAAACACCCTCAAAACAAAACCAGTTGATGCTGGAATAACAAAAAAAAAAATTGTGTCATACTTTTGGCATTTTTAAAAATAGAAGTAACATTTTTTTAATTTTTAAAATTCAAACATTAAAAAAAAACCTAAAATTTAAGAAAAAAAATAAATTTAAAAAATAAAAACATTTAAAAGGTTAAAATTTAAAAATATATGAAGATAAAAAAATAAAAATAAAAACAAAGTAAAAATTTTAATTCAATCATTAAAAAAAACCTAAAATTTAAGGAATTTTTTTTTTTAAAATAAACCAAAAAAAATTAAGATTAAAATTTAAAAAAATATAGAAATTAAAAAATAAAAATAAAAACAAAATAAAAATATTAAATTAAAAAAAAAAAAAGTTAAGAAAAGAAGGAAAATATAAAAAATAAAATATAGAAATTAAATTTAAAAAAAGAAAAAGAAAATGCTTATTAAATTTAAAAAAAGAAAAAAAAAAATTAAAACAAATAATTAAATTTAAGGAAATATATTAAATTTAATAAATTTAAAAATTCAAAATTTAAAAAAAAACCACTATTCAACTTAAAAGAAAAAAAAAAGAAAAATTAATTAAAAAAATAAAAATAAAAATAAAATACAATGAAAATATTAAATTTAAAACAATATATATTAAAGAAACAAATAAACTATAAAAAATAAATTAAATTTAAATTATAAAAAATAAAATATATATATGAACTTAAATTAAAATAGGTATATACATCAAATTTTATTAAATTAAAAGAAAAAAGGTTAATATTAAAATAACAAATTAAGTTTAAAAACAAAAATATTAAATTTTAATAAATAAATGAATAAACAAATAAATTTTGAAAAAAACAATAAATTTTAAAGAAATAAATTTAAAATCTAAAGAATATTAAATAAAAACCATTTAGAAATAGAAAAAACTAATTTTAAATACACAATTTTAATTGAAAACAAATATATAATTTTTTTTTGTAATTAGAATAAAAAAAAAAAAAAAACCAGTAAAACATTAAAAAAAATATTAAATAGAAATAAATTAAAAAATATATATATAAAATTTATTGAATTTTATAAAATAATATTAAAAAACTAACCGTAAAAGTTAAAAACAAACAAAAATTATGAAATTAAAAAAAAAAAAAACAATTAAATAAAAAGTGGGCCAAATTTAATAAAAATTATTAACAAAAAAAATAATAATAATAAATTTAAACCAAAAAAAATAATAAACTTAAAAAAAATTAAAACAAAACGACTTTTATTTTAAATAATTAAAAAAAAAAAAATTAATATTTTGAAATTAAAAAAAAAAATTAAAAAAAACAATTAAAAAAAAATCAATTAAAAAAAAACAAATAAATAAAATCAATTAAAAAATAAATAAAATAAAAAAAATCAATTAAAAATTAAACGGGATGGTGGTCGGGCCGCGGCCTGCCCGCTGGGCGGCAGTGGCCGGCCGGGCGGCGCCACGGGGGCGGCCCAGCCGGCCTCCCAGCCCCCGACGGGCGGAGGGCCGATTCCGAATCGGCCCCTCCGCCGGGCCGGAGGCCGGCCGCCGCCTCAGGCGCTACACATGGGCTGCTATCGCTATTTAGCTAGCAGCCGCGATTTTTTTTTTATTTTATTTAATTTTTAATTGATTTTTTTTTATTTGTTTTTTTTTTAATTGATTTTTTTTTTTTTTTTTAATTGATTTTTTTTTTATTTTTATTTTTTTTTTCCATTTAATTTGTAATTGATTTTTTTTATTTTATTTATTTTTTAATTGATTTTTTTTTATTTGTTTTTTTTTAATTGATTTTTTTTTATTTTTTTTTAATTTTTTTTTAATTCAAAAAATATTTTTTTTTTCAAAAAATTAAAATTTTTTTTTTAATTTAATATTTTTATTTAAAATAATTTTTTTTTTTAATTTTTAATATATATATACATTTATTTTTTATTTGATTTTATTTTTTTTTAAATTTGATTTTTTTTTTTTTTAAATTTGAAGTTCAAAAAATTTAAAATTATTTTTTTAATTCAATTTTTTTATTTTAAATTCAATTTGTTTAATTTTTTTTAATATTTAATATTATAGAATAATTATTTTTTTTTAATTTAAAATTTAAAATTTATTTATTAAAATTTTTAAATTTTAATTTAATTTAATTGTATTCTTAATTTTTTCGTTTATTTAGTTTTTAATTTTTAAAATCTATAAATGGTTTCATTAAAAAAAAAAAAAAAAAAAAACACTAAATTTATGTATATTTGTTTTTTAATTATTTGCACGTGGTTTTTTTCATTTTTTTTGTTTTGTTTTGTTTTGTTTTTTTGTTTTTTTGTTTTTTTTGTTTTGTTTTGTTTTTTTTTTTTAATTTATTTTCTTTTTCTTTTTCAATTTTAATTGTTTTTTTTTTAATTTGTTTCTTTTGTAAATTTTAAAATTTGTATTTTTTTTAATTTAAATTTTTAAATTTAAAATTTTTTTTTTTAATAAATTTTTTTTTTTTTTATAAATTTTTTTTTCTAAATTTCTTGATTTTGTAATTTTTTAATTATTTTAAATTTTTTAAATATATATATATATTTTTAATATATTGTTTTTTTTAAGGTTAGAAAAAAATGTTTTTGATTTTTTTTTTTTTGTTTTTTTTTTTTTTTTTTTTTTCTTTAAATTATGTGTTTTTTTTTCTTCAAATTTTGTCATTTCCTTTGATATAGTTTTCAAATATTTTTGTTTTTTTAATTTATTTTTGTTTAAATTTTTTATTTTTATGAGCTATTTTTGTTTTTTTTCACATTTTTATTGGTTTTTTTATTGTTTTTATATATATTTTTTTTATCTAAGTTTTGTGTTTTATTACCAACATGAAAATCATCACTCTAAAAAAAAAAGGTTGATGCAACATCAATACGTTTCAAAATTAGCATGAAAATCACTGCTCTAAAAAAAAAAGGTTGATGCAGCATCAATACGTTTCAAAATTAGCATGAAAATCACCACTCTAAAAAAAAAAAAAAAAAAAAAATTGATGCTGCATCAATACATTTCAAAATTAGCATGAAAAAACATCATTTAAAAAAATGTTGATGCCGCATCAATACATTTCAAAATTAGCATGAAAATCACTAACATTTTAAAACAAATATTCATACTTCATAAATAAAAAATTTATAAGACAAAATGTGCACCAAAAAAAATGGTGATTCTCAAGATCACCACTTTTCAAAATCGGGTGCTTTTTATGCTACCAAAAAAAAGTAGGTAACATTGCGGTTACCTATTTCATCGGTAACATTGTTTTGTTCGAATTCCATCTTGTGGTGTCGTTTGTTGTACTTGCTGTGGTGGAGGAGGAGCCACCAAGGAAGGATTATTTGCTGTTGTCCCTTCCTCTTCTTCTTCGTGAGACACAATTGTCTTCACATTCACTGTCTTCTCTAAGCTTCCATCCCAAGCTTCATCTTCAATGAACTGCACATCTCTTCTTACTATCAATTTCTTGGTCAATGGATTATAGAGTTTGTATGCTTTTGACTCATCAAAATAGCCAATAAAGACACACTTCTCCCCCTTACTGTCAAGCTTCTTCCTTAGTTTATCTGGTACATGTGCATATGCTACACAGCCGAATACTCTCATGTGAGTGACAGTTTTCTTTTGACCACTCCATGCTTCTTCTGGTATTTTGTTCATGACAGCTTTAGTTGGGCATCTATTCAAGATGTAAACTGCGCAAGTGACAGCTTCTGCCCAATACTCATGCGGTAAGTGTTTTGCCTTCAGCATACTCCTGACCATGTCAAGAATGGTCCTATTCTTCTTATGCCATTCTCTTTGCAAAAATGCATAAAGTCTTTAGAGATGTACTCTCCACCTCTATCTATTCTGAGCACTTTGATATAATTCCCACACTACTTCTCAACAAGATTTTTGAAGTGGCGTAATTTCTCAAACACTTCACTCTTCTGTTTCAACACATACACCCATGTCTTTCTGGTGTAATCACCAATGAAAGTTAAAACATATTTATTTCCAGGAAATGATGGTATTTGCATCGGTCCACACACATCAGAGTGAAAAATTTCCAAGAATGATTTTTCCCTTATACTCTTTCGTGCTGGAAAGCTTTCTCTGTGTTGTTTTCCCAATATGTAGCCTTCACAAAGGTTGTCCAGCTTCTCAATCAATGGAAATCCATTTACCATTCCCTTTCTGTGTAACAGATTCAAGCCTTCGAAATTGAGATGTACAAACCTCAAGTGCCACAACCAATTCTCATCTTTCACTTGTTCTTGAAAGACTTCTTGTGTTACAGCTGCAATAGTTCTTCCTTCCTTCAAATCTGCTCTAAGTTTGAGAGGAAACATTCTATTTCTGGTCATCTCCACCTCTGCAATGATCTTCTTACTTAGAGGTATGTCTTTGATTGTACACATATCATCTTTAAATAACACATTTTAACCTTTGTCAATGACTTGTCCAATGCTCAAAAGATTACATTTCAGACCAGGTACATAGTATACCTCCGGCATAATCATCTGTTCTCCATTTCTTGCTAGGATACTGACTCGGCCTTTACCCTTGATAGATATCTTACTATCAGTTCCTGTTGTTACCTCAGATTTCACATTTTCATCCAGATTGGCAAACATTGAAATATTTGTAGTCATGTGATTACTACAACCTAAGTCTAAGAACCAAAAATCTTCTTTTTTTTCTTGTGCAATGTTACATGTTAACAACATAATCTTTGGATTCTTATCTTCTTGATTTGCAAAATTAGCATTTTGCCTATTATGCATGTCATTTTGTTTTTTCCTACATTCATTGGCATAGTGCCCAGATTTCTTACAATAATGACATTAGACTTGGGATTTTTCATACCTTTGTCCATGAGCTTGTTGTTTGCTTGAACCTTCATCTTGGTTTTGATTGCAGCTCCTTCCGCTTGTGCTTATAGGATTATTTCTGCCTCTGTTTTGGTTTCTTCCATGACCTCTCTTATTTTCTCTACCTCGACCTCTTCCTCAGCCAAATGACATCTGACTCTTGAATGCTTGCTCAAAAGAGGAATCTGTTCCTCTACTCAGTCTGTGTTCATGAGACATAAGAGAAGCACTGAGTTCATCTACTGTGAACTGTGAGAGATCTTTTGTTTCTTCTATTGCTACCACAACAACTTCAAAACTTGAGGGTAAACTTCTCAAGCTCTTCTCTATAATCCTTGTTTCTTCCAGAGTTTCACCATGAGATCTTATTTGGGTTATCAACCCAATAACCTGAGTGAAGCATGAATCTACTGTATCAGATTCCTTCATGCTGAGTATTTCAAAGTCTCTCCTCAACATCTACAACTTTGCAGTCTTCACCTTCTCCATGCCTTGATAGGAATTTTTGAGAATATCCCATGCCTCTTTGGATTTTTTTGCTGCTACAATCTGTGGGAAAACACTCTCATGTACTGATTGAAAGAGAAAAATGATGGCTTTGGCATCCTTCTTCCTGTCGCTCTTCACCAGGTATTTTTCTGCTACTATGAAAGCAGCCAATGCTGCTGCATCTACAGGTTCAGGGTAGCCAATTTCAACTAGCTCCCATAATCCTTGAGAAGAAAACAATGCTCTCATAGTTATGGACCAATAACTGTGATTCTTCCCATTAAAATTTGGAAGTTGGGAATTTTTCAAACCAGTTCCAGCATCTGCCATCTTAACTGTATAACTAAAGAAAAGATACTGACTGTATAACAAAATAAGCAAGAACTTTCTCTGCTAGAGAAATCTGCTCAATAAGCTACTTACAGCTCCTGTAGTGCAAAAACAAACTCTATTTTTTGTCTCACTGAGTGCCTAGACTAGCTCCGATACCATGATGGAAATTTCTGAATATTTCGAACAAAATAGAGGAAGCAAAGTTCCTCAACTCAACAAAAATAAATGATAGAAACGTGGACAAAGAGAGATGGAGAAAAGCTCTTTTTCATTAACCATAAAAATGACTATTAAAAATACAAACTTCTTCAGAACTATAGTTCTGGAATAAGAAAAATACTCCTTACTCTGTTTTTTCAATTTCTTCTATTACACAAATTTGTGTTTCAGCAACACACAGACAGTTTCTAAAACTCCACACAGTCTGTTGCTGAAACACACAAACAATTGCTGAAACACTCTGGAAAATGCATTGCCGCTCCAAAACACAACGACTTTGTTTTCCTCTGTTTTCTTCTTCTCTCTATCTTCTTCTCTATCTTTCTTTATTTCTCTAACTCTCTAACATTAAAAATACTGCTTTTTATTACATTTATATGTTGAAAAACATATTTTACTTAAAACATTAAAATAATACAAATATCTTTTAAAATTATCAGCCTCTTAAATGCAGTAAGCGGTGGGAGATAACGTGATGCCTTTTGGAAAGAATGAAGTCGGCTGTTTTAGGGACATTAACTCTGAAAGTTTAATGCACAGTGAAGTGAAAAAATAAAACACGACTTTGAGGCATCCGTCAGTCTGAAATATCCACAGAAATTTGATTTCTGTCCACTTGTTTCAGATTGCAGTTGGAATTAAATTCCAAAAAATACGGATTATAATGTATAAAAAAATATAAATATGGAAACTTCAGTAGAATTATGTTCATTGTTCTAGCTCATAAAAAATCATGATTCAGACTAAATGAATAACCCTTCTTGGGGCACAAATTGTTCCCACATGTAAAAAATTTAAGCGCACATTCAATGAGCACTAAATATCCCACCTGCTCTACGTGTAACTAATGGTCTTCGGTACACCACGGGGGATAACTCTGTAATATAATTATAGATATTCAATAGGAGAATAGAATTAGACCCGATATAAATATTTGTAGTTGTAGTAGATAACAGGGGTATTCACAATAGGGAGGAAAACATCTGATGAAAAGCCATTCGGAAGTCAAATTCCCAACGAGGAAGTAAGTAATCACAAAATACACTGTGATAGATAACA
This sequence comes from Pinus albicaulis, assembly GCA_034641835.2. Taxonomy (NCBI): domain Eukaryota; kingdom Viridiplantae; phylum Streptophyta; class Pinopsida; order Pinales; family Pinaceae; genus Pinus; species Pinus albicaulis. The sequence continues at coordinate 383,347,516 of CM076581.1, read as the reverse complement.
GAAAATAAGGAAAGTGAAAAAATTAAATAATAATAAAATTAAAACATCAATTTCAAAATAACGTTGTGCTCAAGTTAAAATACAACATGTGCAGCAGGTACAGGCATATTCATTCTACTCTATGGTGAAAAATAGTTAAAGAGTATATATTATGACTGAATTTCATGCAAGAATAAAATGTTGATTTTCCATAAAACAACGTAGACTTTAATATGGAACGAACATATCAACAAATAATCGTAACACTTAGAATTGAATTCACTGTAAAACATGAATCATATCAATGAAATATAAGTGTTAGGCCACTTATAATTCAAGGTTAATCATTCAGCAATCATGATGATAGTATCGATATCGAAACACAACAGTAAATATCTATATGCCTAAATGAGGTCAAGCCTCACATTTAATTTGTGGTTATTGAAATTTAGAATAACATACAAAACACAATGACAAAAATCGCCAGGACCAGACTTCAAAATTAGAAACCATGCTACTAACAAGCCCCCCATTACGGGAAAAATGGTTTTTAAAGAATAGTTTTTTAGAAAACTATTCGATAATTGCTTTCGAAAATAAACTAAAAATAAAGTAAGTAAAGTAAATAGAACATGATAATGATATCATTTAAACATCATGTCGCCTTGCCGATTTGATGACTTGGACTTCTTGATCAACCCTTATGAGGACAACGTATGCACTCCATGCATTTTACCAGTTAGCGCCTAAGTTGTAATAAGGGAAATATAGTTCCAATCCTCTAGTTTATCAGTGATAGATTACATTGGTAGGAACGACTCAGCAACTTGAGATGAAGAGTTGAGCTACTGAATTTTCATGTCGCACCTCAAACGACTTCTTACCTTGATAATTTTTTCTCCCAATCAGAAGGAGATATCGAAGGCACATTTTTGTGCATGTTGATTTCCACCACCAATCGAGATCTGATTTGGTACCTAGTGGCAAGAATATTCTGAATAACATTATTTATCCCTACCAATATAGTAAAATGTCCGTGGAAGGAATTAACAACCATAACAGAGGAAATTTATTCCTCTCCTAACATGGCCAAGAAACCCAGATCTTGATCCATTTCCTTCAATTGATATGAGAATCGTTGCCAAGAAATCGCCCAATTCTCTTCATTCCAAAATTAAGGTGCACTAAATCTTCCTAAATAGTTCCATTCAGCTATGAAGTCATTTATCTCCTTGATTTCTCTATCAGACTCCTCTTGCATGGCCTGCATGGCGACCTGCTTCTCTTTTAACATATATAATGAGAAAATACATTCATCCCTTTCTCACAACTCGAGCTGTGTTATAGTTTTGTCCTCCAAAAAATTAACCAGATTTATGATAGTATCGAGGTCTTCTATTTTTTTCTCTAAGAGTCCAGTTGTAGACTTTGCCTCTAGCCGGGCACTCTTTATTAGTCACTTTTCACATTGTGAGATAATTCTCACATTGTTGGAATTTCTAATAATTCCAGAACAATATGAGAGAATAATACTCTCCTTCTAACACAGAGAATAACTTGACAGATATTATAGAATAAAAATTTTCTTTCTATTTCATTAACAGAACTAAAAACTATTACAAAATGACAGATTTCTTCCTCTCTGGAGGGATTCACAAAAACTGGACTGACTGCTACAGATGCAATGCTCACACAAATCTCTCTCTGTCTCTCAAAAAATGCACAAAATAGTGCTCTCTTGTCTTCACTGTGTTTTTCTCTACCTGCGGGCTTACACAACAATACAACACAAAAGTTACTTAAGCCTATGGGATTTTTCACTTTTTATATGCGCCGTGAAATAAAAAACATAAAAAAAAATTACAAGGAAAATACATTGCCGGAACATAAAACTTTAACCTAAAATTTCCTTTTCACGATATACGAGTGGAGCCCACTTCGCAATCGGCAATCGACGAAACAAATGGCTTTGGCAGAATGAACTTTGAACTTGCGATTGCGATATGTGATTAGCGACATCGAAAATCGGCGGAACTATGGTGTAGCGGACCTTGAAATTTGCGATTGCGATTAGCAACGAGCGATGTGCGACATCGGCTATATCGCATCGGCAGAAATAATATGCGGTAGGTGGAAAACACATTTTGGATGTTGCGATTGCGATTGCGACAATCGCATCGCGAATTTACAATGAATACAACATATGGCAGATGGTGCATTCGGTGAATGCGGTTGTGATATGTGATGGTGGTAGGACCACATCACATCGCAAATATTCAATTGGCAGTAATACATTTTGGATGCGAAACATGCATCGTTGCTTTGCAATTTGTGATTGCAATAATCACATCGCATCAGAATTCTTCATATCAACAAGACACTTAAACAAAAAAAAAACTTTGCTAATGCGATTTTGCGATCGCGACATAGAAATGTCTGGTGGGGACCACAGATGACGTGCCCCATTCAAAACTTAAAAAGTCTTGGCGTGTTTGAACAAAAAAATCTTGTTTGTAGTTGTTGAGGGCTTAAAAGCCAGAAGTGATTGTTTTCATTAAAGCTCTGCTATTGCATGGTTTTGAACCACGAAAGTCTTCATTTCCTCTAAAAACATGGCTACGCCCATAAAAACATAAATTCTCCTCCACAATGGTGGCTGATACCCATCAACATTAAATTCCATCCTTATAGTTTTCTCCATTCCTGTTGAATGCATAGTGCTGTGCACTCAACCTTCTGTTGTTGTTTCCCCTTTGTACTCTGTTTCTACCTGCACAGGGTACACAGGTGACTTTAATATTTTCAACACTCCCCCTTAAAGTCATTTGTTGGGTTATTAGTCATACCCAAGCATTTTCTTAAGTATTCAAAACTCCTTTTCCCCAATGGCTTTGTCAATATGTCTGCAAATTGCTCCTCTGTTCTACAATGTTGTAAGACGATTTCTCTATTTCTCACTAACTCTATGATGTAGTGATACTTGGCATCTATGTGCTTCATTCTCTTGTGAAACATATAATTATTTGATAATGCAATAGTTGAGCTACTATCACAATAAATCACTGTGCCCTTTACCTATTCTTGACACAAATTTCTCAACATCCTCCTCATCCAAACTACTTGACACGCTGTTGCTGTAGCTACCACATACTCTGCCTCTGTTGTAGATAATGTTACAATAGGTTTTTTCTTAGAAGCCCATGAAATGGCTCCTGGACCCATATGAAAAACATAACCGGATGTGCTTTTCTGATCATCTACACTTCCAGCCCAGTCACTGTCAGTGTAACCAATTAACTCAGTATTTTCTGAAGTAGTATATAAAATTCCATACCTTTTAGTTCCTTTCACATACCTCAGAATTCTCTTTGCTGCTTGCCAATGTGCTTCTTTTAGCCTCTCCATAAATCTGGAAATCAAACTAACAACATGCATAATATTTGGCCTAGTTGCAGTTCCAATACTTCATTAAAATATTTTTCTTGTGAGATAAAAATCTCATTTTCATTCTGTTCTACTTCTATTCCTAAGAAGTATCTCAACAATCCCATGTCAGTCATTTCAAATTCATCTTTCATGACTGCTTTAAAATTTTCAATGAGGTAATTATCATTACCTATGAATATCACATCATCAACATATAACACAACAATGAACATTTTACCGTCCTTTTCTTTGATGTATAATGTGGGTTCTCCTTCACACATTTCAAACCCATTTTCTAGTAGATAGGAATCTATCCTACTGTATCATGCTCATGGTGCTTGCTTTAGCCCATAAAGAGATTTCTTCAATCTGCACACTTTGTCCTCTTGGCCCTTCTTCTCATAGCCTAGATGTTGTTCCACATAAACCTCTTCCATTAACACTCCATTTAAAAATGTTGATTTTTCATCCATTTGGTAAACTTTCCATTTGTTTTGTGCTGCTATGGACAACACTGCTCTCACTTTTTCCATTCTTGCAAGTGATGCAAAATTTTCTTCATAATCTCTTCCATTTTGCTACTTATATCCCTTGACAACAAGTCTGGCCTTGTGTCTTTCTATATTAGCTTCAACATTTCTTTTGGTCTTGTAGACCTATTTTACTCCAATGACTTATTTACCTTTTGGGAGATCAACCAACTCCCATGTTTTATTCTTATCTATGGCATTAATTTCATCATCCATAGCTTCTATCCATTTTCTATCTTTTATGGCATCTTCAAAATGAATAGGATCGTCAACATGAAAATACAAATAAAATAAGGATTTCATACCTTCATTTTCCGTCTCTTTCTCACAAATCTCATTAATCTTTCTGAATCTTGTTCCTCTTTCATTTGGTGTAGTTGTTCTTGAAGAAGCACTCAAATTTTCTCCATGTGATGTGCTTGGAGAAGCACTCTCATTTCTTCTCAAGGGTGTTCTTACTCCTGCTTGAGGTGTCCCCTATTGTCCTTGTGTTGGTGGAGGTTGTGCTACCGATGAGGTATTATTTTCAGCCACATCTTCCTCATCTTCATCATGAGATAAACAACTTTTGACATTGACTGTTTTTTCAATGCTTCCATCCCATGCTTCTTCTTCAATGAAATGCACATCTGTGCTTATCACAAATTTCTTTGTGGATGGGTTATACAATATCCAAGGAAGATGCACTTCTCCCCTTTACTATCCAACTTCTTCCTCAATTAATCTGGAATGTGTACATATGCCACACATCCAAAAACTCTCATGTGGGTGACTCCCTGTTTTCTGCCACTCCACGCTTCTTCTGGAACTCTATTTATTATTACTTTTCTTGGGCATCTATTCAAGATGTATACTGCACAATTTTTAGCTTCTGCCCAATATTCGTTTGGCAAGTGTTTTTACTTCAACATACTTCTCACCATTTCCATTATGGTTTGATTCTTCCTTTCAGCAACTCCATTTTGCTATGGTGTGTACCTTATAGTAAACTGTTTGTGTATGCCATTCTCTCTAAAAAAACGTAGAAATTATTTTGAGATATACTCACCTCCTCTATCGATTCAAAGAACTTTGATATGTTTCCCACTTTGTTTCTCTAATAGAGCTTTAAAGTGGCAAAAGTTTTCAAAGAATTCACTTTTATATTTCAAAAAATAAGCCCATACTTTCCTTGTGAAATCATCAATGAAGGTCAGCATGTAATTGTTTCCTGAAACTGATGATGTTTGCATCGGCCCACATAAATCTGAATGAATAATTTCTAAGGGTGCTTTTGCCCTTATGCTCTTTCCTGATGGAAAGTTTTCTCTGTGTTGTTTTCCCAAGATGCATCCTTCACATAGGCTGTCCGGTTTCTCAATAAATGGTAGTCCTCTTACCATTTCTTTTCTGTGCAACAAATTTAATCCTCCAAAATTGAGATGTCCAAATCTCAAGTGTCATAACCAGTTGTCATCTTTCACTTCTTTCTGAAAGACCTCTTGAGTTACAGCTGCTACATTCTTTCCTATTCTTTTCAAGTTGGTATTGAGCTTGAGTGGAAACATTCTATTGCCGATTATTTTTATTTTAGCAATAATCTTCTTGCTTGGAGGTATATCCATTATTGTGCACACATCATTCTTAAAGAATACATTGTAACCTTTGTTGATGAGCTACCCTACGGTCAAAATATTACTCTTCAAGCCAAGAACATAGTATACATCTAGCACAAATTTCTGCTCACCATTTCTTGCATGGATACTAACTCTGCCTTTTCCCTTTACATAAATTTTAGTATCAGTTCCTGTGGTTACTTCTAATTTAAATTCTTCATCAAGATTGGAAAACATTGCTATGTTTCCAATCATGTGATTACTACAGCCTGAATCTAAGAACCATACATCATCTTGTCCATCTTCTGCTACATTACATGTTAACAACACATTCCTTGGGTTCTTTTCTTCTTTTGCTACATTAGCATTCTGCCTATTATTCATGTCATTTTTCTTTCTCCTACACTCATTAGCATAGTGCCCATATTTTTGCAATAATGACATTGGATATTGGATTTGTCATACCTTTTTCCATGAGCATGTTGGTGTCCACCTTGTTGGCTGTTGCATTGGTCGTGGCTTTGATTCTCATTGTTGCTCCTTCCATGTAAATGTGAAGGGTTTTTCCTTCCTCCTTTGTTTTGGCTTCTACCTCTTCCTCTTCCTCTTCCTTGACCTCTTCCTCTTCCAAAAGGCATATGGGTCTTGAAGGCATGCTCTGGAGATGGGTTTACTAATCTTTCCAATCTCTGTTCATGAGTCATCAGTGATGCATGAAGTTCATCTACCATGAACTTTGAGAGATCCTTAGTCTCTTTTATGGTGGTACCAATAACATCAAACAGTGAGGGTAGACTCCTCAATAGTTTCTCCACAATCCTTCTTTCCTCTAGTGTTTCTCCATGGGACCTTATCTGTGTGACCATTCAACCCGCATGTGTGAATAATGAGCCTATATTATCAGACTCTTTCATACAGAGAGTTTCAAAAACTCTCCTCAACAATTGTAGTTTTGTTCTCTTCACTTTATCCATACCTTGATAGGATATCTTAAGAGTATCCCATGCATCCTTGGATCTCTTAGCTGCTGGTATCCTTGGAAACACACTCTCATGTACTGCTTGATACAAATAGAAGAGGGCTTTAGAGTCCTTCTTCCTATTTCTCTTCAATAAATCCTTCTCTACATGAGTTAAGGCATTAAAGGCCTACTCATCAACTGGTTCATCAAAACCATCTTCTACAAATTCCCATAAATCTTGTGAGGCAAAAGGGCTCTCATGGTAATGGCCCAATAGTCATAGTTCTTTTGATTAAATAGTGGAAGCTGATCATTTCCAATACTCATACTAGTGCTTCGTCCAACCATTGCTTATAAATTGAACACTGAACTAAACTTGACTGTGTTTTTTAAAAACTTGTCCTTCCTTCTTTAAAAGAAAAACTTTGTCTCTAACGACTGCTCTTCTAAACAAAACAAAAATCTATTTTTTTTTTTAGAAATACCTAGACTTAGTCTTCTGCTGAGCCTTCATGTGGCTGGAGAACTACTGCAACAAATCTTCCTTCTTCCTTTAGCTTCTTTGAAACATTAAAAGAGCTTGGATAAGCTCGGATACCATGTTGGAATTTTTGATAATTTCAGAAAAATAACTGAGAGAATAATACTCTCCTTCTAACATAGAGAATAACTTACAGAGATTACAGAATAAAATTTTTCTTTCTATTTCATTAACAGAACTAAAAACTATAACAAAATGATAGATTTCTTCCTGTTTGGAGGGATTCACAAAAATTGGACTGACTGCTACAGACACAATGCTCACACAAATCTCTCTCTTTCTCTCAAAAAATTCATAAAATAGTGCTTTCTGGTTTTCACTGTGTTTTTCTCTGCCTGCGGGTTTACACAGTAATACAACACAAAAAGTTACTTAAGCCTATGGGCTTTTTTACTTTCTATATGGCGTGGTGAAATAAAAAACATAAAAACAAATTACAAATAAAATACATTGCCAGAACATAAAACTTTAACCTAAAATTTCTTTGGCATGATATACGAGTGGAGCCCACTTCACAATCGGTGATCGACGAAAAAAATGCCTTTGGCGGAATGAACTTTGAACTTACGATTGTGATGTGCAATTAGAGACATCAGAAATCGGCGGAACTATGGTGTAGTGAAACTTGAACTTTGCGATTGAAATTAGCGATGAGCGATGTGCGACATTGGATATATCGCATCAGCAGAAATCATATGCGGTAGGTGGAAAACACATTTTGGATGTTGCGATTGCGATTGTGACAATCAAATTGTGAATTTAAAATGAATACAACATATGGCGGATGGTGCGTTCGGTGAATGCGATTGCAATATGTGATGGTGGTAGGACCACATCGCATCGCAAATATTCAATCAGCGGCAATACATTTTGGATGTGAAACATGCATCGTCCCTTTGCGATTTGCGATTGCAATAATTGCATCGCATCGTAACTCTTCATATCAACAAGACACTTATATATAAAAAAAAACTTTGCTGCTGTGATGTTGCGATTGCAACATAGAAATGTCTGGTGGGGACCACAGATTACGTGCCCCATTCAAAACTTAAAAATTTTTGGTGTGTTTGAACAAAAAACTCTTGTTTGTGGTTGTTGAGGGCTTAAAAGCCCAAAGTGATTGTTTTCATTAAAGCTTTGCTATTGCGTGGTTTTGAACCACGAAAGTATTCATTTCCTCTGCAAACATGGCTACGCCCAAACAAACATAAATTCTTCTCTGCAATGGTGGTTGCTGCCCATCAACGTTAAATTCCATCCTTAGGGTTTTCTCCATTCCTCTTGAATGTACAGTGTTGTGCACTCAACCTTCTGCTGCTGCTGCCCCTTTGTACTTTGTTTCTACCTGCACAGGGTACACAGGTGACTTTAATATTTTCAACACACATATATCTCAACTGTAATGATCATCTTCCATACCTGCCTCCAAATTCCCACCCTTGGCTTGTATTAACACCTTCTTCCGGGTGACTGCGATGCAAGCGACCTCATCAAGTTTTTTGTCCTGATTATTTCTATCTTTGAGTCTAGTTTGGATCTTCTCAATATCTTCAGTTTTCCACCCCACAGCTAGCATTTGTCTTATGTTCGCCTCTCACAAATTCTTCTTTGGTTGTCTATAAATATTGTTCTAATTGGATGATTTTGATATGTAACAATTTAGGATCTTTAGATTCACTCAGTGGGGCATTACTGAGAGCTTTTCCAATTGAAGCATTATATTTCACCAATATCTTCAAGTGTCATTCCTCTTTCTCATGTAATTATGTTATTATTATTTGCAGTTGCTCATGGGATTTTTTGTGCTCTTCTTCCTTGATGCGAATTGAAGTTTTCATTTCTTGAAGGTGAAGCTCGACTTCTTCCCTCCTTTTGAAGGCTTGTATAAGAAAATGGGGATCGTGATCTCGAATTTTCAATATTTCTTAAAGAGGTTCTGTTTATTTGTCCTTTTCCTCGAGTATTTTCTTCAAGGGGGCAGTGTCCTTAGGGTGTAATTTCTTCTATTTCTTTGATGCTGTTAGTTATTTTTAGTGAAATGAATCGCATAGTGTCAATCATCGCTTCTAGGGCTTGCATCCTAGAAGCAGGGCTTCTCGAGAGGTCATTCATCCTAGAACTCCTCTCACTCAAGCGCAATTAACTGTGGATTTTTTCCCCACAGTCAAGCCCACTTAGCTTGCTTTGCCATTTGCAAAACCTTAGAAAGTATTGTGCCTCATGAACCATACAACTAGAGCTCCCTTTACTCTTTATATATAATTATGAGGAATTTCTGCAATGCATTTTATTAGATATCATTTTTGGGATTCAACTATGACCATTTCTATGACAAGTAGTCATAACTAACTAATTTCTCATGATTTTTGAATAGTACACTTAGCACTCATTACATCGTGTGATCACAGGGGTGAAGAATTGGGATTGAAACTATTGAAATGAAACACATAGCATCAATCATCACTGTCGGGGCTTGCATCTAGTAACCATGACTTTCTAGGAGGTCACCCATCCCAAAACTCCTCTGGCTCAAGCACGCTTAACTGTGGAGTTTTTCCCCACAATCAATCCCACTTAGCTTACTACCCCATTTCTAAAACCTTAGCAAGTATTGTGCCTCATGAAACATACAAGTAGAGCTCCCTTTACTCTTTATATCTAATTATGAGGGGTTTTCATAGTGCATTATATTAGATATCATTTTTTGGATTCAACTGCATAAGTAAGTCATTCAACTATGACCATTTCCATGAGAGGTAGTCATAAATCACGAATTTCTCATGATTTTTGAATAGTCCACTTAGCACTCATTGCATCGGGTGATTCTCACAGGGGTGAAGAAGTGGGATTGAAACTAGTGAAATTAATCGCATAGTGTCAATCATCACTTCCGAGGCTTGCACCTGGTAACCAGGACTTCCCGGGAGGTCACCCATCCCAGAACTCCTCTAGCTCAAGCGTGCTTAAATGTGGAGTTTTTCCCCACAACCAAGCCCACTTATCTTGCTACCCCATTTTCAAAAGCTTATCAAGTATTGTGCCTCATGAACCATACAAGTAGAGCTCCCTTTACTCTTTATATTTAAGTATGAGGGATTTACATAGTGCACTATATTATATATCATTTTTGGGATTCAACTGCTTAAGTAAGTCATTCAACTATGACCATTTCCATGAGAGGTAGTTGTAACTGACTAATTTCTTATGATTTTTTAATAGTCCACTTAGCACTCATTGCATAGGGTGATGCTCATGAGTGCTAAGTGCTCATTTATTATGTCACGAAAAATTTTAAAAATTGAGTATAACATCATAAAATGACTACACTAAAAATAATTTCAAGCTTATTTACAAACATCGTCCTTTTCATGGTTTACCTCAAAAACTATCATCAAGAATATAAAATTTTAGCCACATGTTATAAAACATATCTTTAGTTTCCTTAAAATTTTATTGTCAGACGCCTTACAGAAAACAAATTACAACCAAGTAAAGGGATGACTAGGTTGAAACGAATTTCAAGATTAATAGCAAAGCTTAACTTCTATAGGAATCAATATTTTTACAGTACATTTCCTCAAAATCTTGTTATATGAAAATTCCCAAACACAAATATTATGAACCAACCACCACTATATCTATATATATATATATATATATAGGAGGGAGAGAATATAATTATAATAAAATAGTACCCAAATTATTCAAAAACACATCAGACCCAATGAATTTAAAAATATATATGTAATTTAAAGGAAATAATAATGAGTTTTGTAACTTTGTAAATAATAGCACATTTTAGTTATAAAAATTAAAATGCACAAACGTAAAGTTTAGTATTTATTAATTTGTAAACTATCGTGGATATTCCACTAGATAACTAGTCACAACATATATGATAATATTATATTAAAAGTATAATATTCTATAATATTACAGTTTTATCAAACTTTAATATTTGTAGATTTAACTATAACTAGTGCATGCATGCAATTATAAATTATGCGGAAAAGTAGAGAACAATAAAATAATCTCACACACACATAAGACACAAGATATTCTCTCTGGGAAACGCTTTCAGGAGAAAACCAAAATAGAAGGTGAGGTTGCTTCACTCTCTCTCTCTGTCTAGATATATGGTTGCAAGTACAAAGAAGTAATGTATGTGTCCTATGGGATACTACAGTGCATAGATCCTCTGTATGTGTTCTACCTCCTATTTATCCTAGATATATTTTCTCATCTATGGAACAAAATTCTCTTGAAAGAATTGAATGTCTCTTCCTCGCAGTGGCCCAGTAATAACACAACCTGATAGCATACTAGTGGTTAATTTTGGCGACATCAACTCTTAACTAGAGTTAAAAATAGACTCTTCTAGAGTATTTTACATCACAAATGTGGCTAGCCCCTTTTCATGAATAATGGGGGCTTGCATGGACTCCTCCAAACTATAGGAGTGAAAATAGGAAGGTAAACGTCTGAGTGGCATAACATTTGCATACAGACTCTGAATGACGTGATTCTTGTGTCATTGGAAAGATGTCTATGTAGATCACCAAGAAAAGGTGTTGTGCCTAATCATAAAATATTTACCCCCAAAAAACATCAATGCCTTAGAATTCTCTTAGAAGGTTTCTGGTCTTGTTTCACCAAACTGGTAAAAATTTTCTCATGAGCAGATTCCTCCACTTTTTCCACTCCAAAATCATCGAGATGGATGAAAAAAAATATTATGAAGGTGAAAATGTGAAGGTGGGTTACACTTTTTGCCATTTTTTGAGAAAAAACTTTCATTTTTTTTTATTCTTCATTTTGCGATAAAAATAAAAGTTGTCAGAAATTTTGTTAGCTTTCTATTACTTATTCTTTGGAATTTTTTTATGCACATTTTATATGTCAGCTTAGCGTTTCTTTGAGTGTGTTTTTTTTAACAATCACAGGATTCATAAGAAGTCATGTTAATACGCAATGTTGTATTTTTTGAAAATTTGTGTTTTTGAGAAAACAAAATGTGTTACAACAATCTAGACATAGTCTACTTTCATCATGTTTACAAAGCCAATGGATGCATATCATAATTACTAGAATTTTTTGAACTAGTCCAATATGAAAAAACTGCATATTTTGAGTATGTTTCACGACGCAAGAAATTTCTTAACATATAAGTTATAAACTAAAAATATAAAAGATACCAATTAGAGACGATGGACCAATGTAATGCCCCATAATTTTTTCAGTTTTTTTTAGAATGTATTTTGAGAGATACAGAATTTTGATTTCACTAAATGACAATGACCCTCAGAAATCGTTTGCACCCGTTTTATTATAAAATTAATTAAAATCAGTATATATTTATGAAATTCCATAAAATTTGTATTTCCTGAAAGTAGATTCAATTCTTAAAATGCTTGTCTTGGTTCCGATAGTTAATTCAGAATGTTTCATGGAGTTTAATCTGTCCAAAGTTGCAAAAATGTATTCAGAGCTTGGATCTGCGTAACTGGTGACGCATTATTTCGGCCAAAATTCTCTACAAAGTTCGGCTAAACTATTTTTTTTTGTAAACGAGTTGTTAAGTCTCACGCCTTAATAGTTGGGCCGAATTTTTTTTAAAGTTCGGCCGAACCTTTTTTCAAAGTTTGGCCGAACTTTTGCCTACTTTTCCGTCGGCCAGAAAATTTTGTGGAAGCCCCTCCAAAAAAAAAATTAGCAACAATATAAATTGCCGCAAAATATTTGATAATTTTCGCACATTTTACACATTTGGTCTAATTTTACAAAGATATTGGTTTGGGTTTAAAGACTTTTCTTGGAGATTCGGGTTTAACGACATTTTTTGGAGGCGGTCTGGTTTTGCAAAGAATTTTTTTGGGTTTAAAGACTTTTCTTGGAAGAAATTTGTTGGAGGCAGTCTGATTTTGCAAAGAATTGTTTTGGGTTTAAGAAATTTTCTTCGACGTACATTCAAAGGACATTTCTTGGAGGTACGTGATACATTTTTTTGGATGTTTTTTGTTCTTCATTTTTTTTGAAACTATAGATTTGGGTTTAATTTCGAATTTTTAGAGTACGTGTTTTGAGTTGAAGTAAATCTTTTGAGCTTTGTTTCATTTTTATAAGACATTTTTTTCTTGGATTTTTAAAGTAAGTGTTTTGGATTAGAGTATGTATTTTTTGCAAAAAATTTAAAATGAGTTTTTTTCAAATTAAATCTTTTGTGATGCTTTTTTTAACTGAGTTATTTTCTAAATTTTTGAATGAAATTTTTTTAACCTCATACTCTATTATCATGGGAAATCGAAGTAATTATGCGAGAAAATATGATCGGAAAAGAGACCCTGAGGAACGTAGAGAAGAGATGAGACAATCTCGCAAAAGAAAGATAGAAGCACTCACAAATATTGAAGGAGAAAATCAACCTCAAATAGAAATTGAAGTAGGTATGTAAATGTAAATATTATGATCTATTGATATATTTAAAATTTTCCTAGTGTAAAATGTGAAGCTTAATTTTTATTTTATGAACTAATTCAAGAAAAATATTTTTCAATGTAAATAGAGAGAAATATTCCTCAAAGCATTGATGATGAAATACAAAATTTTGAAAGAGAAAGTGAAAGAGATATTGAACCAATGATTGAATATGGTGAAAATATTGAAAGAAATTCAAGTGCAGAAATTGAATTACAAGGTGCATATATATATATATATATTGAACACATGCACATATTATTTAAATTATACATATATTTATTAATTTAGTTATTTATTGAACATGTAAACTTATTATGTACTATTTATTTGAATATGTACAGATGAAATCAGTGTCGATGATGAGATGTTAGAAAATGTTGAAAATGACACATATGGAGATAAAAAACTTGACCATTATATACAATATCGTGTTAACCGCATTTTTGAAACATATTTTATAAAGGAGCAGGGGACAGTTCAAGCTCAAATTTTGAAAGGTCTCCTATGATTAAGGAAAGTAAAAGAAGCTACGACACTACTGGGTATTTGAAAATCAACCAAAGACAAAAAAATGAAATAAAATGTGATACAAAATATAAGTAGTGCTATAAATCCAATTAGGAGCTCTAGATAAAAAAATGTTTCAATTGTACGTAGAGGAATACATATGGCATTGGTTTCATAAAGTACTGAAGAGAATCATTTGGTAACATCTATGGCACAAGGATTAGGAACATCGTGAAAAAAATTGCACAAACATCAGAAATTTCGGCTGCAAATAAATGTAAATGATGAACTCGCTTGTTGGAGAGCTATTTGTAGGCAACCATACAAAGATAGACTTGAAGAAAATGTTAAAAAAATAATATATGAATATTGTAAGAACAATTCATTTGTTTCGCCAACTGCAAAGCATGTGATGCGAAGAAGAATAGCACGAAATCAGTAAGAAGAGCATGAAAAATATTTCTTGGAAACCACTCAAATAGATTTATTCAACGAGTTCAAAGAAGAGAATCGTGAAATTCATGTTTCAATTAGTGCTTTTGTTCAACAAAAACCATGCTATGTAAGACCTATCACCGTACGCGACTCTTGTTGTTGCCATTATCATGTGGAATTTGAGTTATATTATGACACACTCCTTGATTTTGGTAGAACATTATGGACGTATTTACCTCCTCCTTCCACTATCTGTGATTTCATATCTCAAATTCTATGTGAAAGAGAAAGCGATGAACTATGTTACAAAAAGAAATGTGTTGGTGGTGAAAAATACGATGATTGTGGAAATTTGACTAAATTTCAAAACAAATATCATATTGATATAAATTTTCAATCATTGTACAACATGAAGGTGAAATGGAAGAGATATGAATATATCCATACATAGATTGAAGGTTCAAATAGTGTTAAAAGAATTGAATTACGAGAAGATGAAATTTTTGTGATAGACTTTTTCAGAACGTTTTAAGAAGAAGTTTACAAATACACCAAGCATTCCCATAGAGCTCAATGGCAAGACCTACAATTCAAAAAATCTCGTGAGGTTTTTCCACCAGGGACCATTTTTTCAGTGATTGATTTTGCAGAAAACTACACATTTGTTCCACAAAAAGAAATTCAAAGTGAATATTGACCAAGTCTCTATGCTCGTCCATATTCTATATAGACATGCCGAAAAAAACGTCGATCATATAGAAAGCATGAGTGAAAATTGATATATCATTAAAGAATATCACTTTTATATCAGTGACGATCGTACACATGATGCATATTTTGTACAACATTGTTTTGGAAAAATTTATGATTCCTTGAAAAATCGTGGAATAACATTTAATGCACATTGGATATGGTGAGACAGATGTGCAGTTCAATTCAAATCTACACGATCATTCTTTTGGTTGTGATTTCTTCATAAGAAAACTTGCATTAAACATTGTTGGAATTTCTTTGAGACTGGACATGGAAAAGGAGAACATAACGGTGCAGGGGCATGCATAAAACGAGCACTTCGAAGATATCAAATTAACCACTCTGCAAGCCAAATTGTGGATGCAAAAGAAGTTGTTCAATGGTGCATCGATGCTTTAAGCCATGAGACTAACCCATCAAGGGAAGTGCAAAGGTACATTCAATTTAATTTCTATTGGAAATCTAATTTTATCATGCAATGATTATCTTTGATTGTATTTTGATATCATATTTACATTCTTCTTTGAATTTTCCATATAAATGTTTTTCTAGAATATTGGGATCGAAGACGTAGACAGATCGATTGGAAATGACATTGAAACAATAAAAGGGACTCGAAAATTGCATTCAATTAAAACAAAGTCGTCCAGAAATGTGTTTGCACTGGATAAAAGAAAATATTCTTGTTTTTGTCATGTTTGCATAGACAACACAAAATCCAATGATGTTTGTGAAAATAATATGTATGTAAACAATTGGAAACATACAGAGCTAAATACAAAGGAAAAAATTTATGTTGCAATGTTTGAAGAAATGCAATGAGAGGAAACTATAATATCATCCGATGGTGATCGAGTTTCTGATCTTTTTAGAGAAGGTAACATTTGAATTTCTTTCTAATGATTTAAAGATCTAGAAATAAATTTAAATTTTTGTTGTAATTGCACCTATTGGCAATGATGAAAATGTGAAGTATTATTTAATGCGTTACAATAAACGAAAAGTGAAATTATTAGAAAACTACAATGATCATGGATTTCAATATGAAAGAGGATCTATTATACTGAAAGGTTATTTTTTCAGACAAACTAATCAAAGTGGGAATTTTGTTTACTTTGAAGACTATGAACCTGATTTCATAAGTTATCAATATAATCACTTGGCGTGTGCAAAATGCATAAAGTTGATAGAGGTTCAATCAAAGAAAAAAATTAAAAATAAGAAATGGAAAATGTCAGAATCCGATCATGAACGGATTATTGAAGATGACATTCCATTGGAATTTTTTTGATTGAACTGCCCAACAATTTATTCTCTTTGGATTAAAAATGTTTTAGAACTTCTACTACTCAACTAAAAATTGAGTTTCTTATGTTTGTGCAAGTGTTTTCACATGTACAAATTGTTTTGGTACAAGCACGTGCTCTAGTACCAACTAAAAGTAGCTTTTCTATACATGTGCATTGATTAAAAATTTTACATATATATATATATATATATATATATATATGTTCTAGAATGCAATTAACTGAATGTTATCAATTTACCAATTTCTAAATCAACAAGGCTACCTATTTGAGTGCATTAATGACATTGACCCGAATTCAATAAACATATATGTACTTCTTATATTTCCAATCAAAATTAAAGGGATAAATACATATATCTACTTTACTTTTTTCTCAATTAGAGATCAGTTGATATGGTTAGTTGCATTGAGAAGCTATGTTCTTCCTATTGGAAATTTTTTCACTCAAACAAGGGTATGTAGAGATCAAAAGCAATCTCAAGATGCCAAATGTACTTCAACCATCCAAAACTTGAATTTTGAAAACTTTTTGATTAAATGAAAACAATACTTCACATGGGAGTCTTCCATCTAGGCCAAACATAGATTGAAACCATCCAAAACTTAGATCAAAACATTTAACATTTAACATTAAATCAAAATTAAAGACTTTTACATATAACTACTTTACTCTTTTTTATTAAATCAAAACAATACTTCACATGGGAGTCTTCCATAGGCTAAATGTAGATTAAAACCATCGAAAACTTAGATCAAAACATTTAACATTTAACATTAAATCAAAATTAAAGGGATAAATACATATAACTACTTCTTTATTCTTTTTGATTAAATCAAAACAATTAGAAGGGGTCTGAATAAAAAAAAAATATAAGGGGCTACCCATAACTGGGAAACCAGCCTAGAAGATGCTACCCAATATCGAGAAACCAACAAACATAGAGTGTTCAGAAGCATAGTGATTGCAAAACATGACAAAAGTTTAAAAAATCTAAAGAGGACCTGACATCAAGCTAGCTATCGATGTGTGTACGAGGATTCTCCTCCATAATTGGAAAACTGTAGTCCTCCGGATCATCATCTAATCCCTTGGAGTGCTGGGAGGAGCTCTCCGAAACGGAAGAGGAGCCAGAGTCGTCTTTGAGATTTTTCTCCACACGGGTCGCGCTACCACTGCTAGTGTCTTGGGGCTGATGGGTTGGGATGGTGGACTTTCTTTGTCGCTTCCTGGAAACAAAGACACCTTTAGCTTGGGACTCCTCCTAAAAAAAAATAGAAATGGTCGTCGTAATTTGAGGTCTGACCATAGCGCTGTTGAAGTGAAAGTGTGTGACACTGCTTGCTGGAGGAGGGTGCTCGCCTGTCTCATGGATTGGAAGAGGCGAGCGAGAGCCAGCACTCCTTCCCCCTCCACCCCTACCCCCACCTCCCCTTATGCAATGCATTCGATGTTTACGCATGGGAGTCTTGCATAGGCCAAATGTAGATTGAAACCATCAAAAAATTAGATCAAAACATTTAACATTAAATCAAAATTAAAGGGATTTACATTAAATGTATATTAAAATGGTATCCAAAACTTAGTTTTAAAACTTTTATTATATCACAACATTACTTCACATGATTAATGTACTTCAACCATCCAAAACCTGGGTTTTAAAATTTTTTTGATCATATCAGAACATTACTTGACATGCCATCCAATTGTAGTTCAACTATCTAATAAAAACATTTAATATTAGATCACATGTGCCAAATGTAGATTGAAACCATCCAAAACTTAAGTTTTAAAAAAAATTTAATTAAATATATCGTGCAACATTACTTTACATGCCACGAAAATTATAGTTCAACTATCCAATAGAAACATTTAACATTATATCAAATGTGCCAATTGTAGATTGAAACCATCCAAAACTTAAAATTTTTAAAAACTTTTTGATTATGTGTTGTGCAACATTAAAATATTAAACATTTAACATTAAATATCACATGCCAAATGTACATTGAAACCATCCAAAACTTGAGTTTTAAAAACTTTTTGATTATATCATACATAACATTACTTCACATGCTATGCCAATTATAGTTCAACTATCCAATAAAAACATTTAACATTATATCACATGCCAAATGTAGATTGAAACCATCCAAAACTTAATTTTTAATTTAACAAAAAATTATAGATCACAACATTACTTCACATGCCAAATGTACTTCAAGCATCCAAAAATGAAGTTTTAAAAACAAAAAAAATTATAACACATCATTACATAACATTCCAAATGTTGTTCAGAAGCAAAACATTAATTTATAGATGACAACATTACTAGTAATTCAAATATCCAAAACTTAAAAAGTTTTAAAAACCAAACAAATTTTATAACAACATTAATTCACATTCACATGCCAAAAGTACTAAAACAATCCAAAATTTAACTTTTAATAAATAACAAAAAATTATAGACCACAACATTACTTCACATGCCAAATGTACTTCAAGCATCTAGAAATTTTAAAAACAAAACAAATTATAACACATCATTACATAACATGCCAAATGTAGTTTAGAAGAAAAACAAAAATTAAATTTTAAAAACTAAAAAATTATAACACATCATTACATAACATGCCAAATGTAGTTCAGAAGCAAAACATTAATTTATAGATGACAACATTACTAGTAGTTCAATTATCCAAAACTTAAAAGTTTTAAAAACCAAACAAATTATATAATAACATTACTTCACATTCACATGCCAAAAGTACTAAAACCATCCAAAACTTAACTTTTTGGAACAAAACAAATTATATTAACACTGTAATAAAATATGTCCAAAAATTGTAGATGTCACAAGTATCAAACTGTATCAAGTTATATATATATATATATATATGACAGTGCATCTAGATAATATATAAAAAAGTAAATTTAAGACTATCTAAATCTTGAAATCAAATCTACAAATCAGGTCCATCAAATAGAGATGGATGTAGCGTCTACCCTATTTGGGTCTCAATCCGCGCACTATCATGCAAAGCATGGGAAACTTGTACACAATGCACATGTACTTTAACATTAAAAATTGATCTTTTAAAAATGAATGAGAATATATATAAAACTTCATGTAAAAAAAAATATATAACAAAAAATCATGAAATACCTCATGAGGTTGTTGAAGCCTTGAAAATCACTTCTTCAAACATTGGGGGATAACCACCCGATCGGGACCTTAAGACAACTCCTTTTCCGTTTGGGATGGTGGCTCCGACTAGATTTGTAGGACCAGTTTCCTATTAATTTGAATGGGTTGGTAATGGAATGATTGGATGGGGAAATGGGACTAAATGACTTGAAATGAAAATACTAGCTAATTTAATTTAAATACTGATAAAGAAATTCTAAAACTAACCCGGGTATCATATGTGAATACAAATTAAAATTATTTCTATTGAACAATAACCATAAAAATGTATTATAGTTTAATTGAACTATGCAGCAACAAATAAAGATAACTCTGTTTAAGAAATTAAACAGAGTTATATCAGCATATTGTATTCATCATTGTATATCATTTACATATACTTCTGAAACATAAATATTTCTAATATACTAAAAAATTATATATATGAAGAAATATTGTGAAACGAAGTATATAGAAATGATAGAAAATTTAAAAGAGAATATCATATGACAAAAGAAATTTATAGTGAATAGATAGAAATACCATATCCATCTTGAGACTTTCAAATGAAATCTCATACTCTAATCCAGCAATTCCAATGCAAAATCAAATCCAAGGTACAGAAATGCAACTCTTTAAAAACAATTGCGCATAGAATCACCAGATGTGATCCTTTATAAAAGAATATAGGAGTAAATGGAGTACAGAAATGTAATCTCGATGTCAAAAATATTACAAGTTAAGGACCCCTTTCTAAATGCATGAAAGGGATTTAAATAGGTATCTAAAAAAACAAAATAACTAAAATTATTCCTACAATCTATCTAAAATAAAAATATCTGAAACTGAAATGCGAGCTATTGGTAGACTGGCTCATTGATCATCAGTGGATGTGCAAAGGTGGCAAATATTGAGCATATCTTGGACTTCTGTTGGCCGACTCATTTTTGAATGTAACTGTCCATCGTATCTAGCATCAGAGAATTCATGAATGATACATTGAATGGCATTCGAAAGGGATTTGATGGCCATTTGTTGGTTGTGTGGCTTGATCAGATAAGACCACATATTATCCCATGAAATTCCATGAAGTTTGCTAATCTGTTGATTTTTATTGATTATATCTTCCTTCCACCTGGAATCAGCTACTTTTACTTTAGGTAATTCACCTGGGGTACAATTTGAGATCAAATTGGTAGCATACAAGCTATCATTAATCAATTGTGTTGCATTATTCATTAAACTTTTAGCCATTGATATGGCTCTTTATGATTTCATCAACTGCAGTTCCCATTCCACAAATAAAATTTCCTTATGTCTATCTTCAATTCTAGGAATATTAGCTTTTCTTCCCTGCTCTGTATCCTGCCATGAAAGGAACTCGGAAATTTTATCATCAACATCCTCAATTTCTTGCTTAAGAGTGACTGATTTATCCATCAAAAATGATGTTACTTCGCACAAAGGCTCAATTTGTGCTAATTGTAGACAAAATTCATTTAACTGTTGAGATAGCAGTTTGTTTATTTCAAAAGCTTCAGTCATGAATTGAGCTAACTTAGGATACTCTTTGAACTTATCCAATTCTGATTGGAACAATTTTTCCTGTTCAACTTTTGAATTTCTCTCATTCTGTAAAAGACTTTGTAACTTTTCTACTTCTTGAGTCAACTGCTGTTGTTTGCCCAAGGCTTGTTCATCAATATTTTTCTTTTCAAGGCTGAGATGTTCTTCTAGTTGTTTATCTCTGAGTTCTGCATCCTCTACTCGTTGTTCCATCTGAATAATCTTTTTCTGATCACTTGCAACCTGTTCTTCAAAAATAGCAATTTTCATATCCTTTTGTTTTACTAACTATGAAACCTCGGAAGCTTTATCTATAGTGGCAGCACTATAAGCACCGGCAGACTGAGACAATTTGGTGAGATCCTCAGATGGATCCACCTCAGAATTTTTATAAACAACATTTAGCAGTTCCCCTTGTGATGTTGAAAGGGCATCTTGATATGTTCTCCTCCTTTTCCTTTATTTTCTTACCACAGCCCTATGTTTGGGACTGTAGAATATATCTAAAGGAGCGATTTCTTCTATCTTTAGCATAATTTCTCTAGTGGGGTTTTTAGGAATGATTTCCAAATCCTGATCTTTGGGATCATCAACTTGAGGATTATTTTTCAATCCTATCTGTTGTGAAAATTGTTGATATTGATTTAGCAAATGAGAAGAAACAATCAATTCAGTATCTACTTGTCCTCCAAGTTGAGAACCTGCATCATTCTTGGGTGCATGTTTAGTGTTCTTACTTCCTGTACATCCTTTTTCAATATGTACCTGGGCATCAGTACCCGTGTCCTCTTTTTCTGATTGAACCAAAGGCTTTTGTGTATCTTTTTGAGCAGTTGTTTCTGTTTTGGCAGTGTCAGCTTTTCTATTGTCATCCGTTTTTCCTAGCACAAGATCAACTCCTTTTACTTCCTTACCAGAAGTACTTCCTGCTTGTTGTGATTCTTTCTCCTATGTGGGATCTCTCAACTGATCAAGAGGCACTTTAAGTAACCTCTGGCTTCTATGCAACAAAAAAAATTTCAAGTCCTCATCCTGTAACTTGGACTTGGCTGAATCAAAGACTTGCGATATATCATCCTTGGACACAAATAAATCATCAAAAATGTCTGGTTCATGCTCGAACCAGGCAATCGAAACAGAGGTAGTAAAATCATGTGCCACTTTCCTTGGGTCGTATTGTCTTCTAGGAATTGTTGAAAACTTAAGATCAAAAATATTACTAACTTATTGCTCAGCATGAGAAAAAATATTAAGAGTATAATCACCACACTTAAAATGGAAGGTAGGCCACCTAATATTTTTATTACTTTTCAAAATTCTAGACATTCCTTCAACTGTCAGTTGATAGGAAATCTCCTGGGCTAACAACATAGCTGGAACATATAGGGGAAGGATATGTGGCTAAAAGATACTCCCAAAAATTCTGATATAATTGAATTTTTCTTCCCCAAACCAATCTCCGATAGAAGACAAATCAGTCTTGGCTTTACTGGAAAGTCTAGGAGGGAAATGACCAAAAATGGTTTGGTAGATTGGAATTAGAAAACCATTGCAGACTCTGTAAACATGAAGTTTGAAATGTTCTTTCCATAAGAAATTGTGGTACACATGAATAGGGATAGATTCTTTTGGAGTCCATTTCCAACCTAGCATGGGGAACTCAAAATTAAAACAGAGGGCGTCCAAAATATAAGCACAAAAATGGAAAGGGGTGGAATTCCCTGAATTCTTATCTTTTATGTACTCTAGAATTCGATTAGCTATCTTATCTGACAAAATGACAGCCCAATCCATAATTTCAAAACTAACAGCATAATGAATTAACGGGACCATTTGAATAGAAAATCTAGCAGAGTTATCGTTTCCGAACAACCTACACATCATCGCCGTAGAATAACAATATGGAGGTGTGAGAGACTCCACAGAATACATACCTGATGCTTCTTGCTTATGTTTCTTAGGATTATTCCTCCATTCTTTGATTGGCTCTACCTGGTTTGGATGTTCTGCAGCATATTCCTTACGGAATTCTTTGTTGTAAACCTTTTTTGGATTGAGAAGATGGTACATTGCTTTAATATCTTCTGCCCTGAATGACCCGAACACTGATCTAGAAGCAGAAACAAAAGTTCTGTTTTGAATGATCACACTGTCAATGACCCATCTGATAACATCATAGTAGGGAAAAATATTCGCTCGGGCAGCAACTCGGTGTAAAAATGAATTTGCCAATGCACTGAGTTGAGTTTCAGAGTCAGAGTTTGAATCTTCTTCATCGGGAACAGTTGCCTTGGGGACAATAACCCTAGGTTTCTCTTTTTCAAGAAAATTGTATACATTCTCCCATGCCATCTTCCCCGATCCTTGACAGGAGGTGTCTATGACTAGCTTGATCCTTGCTAGTTTCTCCTTGGGTGGCATGTTTAACACAGTATATTTTGCAACAAAATCTGCTTTAGACATTCTGCTTCTCTTTGAGATTTCAGTGTTGGGTAAATTCTCTCTGGTTTTGCAAATGAGAGGATTCTAAATTTTGTTTTTCAATTCAAATGAAAGCCTTCAGCCAAAATAAAACACAATAATGAGAACAAATACACAAAGATCTGTTTATTTAATTACCATCTAATCTCCCCATATTTTCAAAATAAATTCTCTCCAAGGGGTCACATTCATGTATTGAAAACAAAGTAATCCATGATCTTCTGCCTTATTTTCAATTAATATTGTCGTACAATCGGAGATCGGCGCATGTTTGTAATAAATGTTTAAAATTCGATTTTAATATTTTGCGATGCGATGAATAAATATAAAGGCGAAATAACAATCGCATCTCAATTCTTCAATGGTGTGGAAGATAAATAGAATATGATTCATGCCGATTTTCTGATTGCGATAATCACATCGCAAGTTGTTTGAAATGGAATGAAACAATGCTTTCTACCGAATCGCAATCGCATCAAGATTTTGAAATGGAATGAACTGTTTAATATTATCTCTGAAAATGGGATTGCGATTGAGCTCATTCACATCAGCACTTTAAATGAAATGAATACAATGTTTTAACTCTCTTCCGAAACGTGATTGCGATAAATCGCATCGCATCGTCATAAATAGAAAGGTGCGATACTTAATATTATTCTGAAATGCGATTACAATTGAGCGCAATCGCATCAGAACTTCTCAAAGCAATAAAAACTTCTTAAAAGAAATTCTCCAAATTTCCGATTGCGATTTACTTTTCATTTTAACATATTTCTAAGTATAAAGTTTTTCTAATATGTTCAAAAATATGTTAAAAGGTCTTGTAACTCATCGGATCGGAAAGTTCCTAAAAATTGTATACTTTGTGAATAAAATGTGATATGCATCATTTTATCTTATGGAAAAGATATAAAAAGGGGACCTATTTTTAAATGGGATTTATTCTAAAAGTTAAAAAATGGGGAGGGTTTTTGTACAGTACAACAGAGGTTCCCTCTCCATTTGTTCACTTGCTACAAGTTCCCCCCCATGGGAACATCTGCAATAGTAATCTATACAATATAGATGTACAGTTATATATATATATATATATATATTAAAAATTTTAAAATGAAAATTCACGTGTACATATAAACTTATTTTCAATAATATTAAACAAAAATTTAAAGACAATTTTTTCAAATGGTTGAAATGGTGTGGGTGTTCCTATCTCCGTCGCTAGATTTCGTGGATTAAAGAAATCTTCTATAGCAACCTAAATTCAAAAAAT
This sequence comes from Pinus albicaulis, assembly GCA_034641835.2. Lineage (NCBI taxonomy): Eukaryota > Viridiplantae > Streptophyta > Pinopsida > Pinales > Pinaceae > Pinus > Pinus albicaulis. The sequence continues at coordinate 383,322,501 of CM076581.1, read as the reverse complement.
TTAAAATAACTCAAGATATATATATATATATATATATATATATATATATATATATATATATATATATATATATATATAGATATATATATATCTTAAACACAAATTTAAAAAAAAAAGAAATTGTCCATACTTGTGGCTCATCTCCTAAGGAAGTAGAAGGTACATCTCCCAAGGAAGAAGAAGGTACTGCCATCCCAAAAACATCGAACAGAATCGGAATCTGTTAAAACATTTTATCATTATATATACATACATGTAAATGTGTGCACAATTATTTATTTTAAAAATATCACTTAAAAAACACTAACATTTGACAACATATCTTTATGGTGAGACCCATCTGCATTGTTTAAACCAGAGGTCCCAAATGTGATATTAACATTTTCATCACTCATCATACGTGACAACTGCAAATGGTGTTTTAACATATAATGATACATTTTTGTTAGATTAATGTACATACAAATAAATGTATACATGTACATACACATGTATTTATTACAAATTGTACACATGTATACATATTAAAATAATTGAGCCCTAAGGTCATTACCACATACCGTTCCTGTGCCCTCTTCGTCGTGAAGAATTAGGTCTTGAAAACCGTTACGAAAATTTTTTCCATATATTTGGAGATATTCCACATTCATGTTGCCAATCTCTTCATCTGTAAAATACACAAAATTGGCACGTGCATTTTCACATGCTCTTCGTTGATTTAGACAAACATTGACTCCACTCAATCCACTGTAAACATTGTCGATTGTGACATCCATTGCTTCTCGACTTATTTGAAAAGTCGCATCCATCTCTGACCGCAGAGTTTTGACCCGAAAAGGTCAACTCACCAATGGTGGCTTAGGGTAAAGAAACTCCACATCTCACTTAGCACCCTTACAATCATACAATCGACATTTCCGCATACCAAAAAATTATGACGAAAGGTCATTGTAGTTGGGTTTCATACCAAAAAAAAATTCTACGTAAAACAATTGTGTAAAATAAACAGGAACCTCATCATTCCATGGGAGCCCTCCATAGGCCGCAAGGTGCCTATCATACAAATAGCGAGCTATATTTGGGTGCTTGAAATATTGCACCTTTAGCATTCTTCTTTTTGGCCCTTCCTTGAAATTAGACATTGACTTCGCCATATCTCTTGTAACATTTTGTTTTACATCCTCCCATTTATCAGGACCCATTACTGTTTCCTTTCTCTTTCTCAACACTTCTACAAATGTATCAGTAGTTGGCCCAAGATTTTTGTACACATTTACAATATCACCCAATGAATGTGTAATTATCTTGCATTGGAATTGCTCTGTATAATTCTAATTCATATTTGATAGATGAATCATTAATTTGCATTTCCCCACGCAATAGATCAGGAGACATCTTATTCGCATTTGTACAATGTCTTATCCAAAAAAATTGAAATTGGCTAACAATATTATTTGCTATTCCATGCAGTTCTTTTAGCCTCTCCTTCTTAACTTGGCACACGTCATTCATTTGGTTGCACACAAGTTCAGAATTGATGAAAACTCCAATTCCATTTGATCCATACTCCATCGTTGTTCCCAAGCCTTCTATCAATCCAATATAATATGCCTCGTTGTTTGTTTTTCTTCCCGGTATATTCATTTTCCTTTGGACGACTTTTCTAGTCGCAATATTGGAAATCACATAAGTAATCGCTGCTTTCCCTCGATTGGGATAGCAAGAAACTTCTATGCATAATTTCCATTTTTCAACCATATTTAATCGTTTTCTTATCCCTGAAAAAAAAAAATCAATAAAAAATATATATATGACCTGGGAGAAATGACACAAGATCATGACGTAAATGACATGTGCATGGTTTATCTTAAAGTTTGACTTAAAAATTTTATGGTCTAGAATTGAAATCTAAAATTAATGGGAGGTAGGCTTTAGTTTGTGGGAGAAATGACACATGTACATAGTTTACCTTAAAGTGGTTATGTTTTATGGATATTAAAATGAAGAACTTCTATTTAGATCTATTCCAGAGATTGACTGTAGGGGCATTTACTATATATGTCACCTTTCATAAAAGATGAGATCCAGAGGCTACCCGGCCCTTTACAGACTCTGCCTATAAAACTTTTAGAAGTGAGAAATTTACATTAACAACATATAGAGATTCAACTAGGCTTGTGAAAAGTACAAGTGGACAATGTATAATTCTACTTAGAAGAGTCTTTGGTTTAATGGTTAAGCAATAAAGAGTTGTTACTTTCTCTATCTAGAGTAGAAGTGGAATACATAGTAGTTACTTCTTTTTGAGTGTTTTGGATGAAATGGGCTCTACACGATATTAAGGTAAATTTCTTTTTGAGTGAGTAGAAGTGGAATGTACATAGTAAACTTACTTCTTTTTTATTTTTTTTGGATGAAATGGGCTCTAAAAGATATTAAGGTAATTTCTTTTTGAGTGTTTTGGATGAAATGGGCTCTACAAGATATTAAGGTAAATCTATATATCCATTAAGTGTTTCAATAGAAGTGTAATAATAATTTCAAAAATCAAATATTATACTTCCTTCAATCAATATTTACATATCATCATAAAGTACCACTTCCTCACACAACAAGTCTTTGAGAAAATAGTGAAGATGGAATACATACCCACAAAGCCTCTTGTTAGAGAAGCATTTGAATATGTGAGAAACAAATTAGGAATAGTTCTTGTAAATTATCTTCTTAGAGAACCATTTGAACATGTTAGAAACAAATTATGGATAGTTCATGTAAATTATTGTCACTTATTTGACTTCAAAAGAAGAGCCTATGAAATTGAGTGCAATATCTATGTGGGAGAGTACACAATACCTAAGGCGGAGAATACAATATATTTGACTTCAAAATAAAAGCATATGAAATTTAGTGCAATATCTATGTGGGAGAGTACACAATATCTAAGGGGGAGAATAGATATAAGGAAGGAATAGAAAGAGTAACAAAAAGCATATGATTGTGTCAATAATTTGAAGTAGTCAAGAAACATAACAAAGGACCATCAAAATTGAGTGCAATATATATATGATCAAGTGTCAATAATTTGAAGTAAAGAAAGATAACAAAGGACCATCAAAATTGAGTGCAATATCTATATGATTGTGTCAATAATTTGATAATTTGAAGTAGTCAAGAAAGATAACAAAGGACCATCAAAATTGAGTGCAATATCTATGTGGGAGAGTACACAATATCTAAGGCAGAGAATACAATATAACGGAGGAATAAAAAGAGTAACAAGAAGCATATAATTGTGTCAATAATTTGAAGTAGTCAATAAATATAACAAAGGACCATCATCAAATTAAAATTGAAAGATCAAGTAGTCTTCTTCATGAAGAATAAGCATTAACTAGGTTCATCATTTAAAGGGTTCATTTTTTAATGAAAAAATTTATGAATAATGTGGAATGAATCATTGTACATTATGATAAATCTTGTATTTAAATGACATTTGATCTATGAATAAAAAATAAAATGGGATCATCTCTTCAGATATATATGTGTGTGTGTGTGTGTGTGTGTGTGTGTGTGTGTGTGTGTAAGAGAGAAATAATAAACAAAGGTAATTCCACCAAGCCTATAGGAGCATGTCCTAATACATTAAATTATGTCCTAATAGATTAAATTATGTTTGGTATACCCATAACAGGTTATCAAGTATAAAAGATCAGATTCTATCTCATACAAAAATACATTACAGCAGTATAAAAGACAATATTTAGTCAGATATAAAAGATGATATGGAGTCACATTACAAAAATATAGTACATCAGTATAAATACAATATGTAGTCACATTACAGTAGCAGATCATTCTAGTTAAATCATTCCAACGTTGAGGAAACGAGAGAAGGCTCAGTAATGGCATAAGCTTAACACTGGTAGCAAACTTCTATGCGTAAGGCGAGAATCAGCTAGAGCGGATGAAATTGATGGATCCACAGGAATAGTAACAACTGCAGCAATCGAATGCATATCGTACTACCAGAAATTCAACATACACCTTACAACAAAAGGTAATGAAATTTAAAGTATAATCTACAACATAAATGCTTTGTTTGGAATTATGGGGTTTCTCGTTCCCACTTGGTTGTAAAGACAAAATTTCTATAGCAATGAGTGCCTTGACTTATACATGACACTAATCAACTCAAATTAAAACCAAGAATTCCAAAAGGCACATTTGCAATAACAGTCCAAAGCTAACATAGAAAAGGACTCTATGAATGTCGTTAAATGCTTCAATGGAGAGAGCAGTTTTCAGAATTATATTATATCTCCTTTACTAGAAGAGACAAAACATTTAAAACATACTTTTAATATTTTTTCTTTAAACCGTATATACAAGGACCGCAATGATGCAGCAGACCAACTTTCTAAAGCGGGTTTGCAACAAGATATGGGTTGTTGGAGGATAGAGGATGAGGACCAGGCGTGATCCGTGTGTCGAATCAGCCACCATATGTATAAATTTATTTTGTTGTCTCACTATTTTTATATCAAAAATTGTTTTGTTTTTTGGTTTGATATACATGCCCTAGACAGTTAATCTTCCTTGCATTTATTTTCAGACTTCTACTTTGTTGTTTATCGTGTCCGGGTTGTTTTCCTCTCTGAGGAGGCCCGGGATAACACAAAAAATTGTTTATGTTTTATGAACATATGGACATACTTGTTTTTCTAGATATGAACTGATCTATGGGCTATTTTCCTCTTATAGAGGAGGCCTGTACACCAGATCAGTGGTTTATCTTCGGGCATTTGACAGATGACAGTGTAATTTTCATCCTGTGAGATCTATGATCTGGGAATCATAAATCCATAAAAGGAATGTGTAACACATATACTATGTAACTTTTTATTTCTATTAATAAAAAGTTCGATTTTTTTCTTTGAAAAAAAAGGTAATGAAATTTAAAGCATAATTAACAGCATAGATGCTTTTTTTGGAATTTTGCGTAGCATATGTTTAACACGGGAGGAGAAGGAGGAGAAATACCATAATTGGTAATGAATAATCCATGCAGATTTCAATGTATCATCTTGCATAACATATTTTTAACATGTAGTTCACTCGCTTAAATTTGCCGCAGATAATCACCAATAGCGCGGATGGAAGTAGCCCCAGACCAGTAGCAATAGACACAGAAAAATGTGTGAACAAATATATCCAAAAAAACACAGATGCGATAAAAAAAATGAACTTCGGAGGCGATATATTTATAAGAACTAGTTCGTCCGACTATTTTAAAAGTAAAATTTTGGCCGAACTCAAAGTTTGATCAAACTTTTGTTGCCAGTTTTTCCATCTCTAGAAAAAAAATTGTTTTCCCACACCGTCAATATGCTATAAATCTAAAGAAAGCACGAGTTTAGCTGAACTTTCTCATAAAGTTCAGCCGAACTATCAAATAGTTTGTCTCAACTTCATAAAAGGTTCAGCCAAACTATTGCTGAAAAAAGTTTCTGCCCCTCATTCTCACAAAAGTGTAACCTAGCTTCACAATTCCACCCATCATCCAATTGAAATCATATATTTATAGTTTCGTAAAATCCACTATATTTACATTTGAGATGGAATTGTACATATTCTGAGTTTCATTTAAGTTAGCTAAAAATACTATTTTTAATATATAAGACCAAGAAACAGGTAAACAATAAAAATAATTTCATATTATCATTCTTTAGTATTTTGAAACTAAAATGTTTATACGTGTATATAAATTTTCTAAAATTCAATTGATTCACTTAACTATCTAAGGTCATCTCCATGATAACATTATAATCATTTCATCTACACCATGTCGCTGGTATGGTGCATTGTGAGGTCCATGTGGAACCCTAGACATTGGAATGTTAACAAACATTAAATTACCATAGCTTCCATTCTCCAATAGGTTTTTAAAATTAGCACATTGTTGGAAAGATATTTCTAAGGGTTATCCTTATAATCACTTTGTAGGAAATCTAAGCCAATATTATATAGCTAAAACACCTCAAATGATATACTACATCTATCACCTTATCTTAGAAAAAAGTCACCAATAGAAAAAACAAATGGAAAGGAATGAACAATCACTAACCACATTTGACATCAATGAAATACTCTTTTACATCAATAAAATCACTTTTCAAACATTTATCTCAACAAGTATGGCATTTTTCTATAAGCACCATTCTCCATAATCACATCTAGAATGCATCTTTCTTGTCTAGGAAGGTTTTTCCAATGATAACGTGGATCTAAACTTGTTTAGAGTGGAATTTATATTACTCACTAATCCAAACTACCATAGTCTTCTAGGTTTTAGATTCAACCAAATGGATCTTGTGTAAAAGTAGGAAATTCTATTAAGTTCATTATGTTGCACTTTAATTTTCTATCCTCATGTCTACATCCAAATTCTAAAATAAAATTTAGAGCTCTCTAAATATATAATTACATCTCTAACATCACTAATATTATTCTATTTTATAACACTAATTATGAAGAAGTAAATGTTCCATAATCAATGGATCTATTCTACTCTTCAACATCACTCTGATGATGATTCATATATCCCATGATTGGGTTCACCCACTTATGATATTCCATTTTGTTGACTACTTCCATGCCCCATTTTGAATTTTGAGTAGGGAGCTATGTGGTTCAAAACAAAACCTTCCAATTAAAACACAAAGAAATTTTGTTTCCAGACAACATTCAAGTAAGTGAACTACATATCCAATTAATGAACTTTCTATCCATTCAATAGTACCAAGACAAACAGAATAGGGATGATGTTCCATTTTTGTTGTGGGAGTAAAGCCCTTCTCATAACTAGAATCAAAATTTTAGAATCTAAAACATCCCTAAAAATAAGTACGATGAAACTTCAAAAATGCCTCATCTAAAGCTCCAAAACCATAAGACAAAAGTTTTAATATCAAATTTTAGGAAGCATTATATTCCTTCAAAATGATAATAAATTGTTAATTACTTTCCACATTGAGGGGGAAGCCTCCTTTTATAATGAACACAACTTAAGATAAGATCAAATACTCACAAAAGCAAATTCTTCTTATCAGAGAAGGAACAATTTACAAGAGAGATGGTAAAATTGAAATATGATGATACTATGAAAGGTTGTAACCTTCCTAATAATATAGGCATATAAATGTAATTAATTAGTATCTAGAGTTTTTTAAGCACTCATTTAATTGCTGAAGTCAAATATTGATCTTTCTTTAGGGTCATGGGAAAGAGTTACTAGTTAATAATGAAAATATAATGTATTAATATCACTCTATGATAAACATGTGGGACCCAACAATAGTTCTCAATCCAATAAATTAGGGTAGTAATTAAGTAGACTTAACCATGCCCTTATCCATTCTACCCAACAACCTATGAAAGAGAGTGATATACTCAAGTGTTGTTCTCAGTGTACTATAAAAACATGATTTTTTAATAACTTATCTAAAATTGGTTCTCTGGATACTTAGGTGAGTTCCTATATATGAAAAGGTATGTGGAAATGAAATTATGTAGGTAGGTAATATGGTCTTATATAGTACTAATTAAGAGAGTAACAAGAAAGGTAATGAGTTTTCCATGTACTGATAACATGTGTACTTACTTCAAAGAAAAGAGATAAATAAATGTGACTCACAATGATAGAGGAAAAATAGTGCATGATTCTTTATTTTTTTTATTGTATTTTCTTTGACATGATTTATCCAAAATATAGGTTCAATATTCTACAACCAATTTTTCTTTTTATTTTTAATTTAGATACTTTCATAAATAAAATACAATGGGATAATATTTAAGAGAGAGAGACTGAGATGGAGGGGAAATAGAGTGGGGGAGAGAGACATAGAGGTGGGAGAGATAGGCAGAGAGAGGCAGGAAGAGGGAAAAGGGGGGAGAGACGAGGAGAGAGGAAGGAAGAGAGATGGATTTGGAATAGGGAAGAAGGGGAGGACAGAAAAAAAAATTAAAAGAGAGGATTAACTACAAGAAATCAAATAAGATTAGAAATCAACATCACTACAATGAATGCATTAACTACACGCAAGAAAATATGATTAGAAATCAACATCTACACTGAAACCAATGCATCCATTGGAAGCAATCAAAGAGGAGAAGAAATCCACATTTACATTGAAAACAATGCATCTGCACACACTCTCTCCATATACACCTATCTATCTATCTCTCCCTCTTCCTCTCCCTATCTATCTCTTCCCTCTCTCTCTATCTTTATATGTCTCTCTCTATATACCCCCTCTCTATCTCTTCCCTCCCTCCCTTGTCTCTCTCTCAAGTCCCCTCTCTTTTCCTTCCTCTCTCCCCCTTTCTCTCCTCCTATGATAAAACATAATACAATGTAATATAAGGTAAAATACTTCCAGTATTTGAATCTTAATTTGTCTTTTCTTTGGAGCCATGGGAAAGTTTTTTTATTTTGAACAACCCAACATTCATACTCAATTGTATATCTTATAGCACTAATTAAGGAAGCCAAACTATGCCCTTAGAAATAAATCCAATTATTTAAACACTAGAAACTTATTTTACTAAGTGTTATTCTTAGTGTACTATGACAACAACATAGTCTAATAACTTTCCAAAAACTTTTTCCAAATATAGCTAGTTGACTTCCTATATATGAAAAAGTATGCGGGAATGAAAATATATATGTAGATACTATGTAATGCAATACTACCAAGGGTTTACATGGGTTTTCAGTGGCACACAACCGTGTGTACTTAATAAAATACACTTAAAAGATAGATAGTGAATGACAGTATATAATCAGTGGAATCACAATATGTAATCGCTAAAATGTGCCCTCCCTATACATTGCATTCATGAAGTTTCTAACCATCGTCAAATTATTTCACACTTCTAACCATGATGATTAAACGCAAGTCATAAATTTTGATCCGCTTTCTGTTCGCTGTTTTTCTGGTGATCCAAAGGCCTTCGGAATAGCATAATGTGTGGTTCAGGGCGGTGAATATCATAGTGGATCCACCCGCGAGACTGTTGAATCCCAATTGCTCGCCACTCATTCTGAATATATAAATAACAATTAGGTCACAATATTAAAAACAGAAAAAACTAAACCCAACAAAATACAAGATAGAAGCAAAGAAGGTCGGAGGCTTACCTCACTCAAAAGACGATCCCTCGGAAGAAGCCGCGCAACATCGGGTGGAAGTGTGACATGCCTGAACATAGAGTCAAAACATCAGACTCAAACCCTAATCTTCAAACCCTAAATTGTAGACAATGAAAGGAAAAATTGTAAGAAAAGAAGTCTTAGAATGTCTTAAAATGGGAACTTTTTGGACCTGTACTCATAGTTATCGTCGTAGTACTTCTCAGAATACTGAATCTGAGGCATTTTTCCCGCCTGTAAAAACCCGCAGCTTTTGAGTGGGGTGTGAATGAACGAAACTAAAAATAATGGCAGCTGGAACACCGAATATGCAAAAACAAAATCCCACTTAACCAATAACAGTGAAGACCTGAACCCTTAAATTTCCAGATGCGTGAGGGAAAGTCGTTAAAAGCACCACGAAATGCGACTCCAGTTACAGCTAAATTGAAGAGGAGAAACAATATTTATAATGTTCGAGGCATCTTAATTGAAGAGGTTCGTCGCTTGCGTTTAATTTTAAGAAAGGAAACCGACCTTTGTGACCATAATTAAATAGAATCACATCTCATTTTCTATGAATAAACGAAATATAACCTCTAATTGTACCCGCTTTTTTTCTCCGTTAAAGAGAATAATATTTTAATAATTTTTTTTGGAATAGGATTTTTTATTTTTTATTTTATTATTAATAATTAATAGATATATTTAAAGCATATCATTCGTGGTAATCCATTATATATATATATATATATATATATATATATATAAAGTTAAATTAAAATAAAAGATATAAATTATTGATTTTAAGGAGGAAATTTAATTGGTGAGTGGTGATAGAAGGGTTATGTGAAGTGATGCAAATTAAGAGATCTAAGGTTCATTTCCAAGAGGAAGAGAGATAGTAGGCTCTCATGGGTACATTGATAGCTCCTAGAATAGATCTCATGTATCACAACCTTTTTTGTCGATTCGTATGGATTATCAAAAAAAAACTATATATATTATATTTATTGTGAAATGGGTTATGGTTTTTGGGCTTGTGGTATTCCCATTGTTTTTTATGGTTAACTAATATATATTAATTTTTTTAACAATAATTCAATTAAAAAAAAAATATGTTAATTTTCACATTTTTAATTATTATTTTGGTAATGAAAAATGTATTATAAGGTAAGTCATGATCCCAATTATGGAATGATCCATATCTTCCCTTACTATTTATTTAATTCATATGACTATTATAGTTATGTTATATTGACGAAAAAAAATATAGTGTATCTGTTTAATATGTTGGATTATTCAATGATACTTGGGGTGAATCAATATTAACAATTTATAATTATATAAAGCAAAGCACACAAATATACAAAGAAAAAATATTTTTACTTAAAAAACCACATAATGTTTTTATTAATATATATAAAGAGTAAATTCAAATTTATTAGCACCAAATGAAAGGAAGCACCAACTCCCTAGTATATCAGCACTAACTCAAAGGAAGCACCAAATCTTTGATTTATTAGCAGCAACTCCCTCATTTATCAGTACCACACCTTCTACAATAGTCGATATTATTCAAACAAAGTATTCCATCCAAACAATATCTCATATGTTCCTCACACAAGAATTCAATTTCCCAAACACAGCCTTCTTACGAATAAAACATCCCTCAACAAATGGTACTTGAACTTCACCTCCTTATCACCCTCAACAGACCCCAAACCAAGTCTAAAACTTGGACTTAAATGCACTTAAAATTGACCCTCACGCTATCATAAGTCACCTTATATAATACTTCCTCCTTCACATGGTTCGGCCGCCTTAATAGAGAACAGTGTTAGATCTTCAAAAAAAATCTTGAAACTTTCCTTTAAACACATCAGGATTTGTCCCTCGAAATAAGGTTGAGTTTAGTCTTCTTAATACTAGAACTTTGGTCCTCAAATTTAGCTTCGATAGAGAAAAGTTAGTACTCTGAGGAAAGACCTAAAAATTAGCCTTCTAGAGTAAAAATTTTCCCTCCACACAAATCTAATATACGGTATTTGTAGAAGAAAAAACTTGGCTCTCAAGTATAGTTTGTAAACCACCTTCTAACCAAGAGTAGAAATTTCAAAAGGTGTGCCATAAATCCTTCAGAAATAACACAAAATTTATTTCGAAAATAGGTCAAAAACCCTTCAAAAATGTGCCAAAATAATTCCTTGTAGAGTATCTCTAAATTACCTCCTCTCCACTTTTGCTACAAGAAGTATAAATTGAAGGATTTGGAGTCTGTGGACCCAAAATTTGAGAATATTGAGTTGAAGGACCCACTTGATAAGTTTGTACAAATTTTTGATTCTGTAACAGGGGTAAAGATGTATTGACAAGTGGAAATGATGTGGGTGTAACTGGTTGATACGAGTGTACAACCATTTGTGGTTGGATAGGCAGAGTGGGCTGCCATTGACAAAAAAACATTTCGACATTAGGTTGACCAGAAAGTGACGAAGTACTGTCATATTGGGTGACCAAAGGTTGCCCCCCAGCATGAGGAGGATAATAAGAGAGAAAATATTTCGCTCCAAATGTTGGGAATCCAGTTGATATGGTACTTGAAGGAATAGACCCAGAAGGACCGGCTTGATATTGCCCTGAAGATGTGTATAAAGAATCAAGTCGTTCAATACTCACAATAGGATTACTAGTTAAAATACTGGATGATGACATTGGTAAAGTCCATGGATTTGAAGATGCACCAGAGAAAAATCCAGATAATGATTTGTAACCTAATGGGACTAAAGGGCCACCATAAAAATATGACTCTTGTGAAATTGTAAACATCAATGAGGTAGCTAGGGCAGGAGCTGACATAATTGCAACAGATGGCCCAACTAAAGATGTTGGTTCAGATATGGTTACTTGACCAAATGTATACCCTTTTGAATCAAGGGGAGTTTGAAAAGGAACACGATCAACAAAAGCAGATGGTGTCGATTGAGGGAAAGACTCGTACAGGTAAAGGTCCTCCCCAAAATGGGTTGGAGTTAAAGGTGTCTTGTCTTGTGGGATTTCTTCAATCGAAATTAAACCAGGTGGAAGTATTTCACCGTCAGGCCCAAAGTATATTACAGGTGGTTGACTGTGCGATATTGGAGATTCAATAGCTACAAAAATTTGTGGTATGGACAAGGTAGGAACAACTTCTGGTTGTATGACTTCAAGTTTCAAATGTTCTAGCTAAGAAGAGACAGGACCTAGATCAATTTATGTTTGAACAACATCGGGTCCAGGAGGTATGGTCTCACTGATTAGATGGATCGTGATAATGGTTAGCTGTGATGACTCTATTTCGACAATAGCAGATGAACCAGGATGTGTAGAAACAGCTTGAGCTAACTCTGGTTTATGCAAAGATGATGTTTCACCAGAGGTACAAATTGTACTTTATTCAGCATATTGTGATCGGCTTTGCCTACCAAAAGTAACTTCTGGTGTTAAAGGTGGTTTTAATGCTTGTCTACGTGAATGATAGGGGAAAGGATTTTTTTCTTCCACGATTACTGATTTATTTTAACCAAAAACGAATAAACAAAATAAAAGGGTAATGCTAGGCAAAAAGGTTTATTAAGAAACTGTGAACTGTAGAATAACTCCTAGTGAACCAAGAAGTATGGGTAGGCAATCTCCCTGAATGATGTGTTCGGTGTATCACAATTTACAAGGTGGCCGACTCTGCTCACTATGGATGGATAGAACCTAAAATTTGTCCTCCAAAATATACCCGAAGGTACATGGATTCCCAAGTTTGTATTAGCACTTTCTGATGTGAAACGACACAATGAGAGCACCCTTTATACTCATTGTACTATAACATTTCCTGATATACCCGAAAGTATATGGACGAGCTACGATATACTTATGTACTTGGAGTGAGGTATCACACTCGGAATGTATCGTAGACAAGTTAATGACATCTGCTATGTTTTACGATGCCAGAACACATCTCTAGCCTAGACCTTCTAAATGTTATCGTTATGGTTCCAATGCTCTGTTAGCTAAATTGAGATTAATTTTATGTTGATATTGTTCAACAATTTTCCTTTCGAAGGTTCACCCTGATGATGTATTAGAAAATTGCTAAAATGCAACTAAGAATGATAAGAAATATTTCAATTTAGTTTTTCAATGAAAATCCTACCTACTAGAGGGAAAGAGAAAACAATTTGCGAGAAAAAAAATCAAAGAACACAAACTAAATGGAGATTTCCTAATTGTTCCTTTTTCAAAACACACAAACCATTACATGCAAATGCGTATTTTTCTTTTCAATTCCTTTAATGTTATGAATGTAGAAAAGAAACTAAGTGCACTAAATCAAAAACAAATTCCTTTTACTTTTGAGAAATGAGGAATATAAACAAAAATTTATCTTTTGAAGGAAAAATGAGGAATGAAACAACGATTTCTCCTATCAGGAAACGAAGAATTTACGAAAAATTCCTTTTTCAAAAGCAAATGGATCTAATGCGACAATAAAAATTCTTTGAAATTAACTTGCCAATGATAAAGAAAAATAATTCAAACAAACATTAAACAAATTTTCTTTCAAGGGAGGAAGAGGTAGATGAATTCACTGGCCAATATGAGGCTCAGGCTTTTCAAAGCATGACAGCAAACAAATTGAAACAAAATGCAAAGACAAATTCAAGGGAATTTGAATGGTTTCAGGAGGCAATGCAGTCTCTAAAGAGAGACAGTGCTTTGCAACGCAAACCTGAAAGGGAGACAGTGCTATGCAAAGCACTATGTCTTGTCCAAGAGTGCATTGGGCACAGTGTAAAAGGAAAAACACAGCTATGTAACACACTTCTTTTGCAAATTGGATCTTAAAAAGCATAATCTTTGTGAGTAACAACTACTGGGTGAATTAATAGAGAAAATTAGAGGCTAAAACACCTAGGATAAAGAGTAATCTCCTTAGTGGAGTCGCCAATTTGTTATGCGGAATTACGAATTACAAATAAATCATTCTTTCCTAGACAGATGCTAATATAGAACAATAGGTAAAATACTTTACAACTATCTTTCCTAACTGTAAACAGACACACAGAATGAAATAAGGAACCTACTTGGGATCCAAGCACTTCCAAAGTCTCCCTTTATCTCTTTTTTTGTAGCTTCAAATTCCAGCCAACTTTGCAAAATGTTTCTTGCAAGAATGAACACTAAACAGTAAGAGGTAGCAGTAATATAGATGTCTATTCAAGTTATTTAGCTAAATCATAAACCATATACATCAACTAAGAAATCATGATATTCAAAATCAAAGCTTATACAGATGCATATAGGGAAAAATAAGTAGTAATCTTTATTGATGATAGAAGGGGAGGTTACAACCCAGTGATTGATTTGGTTTCACCATCTCCAACAGCATCCCAACCTCATCACAATGTAGATATCTCCAGCAATATGTCACTCAAATCAATCTCCTCAATTGAAATTCCACCAACATTTCTCTATACATTTTTTTTGTCATATCTCTCTTCTCAATTTTTTTTTTTTTTTTTTCTTAAAGCGGTTCGTAGGTGATTTAACTTGTCCTACATGATTGAATATAATTCACCTTGATACACACTTAACTGTATATACTTATCCTCATTTTATCTCGTATGCTATCACGTCATTAAAACTTACATTTCCCTCTTAAGACAACCCTTATATTTTTATATTACCCTTGATCTCAATTCCAAGTCATTCCGCCCCACCATTATTCTCTCTTGAAGCTTTCTATTTCGCTACATCATAAGTGTTAAAAATTGGAATTTTGTTCTCTACATAATCTAGATCTTTTCAAAGGTTTTGGGGTGTCGCGCTATTGGAGAGGGGGTTTGCATGAATTAATTCTATTCACGTACCATGCGTACGCCACTTATATAGATATGGTGTGAATAAATTGTTCCCTCTTTTTTTATTTAACCCCTATACGCATTCTTACTTGGACTAATAGGAAATATAAAAGACCTATACATGGTCGACAAGTGTAAGCTTGTCAATCTTTTTGCTTACGTTCCTCTCTGTGTGGCTCGAGGAGTTAATTCGTTTCACCTAATTCTGGTACCTTGACTTGATACGATTTCAATGTAGAGTAGACACGTAGCTTATATAATCGGGTTCCTAATCGCAGAGATTCGTGCCAGCTATGAGCGTTAATGTCTCGAGTTTGTAGATTTGTTTTTAACTGCGTGATATTAAAATCTGAGTTGTTCTACTGACATAAGCTACCAAGAGTACGATTTCATAGGGTGGAAATTAACGTTTCAATCTCTTTCAAGATTTCGTGAGTCCTTGTTTTTGCTCTTGGTTTTTCGAAAACCCCAGAACGCCATTCCTCTGTTGAATTTACACCAGGAATGTTCTTGAGCCACGAGCTAGGGTTTCAAACGTAAACAATTTCTTTTGAGACTCGTTATCTTCCAGGTTTCCTTTTTATTTCGCTACCCTTTCTCATTAGCATCTCTGCCTTTCGCAAAACCTCCACGAAGTGCGGCAACTCTGGAGAATTTTTACCAGTGCATGGGTCTTGTAGTCGGCGAGAAGGTCAACCATGTTCCTCTATTTTTTTTCATTCTTATGGTCGATCCCTTTCAGATTGGATGATATATGTTCTCGGAATTCTTCGCCAGGACGACGCCCTTTCGGAATACGCGTTGAATCATTTCCAACTCTGCAGACTCCAACCCACTGCGTTCTATGTCTATGTTTTACACTTTTGCATTCGAGTTCTGAATATGTATGAGGGTTTCGGACTTCGACAAACAAGCCTGAACTGGTTCAAGGGCGGAGTTACTTCGAAACTCGTTATGGTAAGTTGAAACTCCCCCTGTGTTTATTTTTATTATATATATATATATATATATATATAGATATATAAGGAACTATTTTATTTTATTTTCTACAGCTACCATTCACTACGATTGATGCCATTCTTCTTCTTCTATATATATATTTTCTTCAGGGTCTCTGTTCATTCTTCATCAATCGTACAGGTAACCCTGGTTCCCGCCATTCTCCATTTCATACAATCTACTGGTTTATCAATTTGATTGTCGGCTTGTACTTCTTCCAAACGCGTATGGTATTTTTATTTTCAGGTCATGTGAGCATGCTGGCAACTGAAATTTCTGACCACGCTAGTTCACATTTCCTTTGGAAATTGTCTACCCATTCCTTCGACACCCCTAATCTCCCATTCAGGGAGTTCTTTTATTTTGTAGGCGGTTGACGTCCTACCGGCTATGTAAATTTTTATCCTGCCATTGTTTTTCTTTTCAGGACATGACTGTCAAGGCTGTCAAAGTCGTATCAAGACCGTATGATACTGGTTTTAAACCTTAATTGTGTAGACTATGCACCACATTTCCATTCGTTTTTCTTTATGTATTTAATGTCGTGGAAAAAATAGAATGGACGATGAACTATACACACACTTTGTTTTTGTTTTTGGTTCGATGCCTATCGTTATGCCGACCTCGCACTTTCCTTGTTGGTTATTGGTTCTAGTATGCGTTCAGGTGGCCTATAGCCGCCCCTTCGCTCAATTGCATATTCCCACCTACAATTTTTCTCTCGCTATATAATTTATTCTGGGCTCACACTAGAAGGATCAAATGTCGTTAATGTGTATGAAATGTTTACTCACCATATTGGCTACCTTCTGAAATTTCGTTCTATTTATTTCTAGTTATTTCTGCTAGCCTTGTTGCAGATACCTCGGTTTTCTTGTTCAATTAATTTATATGATATAAATCCAAATGATATCGGCTATGACTGTGTTATCCCACCGATCTAGATATTTAAGTGTAGATCGATATTGTAAAACAATGATTCCATGAATGAAAGTGCTTTTGCATCATACTAAATTTCTCTTTTCGCCCTTAGAAGTTTAACTTGAGGACGTATAGTATATAGAGGTATTCATTCAATTTCATATGGGGTTACTGGAATAATTCCAGTACAGTTAGATGCAATTATTAATGTAATGCATGACTATGGGTAAATTTTACTTGCATAGACAGAGATTTTTATACACCATTTACATAGCCTATTTCTATTATGTCTAGAGATATATTGTTCACTGAATTAACAACATTGTATCTGGTTTCTCAGGGTTACTTGAGGAACAATGAATTTCTTCAGACTATAGCTACTGTAGTAAAATTTCTGACAGTCCGAATATATTCTTTCTTTTTTTCTGTTTGTTTATCTGGTTCTGCCTTCTTCAGGATTTGTTTGGTTTCCTAAATTTAACTGACTAAAATTCTAATTGATTTTCATTATGCATAAGACTTCTTACAGTTCCTAAATTTAGAAGCAGATTAAAGATTCTTGAACAACAATAGGAATTTCTGTATGTAGAATTAACTTCCTATATACCTCTCTTTTCATATGACGAATGTACCGACCCCTAATTCAGTTTATGCTCTTTTTTTTTTTTTTTTATAAAAGTTTAAATATAAATTCCCATATGCAACCCTTATTTGAGTACAGTGACTCTCCTATTGCTTTATTCTATTCCTGCTCATATACTGTACTAACATATTAGAAGCAGATTGAAATAAATCCAAGTTTTTGGTTCTGTGGAATTGCATGTATCCCCGGATTTGAACTAGACATGGTTCAGAAATTTTGGTGGATTCTATTTTGCACAGTTTATGTCTACAACTATACATAATTCTGAAGGTGAATACCTACTAATGATTATGTTAAATGTAGCATTTGTAGTGTAATATATGAACAAACCTTTATATGTAGCCAATTCATACTGAAGTAAAGAGAACACCGGGTAAGTAGAATTACATACCACTCAATAAAACGACCAACCTCCCAACCTTAGATTCCGTCTGTCTCTAGGACTCACCCCCGAGCTGAGATCACCTCCACTACAGACCAACCTCAATCTGTTTAGGAGTGGCTTATTTAAGCCATTTTTCCCCAAAGCATGTTTCTAATTCTGCGTCCAGAACAGCAGGATGCTTTTCTTCCTGTTTGCCTAGGCTTCCCATATTAGGGACTCTTTAAAGCTGTTTTATGTTTTTCCTCAACTTTTTCCAGCTTTTTACCTTTTCCCAACTACTTTCCTAATCATTGGGGAAATTTAGATTTTTCCTCAAAAATCTAAATTAGAAATAATTCCTTTCAAGGATTTTTGAAATATTGTGGGGATTAGTGGCCTTATCCATCCTCATGGATTTAGCAAGTGATCTCAAAATCTCATTTTGGTCAATATGCACACAATCATTTTATTCATTTTAAATATAAAATTACATTCACAAAATACTTATCCTTTGGGATCCACTCCCCTTAGGATTTAAGTTCAAATGTCTAACTATGAAATTTAAACACATAAATTGGGGGTGTTACATATTCCCCCACTGAAAATAAACACCGTCCTCGGTGTTGTTATTCAACTACTAGAGTTCAATTTTTTCTCAAACAAAAATGAATATCTTTCCATCATTTCAGCTTCTCTTTCCCAGGTAGCTTCTTCAGCAGTAAAGTGCTTCCACTGCACCTTTACTCTTGCTATTGTTCGATTTCTCAATTCAATTTCTTCCCGCTCCAATATTTGAAGCGGTTCTGGTAGAAACTCCCCTTCTCGCTCCACCTGTACAACATTCCAATCAACTATGTGAGAAGCATCATGCGCATGTCTTTTTAATAACGAAACATGAAATACATCATGAACTCTAACATGGGGTGGTAAGGCCAGCTTATACGCTACTGGTCCCACCCTTTCTAATACTTCAAAAGGACGACAATATCTAGGAGCTAGTTTTGCACAGCTTCCTGCATAAAGTGTACTCTTTTTAGGTTTTATTCGCAAATACACATGTTCTCCCACTTTAAATTCTCGGTGTACTCTTTTCTTATCAGCATAACTTTTCTGACGATCTTTTTTTGTCTTGATGTTTCCTTGTATTTTCTTAACAATTCTTTCCATCTCTTGTAAAGCATCTGGTCCCAACTGTAGTTTATCTTGTGGCTGACTCCAGCTCAAAGGAGTCCGACACTTTCTTCCATAGAGTGCCTCAAACAGACTCATTTTTATGGAGGATTGATAGCTGTTATTATAGACAAATTCAGCTAAATGCAAGTATTCCTCTCATTTTGAAGGTCTATCCATTACATACATTCTAAGCATATCCTCCAAAATCTGATTAGTTCTCTCTGTTTGGCCATCCGTCTGAGGGTGGTAAGCAGTGCTAAAATTCAGTTTAGTACCCATTCCTCCGAATAGCCCTTTCCAAAAAGCTGTTGTAAACTTAGCATCCCGGTCTGAAACAATGACTTTTGGAACCCCATGTAATCTTACTATTTCTTTTAAAAATACTTCTGCTACTTGGGCTGTCCCAAAAGTAGACTTAACAGGTATGAAGTGGGCAAATTTAGTTAAAGTGTCTACTACCACCATGACTGAATCATGTTGGTATTTAGTTTTGGGTAATCCTGTTATAAAATCCATGGAAACTGTGTCCCATTTCCATTCTGCAATTGGTAAAGGGTGTAAAAGACCAGCAGGATGCTGATGTTCAACTTTGACTAGTTGACATTCCATACATCTGCTTAAATATTCTGCTACATCTCTCTTCATTCCTGGCCAGAACAACTTCTTCTTCAGGGCTCTTATTAATTTCTGATATCCTGGATGTCCTGCATATGGTTGTTTGTGATACTCATCCAGAATTTCCCTTTTTAAGGACTCTACATTGGGAATATACAACGTGTTTTTAAAATAGATCAACCCTTTTTGGTTTTGAGTGAAATCAGTTTTATCCTTTTTCTGTAGTTCCACCAAAAGTGTTTCATATTTTGGATCTTGATTTGATGCTTTTCTCACCAACTCTTCTACTTCGATCTGGGCACTACTTCCAATGTTGTTTATATTCTGACAAGCATTCCTGCTTCACGCATCAACAACTTTATTTTCTTTTCCTTTGATATGTTTTATGTCCATATCAAATTCACTTAAAAAGGACAGCCATCTGGCTTTTCTTGCATTCAGATCAGTTTGGGAGAAAAAATATTTGAGACTAATATGGTCAGTCATCAATGTAAACTTTTTCCCAAGAAGATAGTGCCGCCACATTTTCAAAGCATGTATAACAGCTACTAATTCTAAATCATAGGCACTATAATTTTTTTCATGTATTTTCAGTTTTCTAGATTCATAGGCAATCACTGAATTTTCTTGCAAAAGGACTCCTCCTAACCCCTCTCGACAGGCATCTGTACATACAAAAAATTCTTTATCAGGGTCTGCAATCTTTAGGATAGGGGCTGTAGTGAGTTTTTGTTTTAGTTGGTCAAAGCTATATTGGCATTTGTTTTTCCATTCAAATTTGACACCCTTTCTTTGCAATGATGTTATGGGATGGGCTATGGCAGAAAATCTTTCCACAAATCTGCGGTAATAGCCTACGATCCCCATGAATGATCTTACTGCTGAAACATCAGTTGGTACAGGCCATTCTTTTATAGCCTTGATCTTTTCAGGGTCCATAGCAAGGCCTTGTTCAAAAATAATATGGCCCAGATATTGAATCTTATCTTTATAAAATTCTAATTTACTAAACTTGGCATATAGCTGGTTTTCTTTCAAAGTCTGCAACACTATCCGCAAATGTTCTCTATGCTCCTCCTCGTTTTTGGAGTAGATCAAAATATCATCTATGAACACAAGAAAAAATTTATCCAAGTACCTATTTAACACACTGTTCATCAAGCACATGAATGTGGCAGGGGCATTTGTCAAACCAAAAGGTAGGACTACAAATTCGTAGTGTCCATACCTGGTTCTGAAAGCTGTTTTGCTGATATCTTCTTCCTTGATTCTAAGCTGGTGATACCCAGTTCTTAAGTCAATCTTCGAAAAGACTGAAGCTCCTCTCACTTGATCAAAAAGATCATCAATTCTGGGTAAAGGGTATCTATTCTTAATGGTCAACTTGTTTAGTTGGCGATAGTCAATACACATTCTAAAAGTTCCATATTTCTTTTTCACAAATAGGACTGGCACTCCCCAAGGAGACACACTCGGTCTGATATAACCTTTATCTAGCAATTCTTGCAATTGCATTTTCAGTTCCATAAGCTCAGGAGGACTCATTCGATAAGGCACTCGGGAGACAGGTGTTTCTCCAGGCACCAGATCGATTGAAAAGTCAATCTCTCTTTTGGGGGGAAGATGAGGAATTTCCTTTGGAAAGACTTCCTTAAATTCTCTTATTACTGGTACAACATCCAGTAATTCCTCCTCAGTTTTCTGTTCTGTTTCCTCCACATATACTACGAAAACTTGGTATCCTTTTCTAGCGCCTGTTCTTTTCAATTGCAATGCTGAAATTTGTCTTACTGCAATGGGTTTTGGTTTTCCTTTGAGAGTAAAAGGTTTCCCTTCCTCATCCACACAATGCAGGGTTTTATCCCAGCATTTCATCAAGGCTTTCTTCTTTTCTAGCCAGTCCATTCCTATCAACAAGTCATAAGAACCTAGAGGCAGTATATTCAGATTTACTTCTGTCTGAAAATCATTTAATTTGATTTCTGTTCTGGGTATTTTATGTGTTACTTTTCTCTAAGTCCTAGTGGCTAGCTGTACCAACCATGACTACTGAAATTTTTCAGGTTTAAGATTACATTTTTCTACAATTTTCAGACTAATGTAACTCAAAGAGGCACCTGGATGAATCAAAACTGTAACAGTTTGGTCAAAAATTTTACCTTCCATTTCCACCATGGTAGCCTGATGTTCTGCTTGCCGGTTCTCCAAGGCCGCACTGATAGTGGGTATACTTCGCGCTATGTCATTTACTGTGGTTGCTTCTCGATCTCTCATAATCATCTGAATATTTCTGTGGGGACAATCCCTCAACAGATGGGGTTCTCCGCATCCCCAACATTTCAAAGGTTCTTTCATTTTGACTGTGCCTTCTTTCCTATTATCTCCATCCATTTGTTTTGAAGCAACCTGTGACTGAGCAGTTTGACTTTCTCTGGCTTTATTAAATTTTTTTCGCTGGTGATCCCTGCCAAAGTTCTTCAAATAGGCTGGTTTCTGTTTCTTCCCTTTGAATTCTCTCTTATTGTTCCAATTTTTTCCCTGTTCCATTTTGCTTCTGCACTGCTGGTAGCATAATCTAGATTTTTGAACATCTTCATCCATTGTCTTTGGGTTATCAAACTCAATCTTCTCCTTATACACAGTAGGCAAACAATTTAGAAATCTTTGCACCTTTGCCTTTTCTTCCCTTATGTAAGGCACATATCTCAACAGATTTGTAAATTTCGTAACAAATCCATCAATAGTGAGCTGCCCCAGTCTAAGTTCATGAAATTCCTTGGCTTTATCATCATAGTAACGTTCATTTAGATAGCGATTTTTGAACTTAACCTGGAAGTCCTCCCAAGTAACTGTCTTTTCGTCAATAGTATAGACGATTTTCGTCTCCTCCCACCACAAGGTAGCTTTGCCTTGTAGCTGGTAAACAACTAATTTGGCCTTCAGATTGCTTTCATATTCATAGACCTGGAAATATTTTATCATATTCAGCAACCAGGCTTCAGCATCTTCCTCCTTTTCTCCATCATAGGAGGGAGGTTTGATTTTTCAGAATTCTCCTTGTAATTCCTTTTTCTGTTTAGACTGATGCCTAGCAGCATCATCGTCATCAGATTCATCAACTTTCCTCTTTCCGGAGCCTTCGCCTTCTTGACTGTTTCACGAAGCCAGTTCTCTGATGAGCTTTTCCTGCTCCTTACTGACTGAGGACAATCTGTCATTCTGGCTTCTTAGTTCATCCAATTCTCGTTGCAACCTGTGCAACATAGCCATCACAGGAGCATTGGGATCTGGTGTACCAAACTCATCCCGCAGATCCACGTAAATTTCTTCACCCTCTGCCATTTCAGCACCACTGTACACTACACAACACAGATCAGTGAAAAAAAAAAACTAATAATAAATTTTTTTTTTCTTTCACAATTTTTAATTTACCCAGTGAATACACAGCAACAGTGAGCACAATTTCACCAGCCTAGTTTTTGTAACTTGGGCTCTGATACCATTTTTCATATCTCTCTTCTCAAAATTTTTATTTTTTTTAATTTTTTTTTAAAAGCGGTTCATAGGTGATTTAACTTGTCCTACATGATTGAATATAATTCACCTTGATACACACTTAACTGTATATACTTATCCTCATTTTATCTCATATGCTATCACGTCATTAAAACTTACATTTCCCTCTTAAGACAACCCTTATATTTTTATATTACCCTTGATCTCAATTCCAAGTCATTCCGCCCCACCATTATTCTCTCTTGAAGCTTTAGATTTCACTACATCATAAGTGTTAAAAATTGGAATTTCGTTCTCTACATAATCTAGATCTTTTCAAAGGTTTGGGGGTGTCGCGCTATTGGAGAGGGGGTTTGCATGAATTAATTCTATTCACGTACCATGGGTACGCCACTTATATAGATATGGTGTGAATAAATTGTTCCCTCTGTTTTTTATTTAACTCCTATATGCATTCTTGCTTGGACTAATAGGAAATATAAAAGACCTATACATGGTCGACAAGTGTAAGCTTGTCAATCTTTGTGCTTACGTTCCTCTCTGTGTGGCTCGAGGAGTTAATTAATTTCACCTAATTCTGGTACCTTGAATTGATACGATTTCAATGTAGAGTAGACACGTAGCTTATATAATCGGGTTCCTAATTGCAGAGATTCGTGCCAGCTATGAGCGTTAATGTCTCGGGTTTGTATATTTGTTTTTAACTGCGTGATATTAAAATCTGAGTTGTTCTACTGACATAAGCTACCAAGATTACGATTTCATACGGTAGAAATTAATGTTTCAATCTCTTTTGGGATTTCGTGAGTCCTTATTTTTGCTCTTGGTTTTTTGAAATCCCCAGAACGCCATTCCTCTATTGAATTTACACCAGGACTGTTCTCGAGCCACGAGCTAGGGTTTCAAACGTAAAAAATTTCTTTCCAGACTCGTTATCTTCCAGGTTTCCTTTTTATTTCGCTACCCTTTCTCATTAGCATCTCTACCTTTCGCAAAACCTCCACGAAGTGCGGCAACTCTGGAGAATTTTTACCAATGCATGGGTCTTGTAGTCGGCGAGAAGGTAAACCATGTTCCTCTATTTTTTTTCATTCCTATGGTCAATCCCTTTCAGATTGGATGATATATGTTCTGGGAATTTTTCGCCAGGATGACGCCCTTTCGGAATACGCGTTGAATCATTTCCAAGTCCGCGGACTCCAACCCACTACGTTCTATGTCTAGGTTTTACACTCTTTCATTCGAGTTCTGAAGATGTATGAGGGTTTCGGACTTCGACAGACAAGCCTGAACTAGTTCAAGGGCGGAGTTACTTCGAAACTCGTTATGGTAAGTTGAAACTCCCCCTGTGTTTATTTTTATTATATATATATATATATATATAGATATATAAGGAACAATTTTATTTTATTTTCTACAGCTACCATTCACTACGATTGATGCCATTATTCTTCTTCTGTATATATATTTTCTTCAGGGTCTTTGTTCGTTCTTCATCAATCGTACAGGTAACCCTGGTTCCCGCCATTCTCCATTTCATACAATCTACTGGTTTATCAATTTGATTGTCGGCTTGTACTTCTTCCAAACGCGTATGGTATTTTTGTTTTCAGGTCATGTGAGCATGCTGGCAACTGAAATTTCTGACCACGCTAGTTCACATTGCCTTTGGCAATTGTCTAGCCATTCCTTCGACACCCCTAATCTCCCATTCAGGGAGTTCTTTTATTTTGTAGGCGGTTGACGTCCTACCGGCTATGTAAAGTTTTATCCTGCCATTGTTTTTCTTTTCAGGACATGACTGTCAAGGCTGTCAAAGTTGTATCAAGACCGTATGATACTGGTTTTAAACCTTAATTGAGCAGACTATGCACCACATTTCCATTCATTTTTATTTATGTATTTAATGTCGTGGAAAAAGGAGAATGGACGGTGAACTATACACACACTTTGTTTTTGTTTTTGGTTCTATGCCTATCGTTATGTCGACCTCGCACTTTCCTTGTCAGTTATTGGTTCTGGTATGTGTTCAGGTGGCCTATAGCCGCCCCTTCGCTTAATTTCATATTCCCACCTACAGGTTTTCTCTTGTTATATAATTTGTTCTGGGCTCACACTAGAAGGATCAAATATCGTTAATGTGTAAGAAATGTTTACTCACCATATTGGCTATCTTCTGAAATTTCGTTCTATTTATTTCTAGTTATTTCTGCTAGCCTTGTTGCAGATACCTCGGTTTTCTTGTTCAATTAATTTATATGATATAAATCCAAAGGATATCGGCTATGACTGTGTTATCCCACTGATCTAGATATTTAAGTGTAGATTGATATTGTAAAACAATGATTCCATGAATGAAACTGCTTTCGCATCATACTAAATTTCTCTTTTCGCCCTTAGAAGTTTAACTTGAGGACGTATAGTATATAGAGGTATTCATTCAGTTTCATATGGGGTTTCTGGAATAATTCCAGTACAGTTAGATGCAATTATTAATGTAATGCATGACTATGGGTAAATTTTACTTGCATAGACAGAGATTTTTATACACCATATACATAGCCTATTTCTATTATTTCTAGAGATATATTGTTCACTGAATTAACAACATTGTATCTGGTTTCTCAGGGTTACTTGAGGAAGAATGAATTTCTTCAGACTATAGCTACTGTAGTAAAATTTCTAACAGTCCGAATATATTCTTCTTCTTTTTCTATTTGTTTATCTGGTTCTGCCTTCTTCAGGAATTGTTTGGCTTCCTAAATTTAACTGACTAAAATTGTAATTGATTTTCATTATGCATAAGACTTCTTACAGTTCCTAAATTTAGAAGCAGATTAAAGATTCTTGAACAGCACTAGGAATTTCTGTATGTAGAATTAACTTCCTATATACCTCTCTTTTCATATGACGAATGTACCGACCCCTAATTCAGTCTATGCTCTTCTTCTTTTTTTAATAAAAGTTTAAATATAAATTCCCATATGCAACCCTTATCTGAGTACAATGACTCTCCTATTTCTTTATTCTATTCTGCTCATATCTTTTGTAATTGTACTAACATATTAGAAGCAATTGAAATAAATCCAATTTTTTGGTTCTTTGGAATTGCATGTATCCCCAAATTTGAACGAGACATGGTTTAGAAATTAGTGGATTCTATTTTGCACGAGTTTATGTCTACAACTATACGAATTTTGATCAACGTTGACCTACCTAATGATTACGGTAAATGTAACATTGTAGTATAATATATGAACAAACCTTTATATGTAGCCAATTCATGCGAAGTAAAAAGAACATTGGGTAAGTGGAATTACATACCACTACGATAAAGCGACCAACCTCCCAACCTTAGAGGTCCCTACGTCTCAGGGACTCACCCAGGAGCCTCGAGATCACCTCCACTACAGACCAACCTCAATCTATTTAGGAGTGGCTTATTTAAGCCATTTTTCCCCAAAGCATGTTTCTAATTCTGCGTCGAGAACAGCAGGATGCTTTTCTTCCTGTTTGCCTAGGCTTCCCATATTACAATTATATGTAGCCAATTCATACCACCAGAAGTAAAATCACCAGATAAATTTAAATGCATACCACTCATGCAGTCGACCAACCTCCCAACCTTAGAATCCTTCTGTCTCCCAGAACTCACCCCCAAGCTGAGATCACCTCCACCACAGACCAACCACTAATCTGTTTAGGAGTAGCTTATTTAAGCTATTGTTCCCCAAAGCCTGTTTCCCATTCTGCGTCCAGAATATCAGGATGCTTTTCTTCCTGTTTGCCTAGGCTTCCCATTTTAGGGATTCTTTAAATCTGTTTTATGCTTTTCCTCAACTTTTCCAGCTTTTTACCTCTTCCCAACTACTTTCCTCATCATTGGGGAATTTCAGATTTTTCCTCAAAAATCTAAATTTAAAATAATTTCTTTCAAGGATTTTTGAAAGATTGTGGGGAAATATTTGTCTCATCCATCCTCATGGATTTAGAAATTGATCTCATAAATCTCATTTTGGTCAATCTGCACAACATCATTTTATTCATTTCTTCAGTTAAATATTTAATTACATTCACCAAATATTTATCCTTTGGGGTCCACTCCCCTTAGGATTTAAAGTTCAAATGTCTAGCTTTTAAATTCAAACACATGAATTGGGGGTGTTACAGTCTTATTTAATTTTCCGTTAATTAAATTGGACAATAAATTGTAATATTATCTCATGATCACTTGTAACAGTTAATTGAGTGTGATAAAATCAGTTAGCTCATATATTCTGAGTTGAGGGTGTTTGGTGAGGCATGCAGAGTAATTTTATTAGTTATGGAGTTTTAATTTCAATTGGTGCATTAGTTTAATGCATGAGTAATCAGTTAACTGAGTTAGATTGAGTTGAACTAGTTGTAACAGTTTTTTGCACTAGTGAGAGATTAAGTGAATTAAATATTATTTAATTCACAATTAGTGATATTCCATGCAACTAATGATTTACTATTAATAGCTGCAGCATGTCAGTTCCAATGGAGACACAGTTGAGACAAAGGTTAAAGGGATGTTAACTATTAATTGTAGCATTAATGGATTGCACACATGCAACCAAACATAGATTGTATTTCCAATGATGCTTGTGGAGTTTAGGAAGGAAAAAATTCCTAAATAATATGGATTCCATTCATCAGGAATTGCGCAAGCAAGGGAGGTTGTTTAGAGGCTGAGAATTGGCTAAGTGTTGGTCTATTTTTTCTGGGATAGTGTGAGACGATTAACTGAGTGAAGGAGACTCTTATGAGAAGATTTCATTGTAATTGTTTCATGAATCCATGCTAAATATACAATAGAAGACAGAGGGGTTTTGAGCAGTAAGATTTCCCCACGAAAATATCTTTTTTATGGTTTGATTTGTTTCTTTTTGCACTTGTTTTGATTGGCGATTGTGTTTATTTTTTGAAATTGATTTGTATAAGTATTTAGTATCTTGATTTATAATATCGCATGATCGGATTGAATACATGAAATACATATTGTTTATATAATTTCTACATGGTATCAGAGAACAAGAAATCACTATAGTGGAGGAGAAGTTGTGTTTGTGACTAAATAGAATTCGAATTTGCAAAATTATTCTTGGTGCGACAGGTTGATCAGGATCGAAATGGCCTTCGATGGCTTAATATTGGAGTATGCACTTGAGGGAATCTCTAACAATATTACGTGGAAAGAAAAAATGGAGGAAGTACTGGAGGACAATGGGTTGAAAGAATTCATCAACAATGAAATTCCAAAACCCGCTGCAGCAGATGCCACAAATCTTGATGCTTGGCAAAAGAAGGTTGCAAAGGCGACGAGGATCTTACCAGAGGGATTATGAGACCACATTGTCTCAAGTCACCATGGCAAAGAGACACCATATGAAATGTGAAAAGCTTTGACAGTTTTGTTTCAGAGCAGCAATGATCATAGAAAATTGGCATTGAAGGATAAAATCAGGAAGATCAAAATGGAGAAAGGAGACACCATTCCAAAATATTTTAAAAATTTTGTCCAATGTCGGGATGAGCTTGGGAGCTTAGGAATTTATATTGCGGATGATGAATTGGTGAGTTTAGATCTTCTAGGAATTCCTAAGTGTTGGCATAGTTATCAGGACTCTAACAAAGGGAAGGAGAAGCTCCCAGATTGGGAATGACTTTGGTTAGATGTGGTGCAAGAAGAATTCAGGTGGAATACCAGGGATGGTTCTTCATCTAAGAATTATGGTGCAGAATATTGTGCTTTGGCCTCCAAGGAGAAGAAAGGAAAAGGAAATAAATTCCATTCCAAATCTGAGTCTGGTAAACATGGAAAGAAGCACGACATGTCGAGAGTGAAGTGTTTTCATTGTCATGAGCATGGACATTATGCCACTAATTTCTCACAAAAGAAGAAGAACAAGAAGGATTCAGGATCTACAGTTGCTGAGGCTTTGGCCTTGCAATTTGAGCTTGAATTCACACTCATTGCATGCATGGTGTCAAGCACAATGGGATTGGTGTGGTACTTGGAGAGTGGTGCTTCCTTTCACATGACAGGAGACAAAGAAATTTTCAGTAGCTTGGAGGAGAAGGACCTCCAGATGCATATCAAAATGGGTGATGACAGGTAGTACAGTGCTACTGGGATTGGTACAGTTACCTTCCAAAGACAGTCAAGTAAGCCCTTTCTATTAAAAGATGTAATGTATGTACCAGGCTTGAAGAAAAATTATGTCTCAGTCGCAATGTTGGAGGATAGAGGCTATGATGTTGTTTTCAGTGAGAAAAAATATTTCCTTCGACACAAAGAAAAAAAACAAGTTAGGAATATTGGGATTTTTGTGAAGAATATCTATAAACTTGATTTATATGGCTATGCAGCATTGAAGGGTAAGGCAGACAAAGTGGTGAGCTGGGATGAGGGTGAGTTATGCCATAGGATATTGGGTCATCTACACTGCGAAACCTTGAAGTTCATGTGGTATATTTATACGGGTCTTCCCAAGGGTACACTTGTATAGTCAGAAACATGCAAGTGATGTACTATGGGGAAGTATGCAAAGGCCACTTTTCAAGAGAAGGAGAACCAAGCTTCAGATATCCTTGAGAGAGTTCACTCAGACGTGTGCGGACCATTCTCTACTACTTCGACAACAAATCATAAGTACTATGTGACATTTGTTGATGACTTTTCTAGAAAGTGCTGGATCTACTTCACGTAGAAGAAAGATCAGACGTTCTCCAAATTTATTGAGTTCAAAGCACTGGTGGAGAAAGACACGAGGAATCATGTGAAGGCTCTAATGAGTGACAATGGTGGTGAGTACATCTCCAATGAATTTAAGAACTTATGCACCAAAGAATGAATTCAGAGAGAACTAATTATGCCTCATAACCCATAGCAGAATGGGGTCGTAGAAAGAAATAATAGAACAATTGTGGGTGCAACACGAGCGATGTTGCATGATCAGGGCCTACCGTTGCATCTGTGGGCGGAGGCATGCAACATAATGGTATTTGTGCAAAACTTTTGTCCTCATCAGATACTTGGCATGAGTACACCAGAGGAGGATTTTACTGGTAAGAAACCTGATGTTTCATATTTTAAGATTTTTGGCTCATCTATTTATGTGCATGTGAGCAAGTACACTAAGAAGAAGCTCGAAACAACAGTTGAGATTGGGATATTTGTGGGGTACACTGGTACTCAACAAAACTATCTGGTGTATTTTCCAAACAATCGAATGACTCTTGTGAGATGGGATATACAATTTGATGAGGAGAAATCCATGTGATTATCCCTTGAGAGGGAGCTAGATTTGCATGCAGAGGAGGAATTCTTGGTTCCAAAGGATGAGCCTTAAGATGTGGTGTAGCCACATGCAGAGGATCATGGAGTGGAGAAAACACTCATGTAGAGCCATCCACCATAAATGGTAGATGGCACACCACGAAAGATGATAGATTGGCAGTTGATGCGGCAGAGAATGTAGGAGATCCTACTTCACTACCCAGACAAAGAGAGTCTCTATACATGTTTACTAAATACATGGATTGTATGAGAAATTGTATTGTGATAGAACCATCTTCCTTTGAGGAAGTAGTGCAACAACCAATTTGGGTTGACGCTATTTTAGATGATTATGAATCCATCGTCAAGAATAGTGCATCGGAAGTTGTCCAAGACCGGTCGAAATTTAGTGGTTGGATCTGGATGGATCTATAAGGTAACACAAGCAGTGGATGGGAGTCTAGAGAATTACAAGGCCATATTTATGGCCCAGAGATTCTCACAAGTTGAGGGGATCGAATATGAGCATACTTTCACACCAGTCGCGAGGTACTCTTCCATTAGATCTATCCTTGCACTCCTAGTGTAGATGGGATGGTGCATGCATTAGATGGATGTGAAAACTACGTTTCTCAATAGAGTTATTGACGAAGAAGTGTACATAGAGAAGCTAGAAGGTTTCGATATCTTTGAAAGTGAGTCACATGTGTGCCGACTCAAGAGAGCACTGTATGGGTTGAAGCAAGCACCTCGTTCTTGGTACACTCAGATTAACAGCTATTTCACCGAGTTGGGCTTCACCAAAAGTGAAGAAGATGCAAACCTATACCAAATTATGGTTGATGGTAAGATCTTGATTATTGTACTTTATGTTGATGATCTAATTTTGACAGGTGATGAGTAGCTGATACATTCTTACAAGGAGGATCTTTTAAGAGAGTTTGAAAAGAAGGACACGAGACTCCTTCATTATTTACTTGGTTTGGAAATATGGCTGCAGGATGGTGAAATTTTTGTTTCTCAAGGCAAGTATGCAAAAGATATACTGGGTAAGTTTCACATGGAGAGCTGTAAACCCATGGAGACTCCTCTTCCATGAAATTGGAGGAAATAGGATGCTACTTCAGGAGAAGTATTTGGCACTACTGTCTACAGGTAGCTAGTGGGATCACTCATGTACTTAGTGAACACTAGACCAGGCATTTGCTACACAATTAACCAGCTGAGTCAAGCTATGGTTAAGCCAACAAGCTCTTTTGAAAGGTGGGAAAGCATGTCTTGGGATATCTGAGGGGCACTACAAAGTATGGATTATGGGATTATGGTAGATATGGACAGAGGGAGTGAAGCTTCAAGGCTTCACGGATGCATATTGGGTAGGCAGTCCATAAAAAGGAAAGAGCACAACAGGAGGGATCTTTAACATAGGATTGACAATAGTTTCTTGGTACAAAAGGAAGCAGTGATATGTGTCACTTAGTTCAGCTGAGGCCGAGTACATGGCAGAAAGTTAGGTTGAATGTGAGGCCATCTGCATGAGAAAGATCCTGGTTGGTTTGTTTGGTTCTCAGATGGATTCGATGGTGATACATTTTGATAACCAGTGTTGCATTAAACTCTTGGTTAATCCGGTATTCCATGATAGGTCCAAGCACATAGACATATGGTACCACCATCTCAGAGATTATGTTTAGAGGTGAATTATGTTACTTCAGTACATTCCCATGGAGGATGAAGATGCAGATATTCTGACAAAAGCACTCACCAAGGGAAAATTCGAATACCACAGAAGTAGGATCGGGGTGGCAGATAATCCCTTTATTTTTGGGAGGGAGTGTTGAAGTCCAACAAAAAATTGCAGCACACACAATAGTGTGGGACCAACAGGTCCTAGCAATACATTAGTGTGAAGGCCAATTTAATTAATTAAATTGGTGTAGTGTCTAATTTAATTTTCCCTTCATTTAATTGGACAATAAATTGTAATCTTATCTCATTATCACTTGTAACAGTTAACTGAGTGTGATAAACTCAATTAGCTCATGTATTTCGAGTTGAGGGTGGTTGGTGAGGCATGCAAAGTAATTCTATTAGTTATGGATTTCGAATTGTATTTGGTGCATAATTTTAATGCATGAGTAATCGGTTAACTCAGTTAAGTGAGTTAGAGTGAGTTGAACTAGTTGTAACTATTTTTTGCACTACTGAGAGATCAAGTGAATTAAATATTATTTAATTCACAATGAGTGATCTTCCGTGCAACTAATGATTTACTATTAATAGTTGCATGCATGTCAGTTTCAGTGGAGACCAGGTTGAGACAAAGGTTAAAGGGATGTTAACTATCAATATGGCATTAATGGATTGCACACATGCAACCAAACATAGATTGGATTTCAAATTATGCTTGCAATGTTTAGGAAGGCTAAAATTCCTAAATAATAAGGATTGCATTCATCAGTAATTCCGCAAGCAAGGTAGGTTGTTTAGAGGCTGAGAAATGGCTAGGTGTTGGACGATTTTATCTCGAACAGTGTGAGTTGATTAGTTGAGTGCATGAGACTCTTGTGAGAATATTCCATTGTATTTGTTTTATCAATGCATGCTAAATATACAATAGAAGATAGAGGGTTTTTGAGAAGTAAACTTTCCCCAGGAAAATATTTGTGTTGTGGTTTGATTTGTTTCTGTCTGCACTTGTTGTGATTTGTGATTGTGTTTATTTTCACAATTGATTTGTAGAATTATTCACTATATTTCTTTAGCATATCACATGATCTAATTGAATACATGAAATAAATATTGTTTGCATAATTTCTATATGATTTTCCTTTTTATTGGTGAAAATGAAACATAGCATGTACAATTCCTTCTCGACCTATGTTGTTTAATAACTCCTGTAATTATATTTGTACTTGCTCTCTATATAAAATTTATCATATGGTGCCATGACTCCTCTGTTTATTAGCTTCTTTTGGTTACCTTCATTTTATAACTCCATATGTATGTTGGTAGCGTGAATTTATTCAAAATTACATCCTAATAACTCAATTTTTACACTGATTTCTTCACTTAAAATTACTAGCGTGACTATTGTGGTAAATTTACTGAAAAATACACATACCTTAGCCTATAAATTAGATGCATTTGATCCTAATTGAATGAGAATCATGGGGTATAAAATGCGTCCACAATCTTGGGGCTTGTAGACTCTCCTTTTCTAACAATTTAGACTTAGAATTTTTTTTTTTTGACCATGAGTATTTTATTTTCAACTTCTTCCACAGTTAATACAATAGTGGATTTACTCTTATCTGGTACTGGGTTTTGAAGCTCTATGCACTCACCCAACAGATGAACCTATAAATTTCTTCTAATAATTTTCCAAACTCGTCGTTTTTAAATAAAACACCCCAAGCCTCTATTTATGGACTCTCTCCTATTATGACCAGCGGTTTCACTGAAATATCTTCTAAATTTCCATGACTATTTACAAAATCTTCCCACTTCCATACAAAGTGTCGATATACTACACAGTTAAGAGGTTAGTAATTTCCTTTCAAAATTTTCCGAGGACAACAAAACTAGTCGGTCTGTTTTGAATCGACTTAGTTACCTTTATATTGTAACTCTTGATGGGACTCTAAATTAGAAATAAAATAAGGCCCATCTAACCTTTCTTAAGCCCATCTACCTCCCTTATGCACATGAATATATATATTAAATCTCTCCTTCTGCACTAAATAATGTTTTCTTATGCTTTAATATTTTATTAGGAAGATGTAAAGTTAATTGCATATTTGTGCCTAATATTGGTTATTTTTGTAGAATATTGTGAGAATATTTGGCACATTATGCAGATTTGGTGAAGGAGATGATTTAGGGAATTGCTAGCTACCAATGGAAGATCAAGATTGGAGAAAAAGTGAGCATAATATCAGGAAACTAGGGAGAAATATTGGAGAGATTCAAGGGCGTTGTCCACCCTCCTTAACTCTAAAAGGTAGCCAAAGGATCCTCATGAGATCTCCTACAAAAATTCGAATTCCAGAGGTAGCCAAGTGACTCAAGACCAAGTGCACTCAAGCCATACCTCACTTGGAGTCAAGTGGACTCATTAACTATTTTTTAGGGAGTTGTTGGTAGCTGCCCGTGAGGATAAAAAATTTAATCAAGAGCTAATTGAGGGTTGATTTCCACTCCATTATAGGTGAGTCAATTTCATTCAGAAATTTTGCTGCAAGCTATTAGGATTTTTTTGTTTAAGACCTCCAAGATGTAATAAGATTTCATTTTAATGCAATGAGTATTCAGATGAATTTTCGTTGATCTAGTTCTAGAGAGTTGGGCTTGTGGATTAAGGCCCAATCCATCTTCCTCAACTTCTCTTCCTGTTACCATTACTTCCTTTCTATCATTTACCTAGTTTCTTTATGTCCATTAGTTATTTTTTGTTTCTGTTATTTAGTTAATCTTTCTTCTAATAGTTTCAAGTTGCTATTTTGAATTGCTACTATCAAGTTTTCATTTGCTTAATAGAATGGAGGATAAAACAAGTTGTGGATCTAGACTTCCCTTCTCATATCTTTAGATAGATCTCAAGGAGGGTAAACCTTCACATAGACCAAAAAAATTGGTTTTTATTCACTATTTCCATCTCGGCATTACGCCTCTAAACATTTCTTTTACACCTATGTTCCCTCTTGTTTTCTGCTTATTTTTACTATTGCACCCATATTTTTTCCCTAACAACAGTCACCCTTCGACCACCTTATTCCTTCGTTTCTATTGGTTATGGTCGCCTTACTTGTTTTAATGCAAAAAAGTTGGAAAAACATCAAAGTTGACCTCTGCCTTTCCTCCTCAAAATCCCCGCTATCAAAATTTGCTCATCGCAGATCGCAGTTTTAATTCAGTTTCGTTAACACTTACCGCTCCCATCTATTGATTGTGATATTTCAATTGTGCTCCACCATCGGTCCCACTGCCATGTCACCCATCACAATCGCGCGTCGCACCATTTTCCTCTTCGCTTCAAGACTTATCATTCACAGTTGCCTTACCCTTTCTGACACAAAACACTTGAAAAGCATTGGAATTCAACCTTCTTCCCTTACTCCTCGAAATTCCCGCTACCGTACATCGAAAATCACAAATATCAATGTTTAGTTCCTTCTGTTAACACCTATCACTCCCATCTTCTGATTGGGATATTGAGATCATGCTCCGCCGCCAGTCCCACTGCCACGTCACTCAATGCATTTTTCACATCGCAACTATTTCATGTTCACATTTTTCATTTCACTCATTGTAGTTGTTAACTCGTCACACTTCGCACTTCACTCCTGCTCTTGAACAACACTTCTGTTATCCTTTTAATTTTTCGATATTGCGATTGCAATTTCTCATTTCAAAGCTTCTACCTGCATCGCATCTCCGCCATCGCATATTTCCAATTATTCCTCTCCAAAGCATCTTTTCTCTATATTATAAGGTCTTATAACGTTTAAACCCTCGCTTTCCACTTCTAAGCCCTGTTTCATGTGTTAAGCCTTCCATGAGCGCCTTTAGCCCTTTTCTTTCCTCCAAGATGCAAAATAAACACTTTTTCAATTAGGATTAAGTCATGGATAGCTTAGTTGGATGGGTAGAAGCATGGTAGATAGAGCCTAAGGTAAGTAGGGTGTATTTAGCCGATTGGCCTAGTTAAGTGCAATTTAAATTAGTTTCCTTTATGCAATTTATTTTCAGCAATTTAGATTAGTTTCCTTTTTGTAATTTCTTTTCAGCAAGTTAAATTAGTTTCCTTTCTATCATTTCTTTCTTGCATATTAAATTAGTTTCATTCCTGTCATTTATTTTCAGGAATTTGATTTAGTTTCATTTCTGTCATTTTCTTTCTGCAACTTAGTTTAGTTTCATTGAAGTGTGATAGAATTCACTGAGAACCCTTATAAATAACACCCTTTCATAAAGAGGAAGAGGATGACATGAACATAATGCATCTGCTATGTATATAGCACTGTCATCTCCAAGTTTGTATGAACCCTGGGTTGATAATGTAAAGTAGGGTAGCCCCTGGGAGTTGCAACACTCTTGGTGCAAACTAGGGCTCACCACCTTTTGGCGCTATTGCCGGGGAGGTGTCTAGTAGATGCTTTTATTCTATTTTAGCATTATTTTATTCTTTCATTTTTTATGTTTTTTCCGAAATATTGAAAAATACAAAAAAAAAAATCTAATTTTCATGCCTCATAGGAGTAGGGATACTCAAAATTTAAAAAAATATATATTTCTCCAATACCACCCCCCCCCCACTTGACCACATGGTGCAGTAAGAACCACATCACCATACACTTTTGAAGGAATAAGATATGGATGGATATGATGACGATGATGAAGATCATTTTGGATTTCCTATTCAAGAAACTGATATCAACACTCAAATGAAGAACATCCCTCCATCTGTACTTCGTAATTTCAAAGGTATGCGATCAAAAGACCTGGAAACCATTCTTTTTGAATTTGAAATAATGTGTATATATTATGGCTACTCATTTCACATTAAAAAACTGAATTTGTTTATGGAAACATTGAAGGATAGAGCTCTTAGATGGTTCATGACTTGAGGAACAAATTCTATAAGGACATGGGATGATATGAAAAGAGTATTTTTGGAAAAATATAAATATTATTGCATACAATATGACCTTACAAAATGAAGTCTTTAAGATGAACCAAAAATTGGATGAAAGCCTAGAAGACTTAGTGGAGACATTTACTTATAATATCAAAAGATCTAAATTTCATAATTTAGGATCAGAGGCATTAAAAACTGTCATACTAAATGATATAAAGGATGAATGGATTGATCTTCTTAATCTGGTGGTAAAAGGAGATGTCTATCAATTGTCATTTCAAGAGATTTGTGAACTGTGCAAGAACATATCAAGAGGAAAAGAAAAGTATGTAGGATCCCCTCAAGATCCATTTATGGCAAGAGTAACTAAGTCGACATCAGGATTGGTAAGTAAAAATGAGTTTAACAATTTCCTAAACATTCCTGGTAATTTAAATGAGCAAATTGACATGCTAAGAATGCAAAATAAACAAAAAGTTGATAATGCTACTTCATTTATATTTTGCTCTAAATGTAGAAAGAAACATGCTTTTCATTAATGTCCACTTGATAACAGTA
Source organism: Pinus albicaulis (assembly GCA_034641835.2). NCBI lineage: Eukaryota > Viridiplantae > Streptophyta > Pinopsida > Pinales > Pinaceae > Pinus > Pinus albicaulis. The sequence goes on along the minus strand of CM076581.1, from coordinate 383,284,685 downwards.
GAATTTGTGACATCTGTGCAAGATCACATACTGTTAAAGATTGTCCATCATTACCAGGGTTAAAGGCAATTTACCAGAAAGAAAATCAAACACTAGAAAAATGTTGTGATGTAGCTCCAAGAAGACTAGGGCACCCTCATCAACCTTGTATGATGCAAGGTCTCAATTCTCAATTTCAGGGTTATGCACAACAATCTCAAAGTAATTGGAAAACACCCTTGCCTTGGAAACCTTGGATATCTCAATCCCAACCTCAAAACCAAACTTGGAAACCTTGGCCATGTCAATCCCAACCTCAAAACCAATCTTGGAAACAAAGTTGGAAAAGTACCACAAAGTAAATCCACCATCTCCTCAATATTTCCCTCTCTATCCTCAATACCATCATCAATGTTATCCATACCATTCACCTCCAACACAACATCAATATCACCCTCACTTGACCTCAATTCAACCTTTCCCATTACCATCCACACAAGCACCCCAAAGATCCATTCCCACTCCACTACCTGCACAAACATTTCATATACCCAACAATAAAAAAACTCAATCAACTTACAATTTTAAGGTATTGCAAAATGATTCACCAAATATCATTGAAGAACAGCAACCAGAAGAACAAGACTCAGATAAGGTCCAAGAATCATGGATGCCTTTCGATAAAGAGAAATTTTTGGAACCAGAGATTGAAAATTTTCATGACTGCCTATCACCAGATTCTATGAATAAATATCACATATATGAATACTTTCATCACATGATAACAAGAAGCCAAGGAATACAGAATTACATTGAATCTTAGTTCAGGGGAGTCATCTGATCCCAATGCTCAATTATTCAGTACCTTCTGACATCATCTCAATCAAGGAAATTGGTCTCTCATATATTGGTACATATCAAAGAGTATATTTCAAACCTTCATATGAGTTTATCTATCATCGTGTTACAGACATGGTTCCATTGGAAGTATTCATATACTTGAATAAGATTTCTTTTTCAAGTAGAGTAGGAAACTGAAAAAAAATGGGAAAGAATAAAATCTCAGATGAAAACCTCTTTGAGGCATTTGAGATTGGCTCACTAATTGAAAAACTCCATGAGGCGGTCATTGGGTTGAAAAAAAAAGAGAAAAATAAAATATCCTAGGTGAAAACCTCCTTTGAGGCACCTAGGCAGACCTACTAGTGGAAACCCTCATTGAGGTAGCTAGTAGAACTTATAAAATAAATAAATTTCATTTCTCCAGGTATCTCTCTCTAATGAACGCAAGTTCTCTCCGAAGACAACTTCAACAACCATATCAACAATTTCAATATCACCTGCAGAAACAAATCAATGGTAAGCATCAAGTATGCAATCATCTAATCCTTTCTTCAAATCTATTTTAGTTTAATAAAACATTAAAAAGTGTGGCAAGGAATTTTTTTTATATAGCCAAAATCAGTAGCAGAGCAACCTCAGCCTTATCTAGCAACTAGCCTCACCTTTTCCACCAACAAAAGGAACAAGACAAAATAAAAAAGGACCTGAGAAAGTGGGTAGTAAGCAGTTCATTGTAATAGAAGACAAGGAGTGCCAATGGATAACCAAGGGATAACCAAGGGTGAAATCAGTTCATAGAAAAAAGAACTGTGAGTTTACTTTGTATGCAATAAAAAGAAAGAAAAAAAGAAAAGAGAGAAAAAAAATTTTTAAATCAAATAAAAGGTGGATCCACCGCCTCTTGGCATGAAAATAAGATTTGATTAAGGCATATGAGGCTCCTTGAAGATGCCTACAAGAAGAAATGCAAGAAGAATAGCAAGAAGATTAGTAGGAGGAGAAGCGCATGGGCCAATAAATAGAAAATGAAATAAGCCATCATGCAGGAAAAACCATAAGGAAGGGAGGATCAATAGTTTGCTCAGAGGATGAGAAATAGTTTCAGTAGGGGGGTGATGATGGGCCTCTAAATTATATATAAAATAAGGCCCATCTAACCTTTCTTAACCCCATCTACCTCCCTTATTCATATGAATATATATATTATATCTCTCCTTCTGCACTTAATAATGTTTTCTTATGCTTTAATATTTTCTTAGGAAGGTTTAAAGGTGATTGCATATTTGTGCCTAATATTGGTTATTTTTGTAAAATATTGTGAGAATATTTGGCAGATTATGTAGATTTAGAGAAGGAGATGATTTAGAGACTTGCTCCGTGCCACTGGAAGATCAATATTGGAGAATAAATGAGAAAAATATTAGGAAATTAGGGAGAAATATTGGACATATTCAAGGGGATTTTCCACCCTCCTTAACTCTCAAAGGAAGCCAAAGGATCCTCATGAAATCTTGTCCAACAATTTGAATTCCAGAGGTAGCCAAGCGACTCAAGACCAAGTGCAATCAAGCCCACTTCACTTGGAGTCAAGTGGACTCATTACCTATTTTATAGGGAGTTGTTGGTAGCTTCCCATGACGATAAATAAAGCTAATCAAGAGCTTATTGAGAGTCAATCTCCACTCCATTCTAGTTGAGTCGATTCCATTCATAAATTTTTCTGCAAGCTACTAGGCTTTTGATATTTAAGACCTTCGAGATGTAATAAGATTTCATTTTAATGCAATGAGTATTTAGATGACTTTCTGTTGATCTAGTTCCAGAGAGTTGGGCTCGTGGATTAGGGCCCAATCCATGTGCCTCAGCTTCTCTGCCTGTTACCATTCTTTCCTTTCTATCATTTAGCTAGCTTGTTTATGTCCATCAGTTATTTTTTTTGTTTCTGTCATTTAGTTAATCTTACTTCTGATATTTTCAAGTTGTTGTTTCGAATTGTTGTTGTAGGTTTTCATTTGATTAATAGAATGGAGGATAAAACTCTAAAAGTTGTGGATCTACACTTCCATTCCCATATCTGTCGATAGAGATCGAGGAGGGTAAACCTTCCCATAGACCAAAAACATTAGTTTCTGTTCACTATTTCCATCTCTGCATTATGCCTCTAAACCTTTCTTTTACGCCTCTGTTCCCTCCTATATTTCGCTTATTTTAACTGTTGCACCCACCTTTTTTCCCTAACAACAATTAAACCCTTCAGTCGCCTTATTCCTTTATTTCTATCAGTTATGGTCACCTTACTCATTTTAATGAAAAATCATTGGAAAACCATCAAAGTTGACCTCCGTCTTTCCTCCTCGAAATCCCTGCTACCGTACTTTTCTCATTGCAAATTGCAGTTTTCATTTAGTTCTGTTAACAATTACCGCTTCCATTTGTAGATTGCAATATTGTGATCATGCTCCGTCGCTGATCCCACGGCCACGTCACCCATCGAAATCACACGTCACACTGTTTTCCTCTTCCCTTCAAGACTTATCATTCACGGTTGCCTTACCCTTTCTAACGCAAAACGTTTGAAAACCAACAGAATTCAACCTTCCACCTTTACTCCTTGAAATTATCACGACCATACATAACAAATCACAATGTTTAGTTCCTTCCATTAAAACTTACCACTCCCATCTACCGATTGCGATATTGCGATTGCGCTCCACCACTGGTCCCACTGCCACGTCACTCAGTGCATTTCACACATTTCAACTCTTTCCTGTTCACATTTTGCATTTTGCTCATTGCAGCTGTTAACCCGTTGCACTTCGCACTTCGCTCCCGCTCCTGAACAACACTTCTGCTATCCCTTTAATTTTTTGATATTGCGATTGCGATATCGCATATCGCAACTTATGCCTCCATAACATCTCCACCATCGCATATTTCCAATTATTCCTCTCCAAAGCATATTTGCCTTATATTATAATTTTTTATAAGTTTTAAAACCCCGCTTTCCACTTCTAAGCCCTGTTTCATGTGTTGATCCTTTCGTGAACATCTTTAGCCCTTTTATTTCCTCCAAGCTACAAAATCAACATGTTTTCAATTAGGATTAAGTCATGGATATCTTAGTTGCATGGGTAGAAGCATGGTAGATAGAGCATAAGATAAGTAGGGTGTGTTTAGCCGATTGGCCTAGTTAAGTGAAATTTAAATTAGTTTCCATTCTACAATTTCTTTTCAGCAATTTAGATTAGTTTCCTTTCTACATTTTCTTTTCATCAAGTTAAATTAGTTTCCTTTCTTTCATTTATTTCCTGCAAATTAAATTATTTTCATTCCTGTCATTTATTTTAAGAAATTTAATTTAGTTTCCTTTTTGCAACTTATTTTAGTTTCATTGAAGTGTGAGAGACTTCACTAAAAACCCTTAGAAATAGCACCCTTTCATAAAGCAGAAGAGTATGACATGAAAAGAATGCATCTGTTGTGTATATAGCACTGTCACCTCCAAGTTTTTATGAACCCTGGGTTGATAAAGTAAAGTAGGGCAGCCCATGGGACTTGCAATACTCTTGGTGCAATACTTGGGCTCACCAACTATGTTAAAATTTTTATTACAAGCAACATTTAATAATGCATTCAGATATAAAAAGGGAAATAACCGTTTAGCAAATCCTCTTGTATTAACTAAGAATAATTTCAACTATATACAACATAAATGATCAAATGTATATTATCGTATAGACCCCAAAATTATTTTATCAATAACTGAGTGAAACTATAATTATAAATGTCAAATACGCAATCATATTAACATAATAAATACAGTTAAAGGATTATTTATTTTAAACAATGTATCCAACATGTCTACCTGTAACCCCTGCACATACTTAATATAAAATATTTTTCGTCGTTCATATCATAACCATACATTACTTGGATATAACCAGGAAGACAACTAGCATGTATAATTTAAATTAAACTATTTCAAATTAACAGATGACATACTAACTTCACCACTATTCCAGAATTTCAAACCTTTAACTATGATACCAACTGGAATTCTTTGGGATGAGAAATTTTCCACCCAACAATGAACCTCTACCACATATTCTCTCCCTAGTTGAGACTTTCCTCATCGACGTCTCGCTTTCTAGGGAATGCCAACCTCATAGCCTAGGATTTTCTTATTTTATAGAAAAGTAATTTTTTGTTAAAGCTCTCCTTTTCCATTGTGATGCTGTATTCAGCCTTTTACAATGTTGTTTTCCCTACACTGAGTTATTCATTAGATTTTTCTCTCCTAATCTAATAAAAAATCGTTAACCCACTCCCGTGGATTTTTAGGAGGAAATAAGGGAATTTTATCTTTTCCATTTTTTTTGGGTAAAAATCTCATTAGCTCATGTTCATTCCCAAGCAACCATCCATTTTTATTCTTCTTATTATTATTCAATTCACTTTTAATACATAACGATTTAGTATTTACAATCAACATTCTTATTGCTTCCTAGCCACAACACTACACGAAATTCATTCAAAATAAATAATATTTACATAATCATAGAGGGGTATTACATATGCTTTCTACTATATTCTCTTTATAATTATTGAACCTACTATGTTTACACCACTTACGTTTTCTACTTGGATATTACAGAATTCATGGGAAGTAGGTATCCCTCACATCAATACTCTCTTTCAAAAAGATACACGCGCACTAGCTTGTGACAAAGGTTGGATGGTAAAAAAAACTTCAAACATTATCAGGTGTTGAAACCAAATCCATTTTGGTGGACTCATCAGCGACATGATGGGAAGCTATGGAATCTCAATAATTATTGAAAAAATATTATTCAGACTCTTGGTGGAGTGGAAGGCATTTTGGAGCCAATAGAGAACTGGTCTATTGATACTCTTAAAGCCACTATCCTACATGAGACACACACAAACATACTAGTGGTCAAGTCTTTAGAGTTGGCGAATTCACCTGTAATTCCTTCAAAATACAATGATGATGTTTTGAAGTGATAAAACAATATTTCAAGTGTAAATTATAGTCCAACCAATATTAAGTTGGAAATTCATATTGTAATATTTTTTATTTCATATAATATAATATGGTGTTGAAATTATTTATAGTTGTACTTGATATTATTTAGTATTGTAATTAACATATGTAACTTTGCTTTCATATTAGACGAGCATGCATATTGTATGACATTTTTTAATTTAGTCGCAAAAACATAATAAAATAATCTATGTTGATTAATAATAAACACATAAAATCAATCTAAAACTACTAAATTAGTAATTTATATTGATTAATGATGAACACAAATAAAATGAATATACAACGACTAAATTAGTAGTTTATAATGATTATTAATGAAAGTAAATGAATTGAATATAAATTACTAAATTAGTCGTTTATATAATGAATATGAAACTACCAAAAGAAGATAAATGACTACTATAAATGATAAATTTGTGAGTAAAAATGACAACTAGATTTTCCATACATACGACTATTAGTACCTAATTTACAATATATTATAACAAAACCGAAATTTAGTCATATTTATTTGGTAATTAATTGGTTTCAAACTATGACTAACATTTGCATAGATATGGCTATTAGTAGCTAATTTACACTATATTATAACTCAACCAACATTTTGTTCATATTTTTTTGGTCATTGATTGGTTTTTTCGGGTGATCATGCAATAGTATATTTTGGTCATTAATTATGCAATTAATGACTAAATTAATGACCAAAATTTTGACTAATAATACTACTACATGGTAAAATTGAGAAATCAATTAATGACTAAGCTAAAAAAGACTAAAAGTTGGTCACATTATAAGACACTGTAAATTAGCCACTATTGGTCACCGACTGAAAAATAGTCATTTATATGCATATTTTAGTCCTTTTTTTAGTAGCTAATTATCCATTTTGTACTAGTGAGCTATGGATGTAACTTTTCAAAGAATAACTTGTGAGTAGCAAGGTAGAACACAGGTATGGCCTAGTTGGATGGAGATGTGGATGCATTGAGTTATACTTGTGCCGATGCATTGCATTATGGAGATGTTTTTGTTACATATATTGTTGATTGATTTTTTATGGAGATATTTTTGTGAAGGAAATGTCATGAAGGATTTTTGATGCTATGTTGTAATATGGCTTGTTATCTAGTTGCTTGCATATATTATTATGTTATTGGTTAGGCTGCAAAGGTTGCTAAGATTGTATAGAAGTTGGAGCTACTTGCATGTAGATATTTGATGATGTTGTCATACATGTGTTGAACTTCTTGCATATACATATGTTGAATTGCTTGCATATACATATGATAAAATGCTTGCATATGCATAAGTTGTGATGTTGTTATATTGTTGATCATTGTTGTGATTGTGTTGATTCTTGTTATGGCTTGATGCATTATACTTGTTAATTGGTTATGTGAATTTTTTTGCAAAGATCAGAATTGAAGAGGTTCTATAGAGATGTTAGGAAAGGAAATGGGAATTCAAGACAAAGTTTTCATGCAAGGAAATGTTTGCATGAAAAATAATAAGGCAAAGGCATAGGACAAGTATTTGATGCTATGATTAAAAATATTATTGATGTGTTTTGCTAAAAAAAAGGTATGTTATACAGAACACACATTTTTCTTGTGATGGAGATGTTGACAGAAATATGTTGTAGAACAGAAGTGTCTTCCATGTAGAACATAACAAAAGTGTTGACAACAAAACATTCCTAGATGTGTTGTAAGTACTTATGATTGTAATGCATCCTTCAAATTTAGGACATATGTTATAACACAGGTCATTCATTTTGTACACTGCATTATTCTAGACTTTAATGCAATATTACTTTAGCTAGTGTGTGTTACAGTTCTTTTTCTTAAACACCCAAGCCCTAAATAATTTAATAATTAATGTTGTATTATGTTATTTCATTTTTTAATACTATGAGGTTTATTTTTCTTGATTTCTTCTTCAAATTTGAGAATAAATACTTGGAAGAAAAGAGACGATCCAAGAACGCAAAGAGACAAAGTTTTTCATTTCATATTCGTGTTTTCAATACCAACAACCATCAAATCCAGTTTACAAAACTGTGTAAGGTTGGAAGGATGTAATATTAGAGATTTAGAGAATGTAAGTTGGATGATTTATTTTTCATTAGTTTCCTCATACATATAGAGGAAATGTGAAGCATATTTTAGGAGATGAAGAAGCAAAGACTCAAATGGAGGTATCCAAATTTATAGACCATGTAGACCAACAAATTATTTTTTTCTTGTACGAGGGAATTGTAGTCTCCTTTCAAATTGTAGCTTGAAAAATAAAAATTTGGAGCCTATTGAGGTATGGGCCTCCTGTGGGTGGTAGTCTGCAAAAAATTTGTGGGAGTTGGTGCTTCCTTGCAAGTTGAAGCTTGTAGAAGAAATTGAGGAAGCACCCTCCTATAAGTTGGAGCCTACAAAAAATATGATGGAATAAGGGAGTAGGATTTTTATTTTTCATCAAAAAAATAACAAATTCATATTTTTCTCCATTTATAAATTTCCACTTATATCTAGTGTCCATGCATGCTACTTTTATATCTATATTTGATGTTTTTTTTCAGATATTGCATGTTGTACATATATTAAATTTTCATGTTATAATACAGTGTTATACTAATCATTGAATAGTTAAATAAAAATTAAAAAGAAATAAAAGTCTTCCATGAATACTACAAACTGATTCATCCCACCCCGATAGTTTAGTCAAATTTCCAACATCATGGAAGAGCATGTTCAATAAATGAAGTAGTCAATATATTATTTCTTTCAAAGATAAACTGATATGCAAAAGAATATGACTCACTTCTTAAATATGTATGTTCGAAATTTTGGCTAGGTCTTAAATAGAGCTATTATAAATCAAGATATAGTAAAACCAAATATGTTAGCGGTTAAATCCAAGGTCGTACTCATAGATCATATAATATCCAAATGGAATCAATTCATAGTCAAGTAGAGTCTTAAAAAGGATGAAGAGGAATGGTACTATTGGTTTCATATAAATCTTCAAACCACCAGGTCCAAAAATGAAACCACCACTTTCATTTTATGATGGAAACTTCAAATGAGTACTCAATATTTCTAGAGGTGGATATCTAATTGTCAATTATTTATATTATTCTTTTATGGTATCTCAAAAAGGAACCCTTAGATGATAGGTGTAGGACAGGTTATTAGAAACACTAAAGAAACAATAAAAACTTTGTCTATTTTGGGTCTTAATAAAATAACCAATAACCAAGCTTAAGCCTATGCAATATTGTAAGGCTTCATGATCACCATAAAAATTTTCATTCATAAATTCATCATGGCGGGGGAATTAAAGAACATTATATGACATATCATATTCAATACTACCCTAATTGATAGTATGTAGTTATGAGTGTTAGAGTAGGAAAACAAAAATCAATTAAATTATCTCATGTATGAAAAATTACTCTTTGGTGAATGGATACACTAATCAGGTCACTTCTTTAAAAGTGAATGACATTTCCATCAATAGAAAAATTTATTAAAAAAATGGAATTTCCATCAATAGAAATTTATACAACACAAATTATCCAAAGACATTTTAATGGAGAACGAGGTACCAAAGAAATTTTAATGGAGAACGAGGTACTTATCTACCACATACATAAATAAAGTTCTTTGTAGGGTAAAGAGCATTATTAGAAGTTAATATTCCCATATTCTCATGTGCCTAAGAATTTATATCCACATGAATTTGTATTCATAGAAGGTAATTCTCCTCGCCATTTTGGGATAATGGTTGTGTGGTACATCTTTCCTATTTTGGATGTTCTAGATTATATGTTTAGGATTTGGTACCATGAGTATTGGCATTTTGGTTGAACTTGGAATAAGGTTTTAATATTTTTGTGTAATATAGGTAAGTTTGTAACCCCTATTTCCTATATTTCCTTATGGCATTATGGTTACTAGGATTTTATCAAGTTTAAGTTCATTACATATACTCCTTATTTTAGTTTTTCTCCTTCTAAGGGAATTTTTCTATCCACGTTTTATCATTGTATGAACTCTATTTTTCTTCATGATATTTTTTCCTTTTGGGTGAGAAATTTTTCAATTTTGAATTATGCCAATATCAATTAAGGGACCTCTAGGTATGGAAGGAATCTCTTATGCTCCTTTGCAACTCTAGGTGGTTCGTTTTTAATGGTTTCATTTATCTTATAGGTTATAAAGTCCACCTTCATACTTCATATTTATTGTTCCTATCTTTGAATCCTCTATTTATAATGAATAGTGATTCATTATGTGGGATTTTTTTGTATTTATTTGCATCAAATCAAACCTTATCACATGAATTAAGGGACCTATTAGTGGACCAAAGGCCACGAATCACATGTGGAAATGAGATTTTAAATTTTCCTTGGGTCTTGGACCATTATAGTTTTAAAAGGATTTGTAGGAGATTAGCATCGATTATGAAGCCATGAGGATGATATTCATGGTCACTCAATCTATATAGCCAAAAAAAAAATCATAAGTAAGAACATCAGACCACCACCTAAATTGCAATAATTATGGGAGCTTTGGTTCTAAAAAAAATATCTAATAGTTGTTTTGGAGGTAAAATGTAAAATTCTTATAAACATGGTGATAAATTTGGTTAATACAATCAAGTAAAATTAGTTAATTTGAACTATAGGGAATCTAGGGAAGAATAAATAGTGCATTAGCCTAGAGGAATTGTGGAAATTGTGAAACAAGATTTAGATCTAAAAAAAATAATAGAAAAATAAACCACTAACTATCATACCTGTTGTAGCTCCTAGAGATAGCCTTGAGTTGTATAAAGACTAGTACCTAGGACATCTTAAATGCAAGGAGCATATGACTCAACTGACTGCATTTGGAAATGTTTGGCTCCCGTGCAACTATCATTCAGATGAATGGTTTTAATAAGGGTGGAACCAAGACACCAAAGTTAAACACAACAACTAGGAAAACTGTATAAACTGAGTACAAACTGCAATGAGTAAATGAATCAGACATCTCTAAAACAGAATGTTGTAAAGGGGGTCGACTTCTAAAATGAATACACAGTTATCAAGTTATATATGAGCGATGACTATGGCAGAAGATGGAGTAAGATATTAACTATAACCGGGCTTATTCAAGGATAAGAATCCATATACACTGGGCTTATTCAAAGATAAGAATCCATATATCTGGGCTCGTTCAAAGATAAGAATCCATTGTAGTTAATATCGGAAGAAAGGTGGAAGAGATAGAAAATGAAACAAAGTATCCTACCTGAGCTATATTTAAAGAGCTATAGATGAGTAAATATGAGTATCTGCTATGATAAATTCACATTTAAACATGGGAGCACTCGCATTCCAGAGCATGTAGATACAAGAAGTATGGAGAAATACAAAATGAACACTTATATTAAAAGACAGAGAGAGAGAGAGTTACAAACTGTGAACCATCCTGAGTGGAATCCCCAATTCCAACAAAACTTCTTATTACTGAATCCCAACGGGATCTTCAAACGTCAACTATCAAAGTTCATACCAAATACATACAAAACACTCAAACTAGTGAATCCTTTGGAAAATCTGGAACCTTTTGTTAGTGTTATCTTCCTGTTTTTATAACCTCTGATTCCTATGCGCGAGAAGATATTTTGGGAAAATATCTTCCTCACGTGCTTGTATGTTGTTTCAAGTCTAAATAAAAACATAAATAATGATGAGGTAGAACTGCCTCTCATCATCTTACAACACAGGACTAAAGTCGTTTATAACTGAAATGTAAACAATTTACTAACTGAAAGTAAAAACTGCAGGAGTGAACTAAAGATTTCACCCGAAATGACAAAGTGAAAAGAACATAAGGTAAAAAGGCCACATAGGCCCAGTCATGAATGATCATTGTTGTTTGATGAGGCGGGGCCCGTGTTGCTGCTGGCGAAGGCGATACCGTTAGTCGTGGAAGAGCTGGCCTTCTGTGCTGGAGAGTCTTATAGAATGGCCAATGGTCATGATCCATTGACTGAGACGTGGAATTGAACCTCTTCATCTTTCTTCTCTGCTTCCTTGGGAGTGGAGGATCGTCATCCTCGGCCTCAAGCCACTATTATTGGCTATGAGATGGCCCGCATATTTAAAATGCCATGAAAACCTGCACAGACAACAAACCAGTTAAATAAATCCTTCGATGAGGGGTAAATTGCTTCAAAACGCTCGGGTGAAGGCGGAGGAGCAGTGCGGAGGCAGGGAATGCAGCGGAGGCGTTTCCATGACGAAAGCAGAGCTTAAATCTGATTTGGCACAAAGTTATGCGAAGGGCGGTTTTGCGAAAACCGGAGTGGTTTTCACGCTAGTGGGAGGCGGTAAGCAGCAATAAAAGAAATGAACGCGATACAGTTAGGTGGGCGACATGTGTCCTCACAAAACTGCCCATTTCGCATGGAAACAGTGCGATCAGGTTATTTGATGAAATGAACGTGGATCGTCTGATCATAGAAATTTAGATCAACGGCGGAGGAAGAATGCGATGGACGAACCTGTGCGGTCGGGTGGGATCAGCAATGACGTCAGCAGTTTTGTCGGGTAGCAAAAAGCTATTGGGCGGAGTTGAAAAGAGGGGATCAATGGGAGCCGTTGGATCGTGAGGATCAACGGTCGAGATCAACTACGGGGGCGCTTGGGGGTACGGATCAAATTCTTGGCCTGTGCCTCCGCAGTAAATCTCAGTGGTTGATCTGAGATCTTCTGTAGTCAAACAGGTCAACTGTGGAGGCACTCAAGGTGTTAACTCGTGCGCTAATAGTGCCTTCGAGTAGAGCAGAAGATTGGTGATGACCGTTGGATCAGGCTCGATCGATGGCGAAGATGAGATGGAGAAAAGTGAGCGGGCTGAAAGGCGAAGGTGCGCTAGCCGTTGGATGGAGCAGATTAACGGTCCAGATCAGAGCGGTGAATGCAATAGTGGATGAGTGGTCAGGAAATTTGCGAAGGCACGATGGAGCAAGGACCGTTGGATCTGCGGAGATCAACGGTCAGGATTGTGTCGGCGTTTCGTACATCGGCGGAAAAATATAAAAGGAACATGGAGTACTGCGATGTGCGATGTGCTATGGATGGGCGCAGCATGACGAGCGATGACCGTTGGATCCAGGAGGAGATCAACGGTCAGGATCGCGTCGGGATTTCGCACATCGGCGGAAAAGAGTTCATGAACAAGAACTTTGGATGAAGCGAAGTGCGATGTGCGATGGATAGGTGATGCGCGATGGCCGTTGGATCTGCGGAGATCAACGGTCAGGATCTCTTCGGCAAAGATGAACCTTGGCGGTGAAACAAAAGAGAAAATGAGTGGATTTAGGAACCAGCGAAGTCCGATGGCCGAAGAAGACTTAAGGACTTTTATCCATCGGACATAGAGCAGAATCATATGAGAAATGGGGGCTAAGGGCTTAAGTTGAAAAGCGCTTAGAGGCCTGATATGTTAGAATGAGCGCTTTTAAAGCTAAAAGGTGGATTTTAAGCCCTTTCAAAGGTTCTAATAGGTGAAAAAGGGGCTTTGACAGTCCAAGCGGTCCTTGTTGTATTTGCTTTACAATTTAAGGCTCCTTATCATTAGGCATCCCAGCCCAGTGAGGGATGTCATAACAACATTGGCTCCATTTGGGGACGACCCATTTGTCCTCGAACGTGTCGAGAACTTCGTAGACCATCTGTTAACTTCCTTTCTGCAAACATAGTCCCTTGATGCCTTCTCTTCTTTCTTCATGACAAATCAAAGCAACAAACATAAAAGCAACTAAATAATGTACAATATCATACAACAGACCTTTCGGCCTGAATCAATACTGGAAAAAGGGTTTTAAGAATTGCCCATTCACAGGGGCTTCGAGCAGATCACCTTGCAAATTTTCCAGTCTAAAAGTGTTGTTTCCTCCCTCTTCAGCAATTTTGAAAGGTCTGAACCATAGAGGATCGAACTTCCCATGCTTTCCTTTCTCAGCCCTTCTTATATCCCATCTTAGCACCAGATCTCTGACCTGCATCTCTTTATCTTTAGCATGCTGATCGAACAGGTCTTTCATTTTCTCTTAGTACTCAGTCAACCTCTGATTTACTCGACTTCGGGTCTCTTCCAGCTCTACTAACTGATTTATTCTTCTGGTAAGATCGTTTGGTTCCTCTTGACAATCCTGCATGAACCTAGCCACAAGTAAGGCCAATTGTATCGGGAAAACTGCTGCTCTACCATAGACCAATTCATATGGGGATTTGCTTGTTGACCTTTTACTAGTGATTCTTTTTGCCCATAGCGCGAACTTGAGCTGTGAATCCCAGTTCTTCTGGTTTTCATTTATGGCCTTTTTCAATGCCCTTACCAGAGTTTTGTTTTAGGATTCTGCCAATCCATTTCCCTGTGGATAGTAGGCAGTAGAGTGTCCTAACCCAATATTATATTGTTGGCAAAAAGTGATAAATTTGACAGACTTAAAAGCCTAAGCATTATCTGTGACAATCTTAGCAGGGCAGCCAAACCTTGAGATGATGTTATCTTCCAGAAACTTGATCACCACTGTGTCTGTAGAATTCCTTGCTGGCACGGCCTATACCCATTTAGTGAAGTAATCGGTGGCTGTTAGTATCCACTTATTTTGCCCACTTGAGGCAGGATGAATTTCACTGATGAAATCGATTCCCCATTATTGGAAAGGTTCTTCTATGTGCACCGGGATCATAGGCAAAGGTGCGAACTTATGCCTTTCAGCAAACTTCTGACATTTTTCACAAGCCCTTACCCGAGCATAAACATCTCCGAAAAGTTTGGGCCAGAAAAAGCCTGCTTTCAGAATCTTGTGTGTCGTGGCCCTCCAGCTGTAGTGACCACCACAGATGCCCTCGTGGAATTCTGCCATCACTTCTTCTACTTCATTTTCCGTGAGACATAAAAGTAGTATGCCCGATGGGTCTCTCCAATACAAACGGCCATTTTCTACGATGAACTTCTGAGATTTTAGCCTCAGCATTCTATATTTTGTCTTGTCGCGGCTTGGAGGACATCTAAGAGTCAAGAGGTACTCTACAATTTCCTTGTACCATGGACTGAGAAGGTACTTCATATGGGTCTTTTGTGTAGTGGTTTCTATCCCGTGTTGCTCGTCTGCTCTTCCAAGCTCTTCATTGGCCACCATAGACAAATTTATCCCCAAAGCTTGACAGTTTGATTAGGAAAGGATCTTGGCTAATCCCTGTCCTTTATTAGCTTAGTGGGGTGTATCTCCAACTCATACTCCTGTATCTTGGCTATCCATTTGCCTCTCTTTCCTTCACTATCTCCCTGAACCAAGATGTCTTTTACATCCGTTGTGGGTACGAATGCAGTTATAGCTGACTACAGTACATACATCCGAAAAGCCTTCAGGGATTTGACCAAGGCATAAGCTTGTTTCTACAGGATGTTATATTTTAGCTCAGCGTCGCGAAGCACTTGGCTGAAAAAGGCGATAGGCTATTCATGACCTTCCTCATTTTTTTGCAATAATACAGCTGCGACGGTGTGGGGAGATACAAACGAAAATATTATGAAGGGTTTCGCATAATCTGGTCCTGCTAATATTGGGGCTTCTGCGAAAGCATTTTTTATTCTGTTAAAAGCATCCCATGACTCAGTAGTCCATTTTACTTCATTATCCTTCTTCAGCATCTTAGTTATGTACCGGACTATCTTTGCATAGTTCGGTATGAATCTTCTCAAGAAGTTGATACGTCCAAGAAAAACTTGGACCTCTTTCTTGTTTCCGGGCAAGGATATACCATTTATGACTTCTACCCTTTTTGGGTCAATTTTTACCCCTGCCTTTGTTACAATATGCCCCAACAGTTTACCCTCTTCTAAAGCAAACAGAGATTTTTGAGGGTTTAAAGACAATCCATACCTGTGGCACTTGTCAAAGGTTCTACGCAAATGCTCTATATGTTCAGCATCATCCTTTGAGAAGACTGTGATATCGTCCAGGTACACCACCACGAATTTGTCATGTTCCCCCACAAAAGCAACGTCTGTGGCCCTTTGAAATGTAGCCCCCGCATTTATCAATCCAAACGGCATTCGTGCATACATAAACATTCCCCAAGGAGTAGTGAATGTGGTTTTTTTTTGGTCCTCCAGAAGCACTGCTACTTGATTATACCCAGAAAAGCCATCCATCATAGACATTTGTGAAGATCCTACCACCTTTTGCAATATATGGTCCATCTTGGGCAGCGGATAATTGTCTTTCAGAGATGCTCTGTTCAAGTTCCGAAAGTCAACACATAATCTTATTTCCCTGTTCTTCTTTCGGACTGGGACCAAGTTGGCCACCCATTCAAAATATCTTAATGGCACAATAATCTTAGCCTTCAACAGTTTCTTGATTTCCTTTTCTATGGAAGGAAGGAGTAAAGGATTAATCTATCTTAATTTATGTTTGTGTGGCTTAGCATCTCCTTTTAATGGAATCTTGTGCTGGATAATGCTAATATCAAAAGTCTTCAAATCTTGATAGGACCAGGCAAAGACATCTTTATATGTCTGAAATAGCTTCCGATATTGCTCTTTGTATTCTTCAGGTACCTTATTAGACAATTTCACAAGCTTGGGATCAGCCTCCGTACCGAGGTTCAAGTCATCTACTTGATTTTCTTCAACAACCTTACTTGGCCGTATTGGAACATCATTCTTGTCAAATCGTCTCTCTAGAGGGACCAGTCCTCTAGGTATTACATTCCCTTTGAGCTGCAGCACCTTGTGCCCAGCTACAGTATCCTGCCATTTATTCTGAGGAAGGTCCTCAGTCTCCTCCTCACCAAAATCTATGTCCATATTGGAGAATTCCCCAACAGTCTCCATGAATCTTTTCACTTGCTCTTCGTCTTCAAACACCTGCCAGTGTTTGACATTGTCAGGGATGGAAGGATGGTAGCAAACCTCTATTTCATACCTCAGGAGGGGGTTTTGAAGTGGTCGAAAAGTGCTTGCAGCTACTGCAAGAGAGTCTGCCATTCTGTTTTGGTCTCTTGGCATGAATTGAATATTGAATGCTAAGAAGAAATTCTCTACCAAGTCCCATACCTCATTTCTGTAAGCCCTCAATCGTGGGTGCTTAGCTTGACATTGATTTCTTACTTGTCTCACCACCAGTTTTGAATCTCCCAAAACCTTCAAGCTCTGAATATTCATGTTTTCTGTTGTTTGTAGACCTAGAAGCAAGGCTTCGTATTCGGCCACATTGTTCGTGGCTTCATACTCCAATTTGAAAGATAATGGGACCAGTTGTCCAGTAGGGGAGATAAGGAGAGTCCCAGCTCCATTCCCTTCCTTTGAGTTGGCTCCATCAAAGTGCAAGGTCCAAACCCCACCTTCTTCATTACTTGAAGACTGCTCGGTCTTTACTTGACAGAAAGATGGCTCCTGCAAGTAATCTTGGTCTTCTTCAAGCATTAGACAAGAAAACTCACCCTCTTTGTTGTACATCAATGAATTTACTGAATTATCGGCTTTAGTGACCATCTTCACAAACGTTGTTTCCCGGTATAATCTTCTTTCTCGGCCTCCAAACACAAGGATGGTCACATAGGTTAGGTCTAGCTTTATAGATCCTCCGATTTTTGTACCCCATGATCTAGATAACAGCATCCCAAACCGAGCTGGGATGTCAATCACTACTATGTCCATTACCACGCTCTTAGTTGGGATTTGGGCTAGATTTACCACCAAATCCTTGATCATCCCCAAACATTTGACTCTTTTATAATCAAAAGTGTAGAGATCTTTATATGGGCGAGTGATCTGCAGCCCCATTTGTTCCATCACTGACAGGGGCAGGAGGTTATGAGACGCTCTAGAATCCAGCATACAATTATGCAATAACAGGTCATGAATTACTAAGGAGACATAGAAAGGGGGAGTTGAAGAATCTAGTTCCTCAACATGGGGACCGAACACAACCATGGGCCTTTCTTCTTGGAGGTTTAAACTGTCTGGGATTGGAGCAGCTCCTTGGGGCAGCATGAAAGAAAACACCTGAGACTGGTAGACTGGACTGGGATTTTAACCTTTTCCAGTTCTTTTTGAAGACTAAAAGCAGGAGGAGACTTCTCTATGGTATTTTCCTTTGGTTCATTTATCATGGCTGGAGATTTTTCTTCCTTTGGGATAGGCTTGACTTTTGCAATTGAGTTGGGGACTATATTAGAAGATGGAACAAAGACATTAGGATGCAAAGGTTCGATCACAGGGTTCTTACCTTTATCTCCGACTTTCTGAACAACTGTCTCCTTCTGAGGCATCTCTTCTTCTTGTTCTTGTGTGCGGGTTCTCTTTCTAGAGGACTTGAGATCATATTTTCTATGAAACTATGCTTGCATGAAGTCTACAAATTGTTCACAGTAATCATCGATCTCTGGATCTTGAGCAGCACTTGTTTTTTCTTCTTCTTCTTGCAAGGAAAGCTCCACTCCTTCACTTTCTTGAAAAGAAGACTCAACTTCATCACCATTTGATTAAGCAAGATATTGATCATCTTGCCCATCGGGGATGTCTTCGGCAGGGCCATCCATCTGCCCTTCCAGATACAGCGGACGCTGTATGTGATCCTGTTGCTCCTTCCGATCTCTTTGCAATATTTGAAGAGGAGGCTTTCTATACTGTGGCTTAAATCCTCTGTTTGGAGCAGTTTGGAATGGCTTGGAGGATGAGTTCTTTGCCTCAAGCTCGAGCTTCACCAACTTGCTCGAAAGGTTCTTGATCATTTTGCTCATCTCCTCTATTTTGTAATTTGCTACCTCTCTATCTTGACTTGAGGTAGATGCTTCTTCTTTCCCTCTACGTCTAGCATCATGATCTAACCTCCCTTTTGATTTACCCCTAGAAGCAAAGTTGGCTTCCACTTCCAATGCATCAGTCTAGGCTTCATCTAGAGTAGCAGACTTCCTTTCTCTTAAAGAGAATCCGAATTCTGACTCAAAGGCTGCTACAAACACCATTTTAGCAGCGGTCTGGTAAGGCTTCATTTCGGCTGGGAGACTTGTATATAATTTATTAAACCTCTTGATGAATTCGGACACATCTTCATTATGTCTCTTTCTAAGTGCATTGAATTTTGTAAGACAATATCTGTGGTCCTTCTTCTCTCCCCATTTCTTGGTGAAGGAATTTTCCATTTCCTCCCAGTTATTAATGGAGCGGTCCCCCAAGGTCTTGAACCATTTTCTGGCCTCTCCATCTAGAGACTAGACAAACAATATTAACACCACATCCAGATGTTCAACATTGAAATTTTCTGCGAAGGCGCAGAAAACTTCCAGGTGTTTCTGAGCTTCAATATCATTTTCTCCATTGAAACGAGGTAGGATCTTTAAAGAATCCTGAGGCATGTCGTTCAGGATCTGAGGCAATGCCAGGGGGGCATATTTGTTCAGTAGGAAGCCAGGAACAGCCATCGGAGGTTGTGGAGGTGACGGGAGAGTCTGATGTGTAATAGGAGGTGGTGGAAGAGAAGTATGTATGAAAATGGGGATATACTGAACAACGGCTTGAGGGGTTGATTGAAATGCTGGAATATGAGAAGTGGAAACCTCTGTGACTTCTTTAACTTCTTCGGCTTCGGGAATGGGATGCAGAAAGAAGCTCGTGGTGTCTACAGACTCAGCCTCATCTTTTACTTCAATATTTCAAGGGAGGAGCTATCAGAAGTATAATCAAGGGTTCTTACAATAGAATTAGGACCTTGATCTTGAGCTAATTGAGAGGAGGATGGAGAGTCTTCCAGGGAGAATCTGGGAATATCTGTATAAGCTGATTGTCTTTCTCTCCAACTTCTCTTGTGTAAAATCTTCTCTGGATCAGACACTGAAGGTGTTCTCAACTGGGATGTATCTGACCTCAGGTGTGGCTTTCGGGAAGCCAGGACTGCAAATAGATTTATCCTTTGAATGACAGTGGAGTCGCCAAGGTGAGGGATCTACAACTCCCAACCCTTCCTGCTCACCTATTCTGAAGGGTGGATGAACATTTGTCGAGGCCCAGGGATTTAGTTCTTTAAATTCTTTCCCCAGCAACGGCGCCAGAAAGATGTTGTAGCTCCTAGAGACAGCCTTGAGTTGTATAAAGACCAGTGCCTAGGACATCTTAAATGCAAGGAGCATATGACTCAACTGATTGCAGTTGACAATGTTAGGCTCTCATGCTATTATCACTCACATGAATGGTTTTAATCAAGATGGAACCAAGACCCCAAAGTTAAACACAACAACTAGGAAAACTGCAGAAACTTAGTACATACTGCAATAAGTAAATGCATCAGACAGCTTTAAAACAGAATGTTGTAAAAGGGAGCCGACTTCTAAAATGAACACACAACCATCAAATTATATGTGAGCGATGACTATGGCAGAAGATGAAGTAAGATATTAACTATAACCGGGCTTATTCAAGGATAAGAATCCGTATATACTGGGCTTATTCAAAGATAAGAATCCATATATCTGGGCTCGTTCAAAGATAAGAATCCATTGTAGTTAATATCGGAAGAAAGGTGGAAGAGATAGAAAATGAAACAAAGTATCCTGCCTGAGCTATATTTAAAGTGCTATAGATGAGTAAATATGAGTATTTGCTATGATAAATTCACATTTAAACATGGGAGCACTCGCATTCCAGAGCATGTAGATACGAGAAGTATGGAGAAATACAAAATGAACACTTATATTAAAAGACACAGAGAGAGAGAGTTACAAACTGTGAACCATCCCGAGTGGAATCCCCAATTCCAACAAAACTTCTTATTACTGAATCCCAACAGGATCTTCAAACATCAACTATCAAAGTTCATACCAAATACATACAGAACACTCGAACTAGTGAGTCCTTTGGAAAATCTAGAACCTTTTGTTAGTGTTTTCTTCCTGTTTTTATAACCTCTGATTCCTATGCGCGAGAAGATATTTTGGGAAAATATCTTCCCCGCGTGCTTGTATGTTGTTTCAGGTCTAAATCAAAACAGAAATAATGATGAGGTAGAACTGCATCTCATCATCTTACAACACAGGCCTAAAGCCGTTTCTAACTAAAATGTAAACAACTTACTAACTGAAAGTAAAAACTACAGGAGTGAACTAAATATTTCACCCGAAATGACAAAGTGAAAAGAACATAAGGTAAAAAGGCCACATAGTCCCAGTCATGAACGATCATTGCTATTTGATGAGGCGGAGCCCCTGCTGCTACTGGCGAAGGCGATACCGTTAGTTGTGGAAGAGCTGGCCTTCTGTGCTGGAGTCTTATAGAATGGCCAATGGTCATGATCCATTGACTGAGACGTGGAATTGAACCTCTTCATCTTTCTTCTCTGCTTCCTTGGGAGTGGAGGATCGTCATCCTCGGCCTCAAGCCACTGTGATTGGCTATGAGATGGCCTGCATACTTAAAATGCCATGAAAACCTGCACAGACAACAAACCAGTTAAATAAATCCTGCGATGAGGGGTAGACTGCTTCAGAAGGCTCGGGTGAAGGCGGAGGAGCAGTGTGGAGGCAGGGAATGCAGCGGAGGTGTTTCCATGGCGAAAGCAGAGCTTAAACCTGATTTGGCACAAAGTTATGCGAAGGGCGGTTTTGCGAAAACCGGAGTGGTTTTTGCGCTGGTGGGAGGCAGTAAGCGGTAATAAGAGAAATGAACACGATACAGTTAGGTGGGCAACGTGTGTCCTCACAAAACCACCCATTTCGCGTGGAAACAATGCGATCAGGTTATTTGATGAAATGAACTCGAAGAGGAACGCAGACCGTCTGATCATAGCAATCTAGATCAACGGCAGAGGAAGAATGCGATGGAGGAACCTGCGTGGTCGGGTGGGACCGGCAATGACGTCAGCAGTTTTTTCGGGTAGCGAAAAGCTATTGGGTGGAGTTGAAAAGAGGGGATCAATGGGAGTCCTTGGATCGTGAAGATCAACGGTCGGGATCAACTGCGGGGGCGCTTGGGGGTACGGATCAAATTCTTGGCCTATGCCTTCGCAGTAAATCTCAGCCGTTAATCTGAGATCTTCCATAGTCAAACAGGTCAACTACGGAGGCACTCAAGGTGTTAACTCGTGCGTTGATAGTGCCTTTGGGTAGAGCGGAAGATTGGCGATGACCGTTGGATCGGGCTCGATCGACGGCGGAGATGAGTTGGAGAAAAGTGAGCGGGGTGAAAGGCGAAGGTGCGCTGGCCGTTGGATGGAGCAGATTAACGGTCCAGAGCAGAGCAGGGAATGCAATAGTGAATGAGTGGTTGGGAAATTTGCGAAGGCGCGATGGAGCAAGGACCGTTGGATCTGCGAAGATCAACGGTCGGGATTGTGTCGGCGTTTCGCACATCGACAGAAAAATATAAAAGGAACATGGAGTACTGCGATGTGCGATGTGCGATGGATGGGTGCAGCGCGACAAGCGATGACTGTTAGATCCGGGAGGAGATCAACGGTCAGGATCGCGTTGGGATTTCACACATCGGCGGAAAAGAGTTCAGGAACAAGAACTTTGGATGAAGCGAAGTGCAATGTGCGATGGATAGGTGACGCGCGATGGCCGTTGGATCTGCGGAGATCAACGGTCAGAATATGTTCAGCAAAGATGAACCTCGACGGTGAAACAAAAGAGAAAATGAGTGGATTTGGGAACCAGCGAAGTCTGATGGCCGAAGAAGACTTAAGGACTTTTATCCGTCGAACATAGAGCGGGGTCATATGAGAAATGGGGGCTAAGGGCTTAAGCCGAAAAGCGCTTAGAGGCCCGATATGTTAGAATGAGCGCTTTTAAAGCTAAAAGGCGGATTTTAAGCCCTTTCAAAGGTTCCGATAGGTGAAAAAGAGGCTTTGACAGTCCATGCGGTCCTTGTTGTATTTGCTTTACAATTTAAGGCTCCTTATCATTAGGCATCCCATCTCAGTGAGGGATGTTATAACAACTCCAACATTAACACTTTTTGTTTTCAAAGTGTTTTTTGCACACACAAAATTGACGACGTTATTCCAACAACAACACTTTTCTTTTTCAGACTGCTTTTTGCACACAAAAAATTGGCGACGTTATTCCAACATTAACACTTCTCGTTTTCAAGTTGTTTTTTGCACACAAAAAATTGGTGATGTTATTCCACTATCAACACTTTTTGTTTCGAGGGTGTTTTTTCAATCATTTTTTTCAAGAAGAAAATTGGTTTTTAGCATAATTTTAAAAAATGTTGAAATTTGACCCTAAAAAAAACAGTGTTCTGAAAGACACTTTTCATTTTTGGGTTGTTTTTTCATGCTTTTTGAATTTTTTGGGCTAGAGTTCTCATTTTGAGGTAATAGTTCCCGTTTGATATATATATATATATATATATATATTTCGGAAAATTTGAGACCCTAAATCTCAAGCCCTAAGGTAAGTTAGTTTATTTACTTTAGGTTGTTTTGATCTATTTATCACTCCAAAGAGACCCTATAATTGTTCGATTTCTTGATTCCATATGTATATATGGAATCAAGAAATCGAACAATTATAGGGTCTCTTTAGAGTGATAACTAGATCAAAACAACCTAAAGAAAATAAACTAACTTACCTTAGGGCTTGAGATTTAGGGTCTCAAATTTTCCGAATGATTGAGGAAAAGAAAAAGCTATCTCTATTCCTCAAATACTAGGAAGAAGGGTTTAGTTCAACAAAAAACAATGAAGCAAATACCAAACAAACTAACGTAGCACATTAACATTTATCCCTTGGAACATAATACCACGAAAAAATAGATAAACTATCTTGCTTCATCGTGCATTATCCAAGATCCACCATAAGCATCCATGAAAAGATATCACATCATATCACAATTCTAACCAAGAAAGGTAACATAACTTATCCACCCATAGCCAAATTATATGAAAGAAAATCACAGAAATTTCAAACCTCCTAAGTGATTTCACCCCCAAAACCACCATGAGAAAATGAAAATGAGAAGTGCACCTCTATTTATAAAGGAGGCACTCAACTTTCCTCACATTAATTTTTAACAAAAAAAAGTCTTAAGGTACATTCCCCTATTCTACCTATGTAGGGGAAAAAGACCCTCTTCAACAATTGATTATTCTAAATTACATAAAATAAGGGAAAATAACCTATCTCCATAAACGAAGGGGTAAAAGGGGGTTGTTGGCACAACATCCAGTCTCCAAAGGCCCTTCAAAGTGGTAGCACCCAACCTCCATAGGCCATTCAATGTGGTAGCACCCATCCTCCAAAGACTCTTCGAGATTGCTTACTCCATATGTTCATGCAGACCCAAATCCAAAGTGCTCTTCATGGGCGGCCACATGGACCCCGAACTGAGCACCTAGCCTTCTCATGCTAATCATTGATACATCTAAACAAGCAAGACCCCAAATCTCCCTTTATATGGACTTGTGGGCCAAAATATCTTTCGAAGATGGATATCCAAACTCCAAATTTATTTTCCAAAGGGACAAAGGGGGCTTCCAAAGTGGACACACAAACCCCAACTATGCAACAACCAGCTTCCAATGACCTTCAAGCATCTATATAACTAGAAACATGACCCCCCAAAAAATTAAGAAACAGGGATACTATATATATATATATTATAAGAGGTCACAGGTTCAAAACTAGAGAGGGTAGAGTATGTATGTCTTTGTAGACTTAGCAATCAAATCGCTGCGCGAAAGTCAGTCCCTTGTCCTACAAACAAGTCTCATACACCAATTTGATATATAACTTGGTCGTGACCTTAAAATTAGATTATATATATATATAACACTAAAATCTTGAAAGAAGGCATTTAAATTTCAATGGCATAATTTAAAATATAGATAGAGATTCAAGAAAAGATAAGCAAAAGCCAAGGACCAAGAACATTTAAATGAAAAACATAAAATACATGAAGTCACAACTTCTTTTATATGAAAGAAAAATTATTTCCAAAGGCTCTTAGAAAACATATATATATTTTCAACAATTAAAAGGGGAAACTGGACCATATCAGCGAGACATAGGGGCCCACATGCATTGTACGGTCACCAATATGTGTTATATGGTGCTTGATACACATATCAAGAGCAGTGAGACAAGTATGAAAAAAGTGATGCGTATCAAACGTGTTTCAGTGTATCAGTATCAAAACTGGACAGATTGGCCCTCAAATGTGAAAAATTAAGTATATATATATATATATATACCCCTTGCTAGCTGATGAAGTTCGCTGGAGTATCTTTTATTCCACATATATATATATATATATATATATATATATATATATATATATATATGCCTTGCTAGCTGTTGAATTTCGCTGGAGTATCCTTTATTCCTGAGGTAAATCTGAACACCAAATCCCTGCTAGCTTCTTCTCTAGATTCTGTTCCCAATAAATTTCCAAACTGATTCAAAATCTGCCCTTTCTTCCTCAATCACCCGCTTGAGTAGACTTCTCTCAATTGTTATGTGCTGGGGATTCCAGAGTTGAATATATGGTCTTTAAATGACGAGTTTTATGCAATTTCCATAATTCTTGATAACGGAGTCCTCCGGAGGCCATACAAATGCAGGTCTGTGAGCATATCATGGCAAGGTTCTTGAAATTTTGACCAGGTCCTTTTTCCTATATTGCCTAAAATTGGTGAAATTGATTTGCAGTCCTCAACAGCATTTCTTTCTGGTTGCCTGGAAGCACAACCTGATCCATAGACACCTTTGGCTTGTACAGATGAGATCACTTAACAAGCTCATCCATTTCTGTATCAAGACCTACAATCCAATCCAGAATGCAACAATCGAGTTCTACGTGCTGATCCATCAAGTCCCAACCTGCCCAAAAATATGTAACAGCTCGCAACTTAATCAGACCTCTAACAAGAAGTTTGCTGGACTTGTAGAACTGTGTATGAGCCAGAACCTGTTCCTTGAAGGAATTCAAGAAAACAGTCAAAATATCTTTGACCTGTGCCACACCATGACGACTTCCATTTTCACCTTAAACAACAGGAGATATTGCAATCCAGTAAGCATAACAACTACCTTTTCAAACTCGTCCAGTCCAAGTTTCCTAGACAGGGGCTCCAACCGAGGA
Organism: Pinus albicaulis; assembly: GCA_034641835.2. NCBI lineage: Eukaryota > Viridiplantae > Streptophyta > Pinopsida > Pinales > Pinaceae > Pinus > Pinus albicaulis. The sequence continues at coordinate 383,258,648 of CM076581.1, read as the reverse complement.
GATTCTGTAGACCCATTTTTTAATCCTCTAGAAGGGTATCATAGAAGGGTGGTACACATTGACATGCTCCTTGACGTCTATCAGGATCGTAATCATATGGAGCAGGAAAAATACTTGGCTTATCTTTATCAAATCCAAGGTTCTATATGCCTCTTTTTCCTCCACTGCGCTGACTTTTAACAGCAATAAAAAATCACAATGGGTCTTCAAGATTTCATCAATGCCATGTCCTCATCATTTGTTTTTTCTTTTTTAACTCAGGATCTTCAATGGATACTGAAAGGTAGTTTGCATCTAGATGATCTTTCAGTGATTTCTTCCTTCTTAAAGTGCTTTCAGGACTCCGTTTAAATACCCAGCAAAATGGTGGGTAGCATCTGGCTCCAACTTGGGGACAAGTGTCCTCCTTAGGGCTCTTGAGAACCTGAGAAATCTCTGGTCATGAAATCAGGCAATTTCAAATGAAGTCTGCAATCCAATGTAACCATCCTGAAATCTCAGAAGAACAATGACCCTTTTCTCTGTGCTTGATGATCATGCCAAACAGAAATATGTTAAAATTTATGTGATGGTAGGCAAAGACCTCTGTCAAAGGGGTATTAAACATTCTGTTTACTTTCTTACTGTTTCTCTCAGGGAAAACCAAATATTTATTCAAATGATTAATGGCATCATCAAGGAGGCAAACTAACCAACTGACATCTTTGGCTTGTATAAACAATCTCCTTCAATATTCACGACTTCATCAAGTTTGTCACCATATTTGAAAACTTTTAGACTTACAATCACAAAATGCTGTTCACAATTCCCACCGCAGGGCTGTCATGACAGTCATCATTTATAAGAAAGCTAGCACGGTCCCACATAATGGTTCTGTCTCTGTCTTGCTCCAAACTAATAGAAAAAGCAATGCTGCTAACTCTGTTTATCGTCTGATCCATGGCTGATATTTGACTAGAATTCCATTCATTACCATTATCATTTTCCTCATGCAGTTCATGATCCAATTTATCCAATATTTCCTGGGACTGAACATTGGCAGCAAACGGAGAAAAGGTCTCCATTTTTACCTCATCATCCAACTGTTCTTTAGGGACAACAAGAATGTTATCACTGCAAAACCAATATTATAGTCTACTGACTCGTCCTTGTCATCCATATCCAATACAGGCCTGTTACCAATTTCACAATATAACCATGGACCCACCAATTCTGCCGTGCTGATCTTACGGTCATATTTTGAGGGAGCAAGACTCTCATCACCGGACATTGTACCATCTTTGTCACCCTGCAATAAACTCACTTAGGAAGGGAATCAAGTTGCGAAGTATAGGATCTATCACCAGTTTGCATCCTGTCCAGAGATACGTTCATCTCTTTAACATCATGGCCAAAGGTACTGTCCATAGGTTGTTCTTTTGAGCCTGCAGAAATTCCTTCAAGGATGCAATTAACAGGAGCTTCAACAAAATGATGCATATATTCCCCAGAAACAGTGATATTCACCATACATATTTTGTCTGACCTTGTTATCATCTTATTCATGGTGGCTTTCATTTTGGGAGTCAACAACACTGTTTCCTTCAATTTCGATGCTGCTCTGTTCATTCATAACAATTTCAAAATCATATGTCTCCTTGGTCCAGGACATCATTAGCTCCAATGAGGGCAAGAGAGTCTTTGCCCTTTAAGGCTGTCAACAACCCCTGTTCATTTTGGACAGCCAGCAAATCAAAGTTTAGAGCCTTAACCTCTGAATTTTCACTCTCGAATTTGCAAATCAGAGCTGTCATTGTCTTTAATAGGGACAAGAGATTCCTTCCTTTGCTGGGATGCCATGAGAGCGTCCACATATCCCTCAAATCTGTAACAACCTCCTTGTTTGTGACAAAATCTGCATTCAATCTCTTCATGTTTCTCAAAGGGAAAAATAGGCACCTCATTTTCCAAAAATTCATCATTGTTAATGCCTTTATTTCCTTCAAAAAGGCCAAAAAGGCCTTCTTGTTGTGGGCTGTCGATAATCCTTAATATGTGTCATCATATCTCTGAAATCTTGGGCCACAAAACATGATAAAGTTTTCAACCAGAGCTTTGAGAGAATATATGCTTTTTAGGCTGCAAGAATGCTTGAGCCAGTCATTATGCCCTTGCCCCAAAGAAATAATGAACATTTTTATCATGGCATCCTCATGTATGTCCTTGAATTTTACATATGCTTCCTAAACGCCAAGACATGTGGGGCAGCAGCAAAGGGTCCCCTTCAAACCTAGGAGGCTCCTCATGAAATTTTGGAGGAGGCCTGTTTGGGTATCCCAGAATATTCTCAATATCCAATGTGGGAAAAAATATATGATAATTCCAAGGAGCCATATTTCATCCATGTAAATTCAAATTTTATGATAAATAAAATTTCATACCTTTTCACAATGCAGTTTCCAAGGTGAGATATCAAATGCCTTCACGTTGGTGCTTGTCTCACCTCATAAGCATCAAGTCTTCAAAAACTGTAAGAACAAGGACTTTGTTCTTCCAATGGAGTTGTTGGGATGGAAAGATCTTCAAGTATAAACTTCATCCAATCTCACCTCATAAGCATCAAGTCTTCAAAAACTGTAAGAACAAGGACTTTGTTCTTCCAATGGAGTTGTTGGGATGGAAAGATCTTCAAGTCTAAGGTTCATCCAATGTCATCTTTCAGGAAATGGACTCAGTTATCCTTGGCAGCAACGCCAAAAAATGTTACAGAAAAATCTATCACCTAGTGCAAAGCTTCACTAGGTAACCTAGACAATGTACAACATATGAGAGTGTTACCACTATCACCTCAGCAACTACTCTGCTCTTTTTAGTGAAGGACACAATCCAACAAAAGGGAGGTTTCCCTGGTAGGGCTTAGGGATCAAGTAACCCAAGGATGTTAAGCTAAAATCCCCCTAAAGATCCTACAATATAAATCCATTGGATGAGTGTATGACATATTAGGGTTTGTAGTGGATGAAAGAGTAGGTTCAAGACTCAAGTTCAAAGTGCCTATGGGTCAATCTAAAGGCTTTGGTTAGCCCGAGGAGTCTCAAATAGGTTACCCAAACACACTGAATCAATAAAAGCTCAAGGCTGCTCCAAACTAGGGTTGTAGGGCAGTAAATTGCAGCAAAAAAAAAGTTTATAATAGCAGCAAACTTAGCTGTTAAAATTGTGTAAAAATTATATGGTATGAAAGTTAAATTTAAAAATAAACTAAGGACAAAATTGCAATGAATTTTGGCAGTTAATATAGCATATAACAACAAATAAAGTATGACATCACCCCTAGTAAATGGCTCAAAATGCATGAAATTTTTTGAATTAGACTCTCTCATGCACTTTTAAACAAAATCTAACCCTAGGGCATACATCAACAAGTCAATAAATTCCTAAAATACAAGATTTTTCTATACTTGAACCCTAAATTACCTTAAAGCAAAAAGAAAAACGATTTTACGATTTTAAAAAAATGTCATAAATGATAAAGACTGATGCCTTATCAATCTATGGAAAATGTAGTCTAGTATACAAACTTTTCTAAGGTTTCCTTTGAAATGATTCTAAATTCAAGCAAAACTAGGGCTAAAAAAACTTACCCTAGAGTTTGCAATTTAGGTTCTCAATTTTCTAGATGATTAAGGAAAAAAAAACCATCTCTATTCCTCAAATACTTGGAGGAAGAATTTAGCTCAACAAGGGATAATGAAGCAAATGCCAAATAAGCTAACCTAACACAAGAACATACAACCCATGGAACATAAAACCAAGATAAAGCAAACAAACTAACTTCACCATGCAAGATCTCAAATCCACAATAAGCATCCATGAAAATAGATCACATCACATCACATCATCCACCCAAGAGAGTCGCTCAACTAGGCTTCCATTGCATGCTAGAGAGAGATCACTAATGAAGAAGTGTAATAATCCAAGTGTGACAATTATCCAAAGGAAAGCAACTCCCCTTATTTACATGAGGGTAGGCAAGTCTATCTGCCTCAAATTAGACTAAAAAGCCTTAAAAATAATTAAAAGACATGACACAAGGTGGATAAGTCACAAGAGAATTCCCAAACATAGACAAATCAATGATAAAACATGAAATAAATCCTCAGTTAGCCCATACATGTGAGTCTAATGTACTCCAAGGGTGATGTCATCATCCAAAAGGTGTGTCTCTTGACGAAAAGGTGCAACGAATAACTTAAGGGATGTATCTTATCCCATTATTTATGGACCTTCACCCAGATGAGGTGCCACATCATCAACATAGCTCTCCAAAGCCCACGTCATCCTCCGAAAGGCTCACATCATCATGAAATGAGGAACTAGGATGATGTCATCTAGCTAAGGCATAATGTCATCAAGGTAGGAGTATCTACCCTTCCAAAGAGGTCCCAAGTGATCAACACCATCAACAAAAGTGCAATGTCCATCAAGAAGGTATAATGACAGCTTGGGGGCATCCAATCATCTTAGGGGTGCACCATCCCACAAGTCAATGTCCTAGCACCAGAGCTCAACATCCAAGGTCTTGCATCTAATGGAGGGTCACATCATTAGTGCTAAGGTCCTCATCAAGGCCAACGCTTCTCAAAGGGGCTCCAACATCCTCCATCAAGTGTCCTGCATCATCATGGAATGTGGTTGGATGCACTCTACAAAGTGTTGGAGAAGCATCATTTATCCCTCAAGGAATCTTGGTTGCACCTACAAGAATCATCTAACACATAGTCAAGGAATCAAGTGAGATCAACATCACAGATACAAGAACCATAAAGCATCAAGGTGGGCCATATCCAATGTTAAAGCCGTTAAAATACTTCACACAAGTATCATCTTCAATTATCTTACTACCTTATGATTGTGCACAAATTACCTCACTTAGGTATGGGAGGCTTATCACATGACCTTATTAAGTGTTTCCAACCTGTTAGCATAGATTTTTTTCCCCTCAAAAAATTAAATTATCTAATGAACCTGTTATAATATATCTATATAAATAATAATAAGAATTATAAATAATAATGAATTAGTGTTTAGTATAGAAGAGGCATGTCTCTAAGGACATGACCATTTATGAAAGGGTACCTACCTAGGTATATAAGCAGACCCTCATTTGTAACAATCATCATCTCATATCAATTCTTTTATACACTATTCAATATATATGTTTCTTATCCTCAATGGATGTCTTCGTGTACGAAGTGTTCTGAAGATTATTGCGAAGTACAAACTTTGCATTCTTTGGTGCCCAAATTTGTTTGCAGATGCCACAGAATATGCTAAGTAGTGCAATGTATGCCATTGTGTGGAACGTTTGTCTGCTTGGGATGAACTGTTGCTACACCCCCTTGTGGTCGAAGAGCCATTTTAGCACCTAGAGTGAGACCCAGTCCCATCCACAGAACCAGTAGCAAAGACAAAAGGTCTACTCTACTTGTATGCCAAATTCCTTCCTCTTTTATCCGATGTGGATTCACTAGCAAGCAGTATGTAACGACTCGCCAGTGGAGATTCAATGGATTCGCGGGTCCTAGCATCATTTGTACACGTAGTGCCAGTATACCCCCCTACATTCACCTATAAGGCACCGATTATGTAGCATAATGGAGATACTTTTCATAGCAGGAAACATTCAAAATGATTGCCGATGGTCAGAATTCACAAACCCTGAATTCAAATTCAGGAATTGATAGAATAGATGGAATAGATGGAATGGAATGGATAAGGCTCTTGGCTTCTAGCTCCCAGTTCTTGGCAAAAGGTGAGAGGTTTATGATATCAAAACCATTGGAATATTAACATCAATGTTACCATAACAATGCTCTTACCACATGTAATTGACACAAATTGAATACATACGTGTTCTTAGTGTGTGGAAATGTTTTAATATGGTTAATATTGTTTGTACTTGTTATTTATTATGGAAGACACATTACTCTAGTTATAGCTCTTACATATCACAATCTATGATATTCCAATCCAAGGTCCAAAGGCCAAGTAGCGTCACAAGCTCGTTGCAATACCCTTTAGGGCGAGCAACTTGTTGTTGAGTTCAAACAGAAGTCGAAGGCAAAGGAGATAAATGGGAGAGAGAGGACAAAATTCGTACTTCGCAATAATCTTCAAAACACTTGGTACACGAAAACATCCATTGAGGATAAGAAACATATATATTGAATAGTGTATAAAAGAATTGATATGAGATGATGATTGTTACAAATGAGGACTTGCTTATATACCTAGGCAGGTGCCCTTTCATGAATGGTCATGTCCTTATAGACATGCCTCTTCTATACTAAACACTAATTCATCATTATTTATGGTTCTTATTATTATTTATATTGACATTATTCATATGGATATATTATATCTATAACATTTCCTTCCTCTTCAGAAAGCTTTGTCCTCAAAGCTTATTGCTAACAAGACGTATCATTTGTTCTTTGTCTTCGTAATTTATTCGCATCTTTTGGAATTCTTCGATTTGTTATCTCCGTTGATACAAGATGATAAGATCCTCTGAGTGATAAACAAAATAGTCTAATTGAGAAGGGGTCTGGCCATCCTAAATCAATCGTTTGCGGAATCTTGCGGTTACCGGAAACTTGAGATGATCTTTTATCACAAAACTGAAATGTGGTGACATTGACATTTTTTGGAACATAAGTAATTTGTTTCTAGTTTGAATGATATGGATATGCAGACTGGTTGAGATGTCTGCTTTTATGGTTTGGGTGTCGATGTGGAGTTCTTGTGATCTGACTTTCTCTTATCAAGTGTGTGCCAATTTCTTGATTTACCTCACATACTGCTAATGTTGAGTTGATTACATCATCTTCACTTGGAATTTTCATCGCCTGAACTGCAATGTCTGAATATTTTTTACTTCAATCGGTTTGTCATCTTCTTGAGTTGTGATATTGACTAGATCAGTATTCATTACTTTTTCTTCATCTTGGATTATTATGTCTGAAGATTTTGATGCTTCTTTAGCAATAAATTCTTCAAATTTGTTCTTCAATGATTTCTTATCATTTTTAAGTTTCTTGATTTGAGTGAGTAGACTTTCATTATGATTTCTGAGACACAAGAGTTCTTCAGTTTTTTATTCATCAGCCTTATTCTCAACATTTTGACATTCAAGCTTTTCAATTTTTAAATCTTTGATTTGTTCTATTAACCTTTGATGAAGGGTTTTTAAGTGCAAAATTTCTTCTTCCTTTTCTGATAAATTTCATTGAATTTCTTCTCGAGACATTCATTTTCTTCTTCTAATTTATTCTTTGCATCTTTAGACTTCTTCACCTTTGCAATTAATTTTTTATTATGGTCCCTTAGACACAAATTTCCACGTCCTTTTCTTTTGACACGTTGTACAACATATCTTCAAGGTCTTTATATTTTTGTTTTGATACCTCATTTTGTTCAAGTTTTCTGAGTTCTTTCTCTAATATTTTCAATCGCATCAACTCATTACTTTGACGTTCCTCTATATTATATAATTTCCCACGTGTTGGACAACATATTTCGCAATTTGTATGAATCCACCAATATCCAATTTCCGTTTTACAAAATGGACATATAGTCCAAATTGTTGGCTTATGTGTGTAATTCATATTTCACCCATTTTTATTTTTATTTTATTTTATTCTTTTAATATTTCCACTTATACCTTCTACCTTTTGAGTGTACCTTTTATACTTAACACGCTCTCTCTTTTTCTATATATATATATATATATATATATATATATATATATATATATTTCAAACCCTTTTTACCATAAACTTACAAGATTACGAAATGATGGAGGACATATGTAGGGATGTAGCTGTACAGATTAGTGTACAAATTCTTGTGGGACAAATTAACATTAAAAAAAATTATTGTATGGACTAATTTAGCACCTTGTCGATATAGCGATGGTGCACAAATGATCGATAGCAATGATAACCCGAAATTTTCCACAGGAATGACTATATGAACCGATTAATTGTTCATGGGCAGTTTAATTTCGTACTAGTCAATTTCATTACTATACGGTAGCTGCTCGAATGAGGGCGGTGTACAGGCGCAAATTGTGGCAAACGACTAGTATGACAACGATGTGTACTGTAGTGTCGTTATGGAGAATTGATGGTTGTTTGGATGGAAAGGTTTTCGAGTCATTGTCGAGCAGGGTTTACTGGAGATGTTGGCAGTGTTGGTAGTGTGTCGCGGGAAGAGAAGGTCGTGTGGTCCGTCGACTATACGACTGATAGCGTGGCTATGGTCTGTCTGGAGACAGGCTGTCTAGCGGTCTCGTCGATGAAGTTGTAAACTTTTTATTTCCTAATATTATTTTTTTTAATTTTTAACCTTTTTTTTAATCCATTTTTCGACTATTTCTTTTCTTTTTTTAAATCTTTCTATAATTTTTTTTTCTTTGTTATATATATATAGATAGAATCTAGATAGATAGATACTCCCCTTTTTATATTTTGAGTTTTTTAAACTTTTTTTAATGATTTTTTTATAACGTTATTATTATTATTATATATAATGCTTTTTTCTCCTTTTCTTTTAATGGCCAAAAGCCTAATGGAAAAATTGGAGAATCTCCAAAAACTATGTAACAAAACGCTTCGGTCACTAGGCAACAAAGTTGACGAAGAATTGATGGCCAAAGGCCAGATCAGACTGGCTCTGTGCAGTGGTTGAGTGGCCAGAGGATCGAACAGCTCTAACACCAAAATTACAAAGAAAGTCCATACTTCGCAATAATCTTCAGAACACTTGGTACACGAAGACATCCATTGAGGATAATAAACATATACATTGAATAGTGTATAAAAGGATTGATATGAGATGATGATTGTTACAAATGAGGGTTTGCTTATATACCTAGACAGGCGTCCTTTCATAAATGGTCATGTCCTTAGAGACATGTCTCTTCTATACTAAACACTAATTAATCATTATTTATGATTGAAATTATGATTTATATTTACGTTATTTATATAGATATATTATATTCATAACAGAACGTAGGATAAGAAAATTTCATGCAACACAGGAAAATTCACCCTCAGTGTCACTTTCAAATCTCCCTCTCTATTCAAGTTGGTGCTTGCCAACCTCAAGAGAGTGTCCCTCGTCTAGTATGTATTGTTTTCACCTACAAATCTGCAAAATCACATGGAAAAAACAACATGCAATATTTGTTTGACAAGCAAGTTAGTGGCCAAATGAGATTATAAAATTTTGTGTCGTAAAAAGTGGAATAATCTCTAGCATCAGCGTTTAAGTGGAAAATAAAATAGAGAGAAAGCACATATAAATGCCATATTTATCCAATGAAAAAGGCTCAAAAACTTTAACAATATTACATATAAACATTAAGACATCGAACAGCCCAAAGAAATAGAATAAATAAAAAATGAGCTTTATTCTACAAAGGCCAAGACGGTGTTTGAGCCAAGATGACTATTATACAATTGATGACAATGATATTCAGAGACAATGGAGTAGAAGCTAGAAGGGAGAAAAACAAAAAGAGACAAGAGAGAAAGATAATATATGTTGCTGCTACTAAATACAATTCCACTGAAACCATAGCTTCCACCTATATTTAAAACCCTCTCTCTCCTTTAATTCCTCCAATGCGCACTAGGAATAATAGGAGGTTGAATTCCTCAAAAAGGAAAACCAATGAGCACTTGGGAAATCACGTAAATTTAACTTGCCATCCATTGAACTAAACTGGAGAAGAAACATTGGGTGAAGTGGCTCATGCTTGAGTTCCACTGAAGTAATTTTGATTTGTCACAAGATAAAAATATCCTTGAGCACTATTTTAGCAAATTTGACTTGGGTAAAACGTATCCTTGACTATTATGAGTAAATTCGACTTGAGATAAGATATCCTTTGGTAATTTGAACTAGGTTAAAAATATCCTTTGGTAATTTTGGCTAATTTGAATTGGATTAAAACTATCCTTCCATAATTTTGAGGTAATGTGCATTAGGAGAGAGAAAATAGAGTGGAGAATATCAAAATAAATTGACGTTAGTGCGACATCACACACCCTTACATGCAAGCAAATTACTCATGTGCTTTGCCACGTCACAAATTACTTATCGCCACTTGTCCACTCTAGAAGCTGCCATGTGTCAACCTCCAAGACTGCCACCTGTCACCCTATTATAAAAAGACATGCCAAAAAACGCAATCCAAATAAAAAATAAGAAAAGATTGAAAAATTCCAAAACAGATAGGGGGACCCTACCAAATATAGTACACCTAAAAATAGGCACTGCTAGAAATAGAAAATTGTCCGCATGTGCAAAATATTATACTCATCAGACTCATATTTTCACGAGGAGTTCAGATATGCTATCAACACTGCCACGAAAAGACTGCTAAAATAGAAACATCTCACATTTTGACGAAAACACCCTTATCATATGTACTCTTCAGTGGGCAGAATGAATATGTAACCACATCTGACATACATAATACGACCGCTGCTAAAATTAAAAATGTCTCATATGCCTATGAAACCATACTCATTTGATTCATCTTTCAACAAGGAATCTGAATCCATAATCAAAATTGGCATGTAAGTACTTCTAAAAATAGGAAGTGCTCACATGTCACTCAAACGTAGCTCATCAAACTCAGAATCTCCCAAGGATCCCAAAAATACTATCTCTGAAATGCAAGTCTTTGGACCAAACTTGCAAAAAATAGAGAGTGCCATGTATGTCACCCAAAGAAGTCTCACTGTAATCCTGAGTTCAAAGACTTTGAATATATGATGAATATTATCATGCAAACCCAGGAACTTTCTCTCCTAAAAAGTCAGAGAATAGTTAAAAATAGAACCTCTCTTCAATATCCGTAAAACTGTGTCTGAGTAATCACTGAGTCAATACTACAACCAATATCCCAGGGAACCAACCCCCATCCCAAGCAAAACTGCATCTACATATGTCTCTAAACCTCCATCCTAATGAAATGTGTTGGTCATTAGTGTTGGTCATTACCCCTCTAAATTTGCAAGGGAAAATTTAGGGGTTAACACAACCCTAAGGGGAGTAACAATTCCTAGGGTGAACCTTTCAAATGATAAATGCAAGTGATAGGTGTTACGGCTTGGGGTTTACTTCATGAAAGGTGCCATGGTCTTATACTAGGTTATGCAAAGCATTGTCCATGAGTGCCTTTGTAAAGGGAGCACTTGGCTGCTTGTTTAATAAGCTTCATTGATTTATCAACTAATAATGATGAAATAATCCCTCTTTAATGATGGGAAATTTATCATTTCATCAGAGTCGAGATGTTTACAAAGATTTCCCTTTAACTTTGATAGGTGTGATATGCATGGATACTCTCAAGGACGAGTAGCTATATAAGAGGGAGTAAAGCTCAAGCTAAAATTGGCTTTACCCTTCTTTACACCCCTTGCCATTATTTTTCATTTTAATGTTTGGCTCATGATCTTTCTTTTCTTACAGTTGCATCAACCTCAAGTATATTCAATGGCTTCTTCTCATAGTGATAGGACAATGCCAACAGGGAACCAATACAAGCAACTAAGAACAACCAATCAAAAGATGTGATAACGAACATAGGGGAATGACGACAAGTGTTAAGTATGAATAACATGGAGCACTACCATCATCAGAGCCTCTTACTTGTGCCCCTCCTAGATAGTGAAAGAAAGACCTTGTTACACACCAAAAAGTGGTAACCCATAGAAGAAAACTTTTCTCCTTCTTGGACAGCTAGCCAAGCAACACCCCTATTTAATCAACATAATGTAATTCTAGGATCCTCCACTTCTTTCTTTAGTCAAATCTTTGTCCCCCCCATCCAACATTTCTTCTTCAAGGAAGGAGGTTCATCCATCAACAAGTACTTTAACCATTTCACAATCATGTGCTTAATGTTATGGGCATACTAATCGATGGCCCTCAGTATTGCAACAACAATGTTGTAACTCCGAAGGGTCTCAACTTTAATTCTCAACCCGAGGTTCGTACGAACTTAAGAGGGGTCGACATTATATGTGCAGCAAGCACTATCTCTTCTCTTGTTGATTTTTATGTAGCTTGGAAGCATTGAAATGAAGGCTAGATGCACAAATACTGAACTAACTAATCTATGCCACAGGGAAAATATAATTGCAAAAATGACTTTCTGAAAGGAAAATGGCACCCAAACCTAAGCTACTTGCAATGAAAGAAAGCACACTCACACACTTCTATACTACCTACAATGAATGAAAGAGCACACTTGCACACTTCTATGCTATTTTCAAGGAATGGAAAAGCACACTGCTAAAATGAAAGATTGTGAATTCAAACCCTAATTTGCAAGAAAAACTAATTTTCTGAAGCAAACTGACAAAAGCACCTATGAGGTATTTATACTTCCACGTTTCATTATCAATGTTCCAGGAGTGTTGTAATATGCTAGAGGAGTCAAATCATGAATTTATTGCAAAGACGAGTGAGAATGGAGGGTTGGTTACAGGCTGCTACATGAAACATTGTTTTGCTACGAGAGAAAGTCCAACGAACACATAAACCAAGCAAAATGTGGGCTTGAGAGGCAAGGAAGTTATGGAAATGTTAGAAAATGATAACAACCTAATGAAAGCTTTAAGAGAACCTGGTACAAATTTATCCTAGTAAAACCAAACTTTGTGTGTTTCCTGTAGCTAAAAAATTGGTTACACAGTAAAAGAAAACAATGAACAATAAAGCTTGCAACAACAAGAAAAAAATAGTGAAATGAAGCTCTGAAATGTCATTACTAGTGTTACTACTATTATAATCAAATGCATAAATAACCTACTAAAAAGAGTTGTTCATAAAATCTTCCAATTAACCGGGAGTTATGAAAAGATAACTTTCAGAAATGTGGGAAAAATGAATAAAAGCATAACAACAACAAAAGAACAAGGGGGCTTTAGAGATCCTGGGGTGGGCCTAGACCAAAGCTGCTTACATTCCTTGGACAAAAGCCAAACTAAGTGCTGAAATAGAACACCACTTCCATTAACTAAGAAACTCTTTTCACATCATAGAATTACAAAACTTGTTTGGAAATACAAATCAAGAATTTCCACCTATTCTTCACACTCTTTTCTATCTCCCTACTAGGCTACTCGAGCCTCTTATTTATACAATTAATGGGGAGCAGCCTCCTTGAGAGGAGGATTGCATTTCACTCCAAAAATCCCTAGAAAAGGGGATCTTGCTACTAGTCCACCTCGCAATGACAAGAAGGGGTATTAAATGCTCTCATCCAATCGAGTTGAGGCTCTCTTGCAGCAGGGAACAAGTCTCGAGAATATCTCCAGTGCTAGATTCCTTGAAATCTGTGCAATCTTTTCAAATCCTAGACAATAAACATGTTAAGGCACATAAAATATGAAAAACCTCATTGACTCTTCAAAGAACCCATTAAGCTGGGAAAAAGTATCATTAAGTGCAAACAGTGGGTTTAATATAGTTTTTATGTGCTTAGGAGTGGATTGATGGACCATATGATTTACCTATTTTGGAGGCCCATCATACCACGTACTAGAATTGTTGCTCACCCTCGAGCAACTTACTCTTCTTCTCTTCTCTGCTCTCTTTCAGTCATTCTTTGATGACCTGCTTGATATCCCAAGTTGAGCTAGTGGCAATTGCACCTCGTGGGATCCTACTTTTTCTTCTATAGACTTCCATTCCTTGGATTCTTCTTCCCGATCTTGGTGTTCTTGGAGTCCCAATAGCAAGGGTGGATTGAACTTGAGCCCTATCCACTAAATTCCAAGTCTTTGGATGATCCTTTTGTATGAGAGAGTTTTGGCTAGTGCTACCTGCAACCAATCAAGAGAGTGGTATTCTCTAATTTTCAAGTTATGGGGCAACCTTTTCCATCTTCTTTGACAAGCTCATGAGCTCTCCCCCCCAATAGTCTGAAAGTGTTTTCGAAATGGAGGATGGCTTCCACTTGTATCTTTTTCCAAACAATCATTATCTCGAGGTTCTTTAAAAGGATGGCATGAGTTGTGGTGAGTGAGAAGGGGTTTGGATGTTGTGGTTCTTTTAGTTCCCCATCCAATGTTTTCTTCACTTCCTCTATGTTGATTTTCTCATGCCTCAACTAGGATGCCAGTGCTATCAGTTGTGCATCCCCTAGGTATGGATTTAGATCCCATATGGGCATGCTGATAAGCTCAAGGTTGTGGATGTTGAATTCAGAAACCTTAGTTTTGTCCTCCATGCTACATTCTAGGCAAAAATTAATGAACTCCTTAGCCTCTTGCAACTAAATTGTCCCCCTTTGTGCTATCTGGTTTATTTGGAACCTGCACCATTGTTCCTTCAAAAAAGTGAATAAGCCCTTGAAGGCTACCTACAGCTAACTACTTCAAGGAGAGGTGCACTATAGTCCCTGTTACCCACCACCTGTGGGTACTGTATATAGGAGAAAAAATTTCTCCTAGATGGTCCTCAGCCGGCAGCTAACAGCCCCTTGCAGCCATCAGATAGCTCAATGTGCCATTGTCTCCGCCATCTGAGCCAACATGTGGTCCCTCAACCACTTTTCATGGTTGTATGTTTGAAGGTGGGCCTCTCGACCCCAAAGGTATGCCTTTTCATTGGTATAGTTGAGTAATTTTGCTTACTTGTCATGGACACTTTTGGGCATGGATTGGTGGGGGATTCAGTGGAAAGAAAAGGTTAGGCCTTTATTCTTGTCTCCATTGCCCGATTACATGGTTACCCTTGTATCCTAGTCCTATGGGATCTCCTTTACTGGCCATTAGCTTTCGGGTTGGCACTACATGGGAAATATCGATTTTGGTTGTGTGGTCCCGCTTCCCGACACCATCTACATCACTCCCTTTCCACTCATTTAAGCCACATTCGTCTCTTTTCCCATCAGGGTCCACATGTGTCCACCAGGTCCACATAGGGTTAGCCTCCCCCTCCCCTTGTCCACACCTTGGGTCAGGCCTGGAACGATTCCCCGGAGGTTGATGCAACTAAAAAGAGAAGAAAAAACATAATTTGGCCACTCTCAACAAGAAATGTACCACAAAATGAAAAAGATGGTTGGGGCATGCAAATTTAGCACGTGGGCAAAAGCCAAACATGAGCTCTACCCCTTATCCATGGCCATCACCCTGGTTCCAATGGGCCCTAGATGAGCCCCCTCCATCATTAAGAAACCCATGATTATCCCAACCCCTGGTGGGCGATGAACTGCCCCACCTTAAGGGGGTATCCACTGTTACATATTACACATCATGTTCCCATCCGCTGGAGCCCTGAGGAATTATGAAGAAAATCAATTAAAAGGCAAAAGGCATATGAAGAAGGGCGGAAAAACAAAGGTCAGGGTAACTCATGTACCACGATTTTCTCCCTCCTACACTCATATACCCAGCTATGGGCTTCCCTTATTACAGCTACCCTTGTGCCATGACATGTGGTCTCGAAGATTCCCCTGATCCCTACTTTGTTCCATTGTTATATCATGTACCACCTATCACTTAAGGGATGCACCATGGACATGTCAACCCCTTTAAAGGTTGAAACCACCTAATAGGGTCATTGATTAACCCCCTTATTGAGCTTGGAGACACTTGTACATGCCAAAGCCCATTATGGAAGGGCATGCCACCATGATGTGCTCCATTGATTCCATGACTTGTAAGCTCTATTGCTTCATTATTCTAATGATTTGTTATATTAGAGGTCAAGGGGACACATTGGATCTTATGCAGGATTGCAGGTGGGTTTCCATTTGGATTTTGGTCTCCCTATACGGGGTCCTAGCCCTTCAGAGGGCCACATTGGCACTTGTAGGGTGAGCGTTAAGAGCCATGGACCTCCACCATAGCAGAGAGTACTTCATGGATCCCCAAGACCACTCATTTATTGCTCGTGTTCCACCTTTTGGATGAGGATGATGTACCTGGTTCACCATGCCCAATCGGCTCCACACTTGCACCATACACTTGGCAGATGTTCCACAGTCCAGAGGATGTATTCCCTTGCAGATGGAGGGCTTATATCATCATCCTAGCCCTTACAGATGGTCTACAACCATTTTCAATCCACTTGGAGACCCATGAGAATTTCCTTGTGCCCCCACACCCACTTGGGAGCAGCTTGGAAAACAAGGGGCCAACCCCTTGTCTACTATGTTTAGAGTCCATTTCTACATCATGGCACCCCTTGGACTTCATTAGGCCTCCTCAAAGGCCCAAGGACTCACTCTATTGATAATTCGAACCTCTTGAGAGGCTTATTCTTATGTTATTGAGCTATTTGGTGGGCTTGTCACCAAAGGTATTGTTATTATACACATTATTTTATTTTAGGGGCTCAATTAGGCCAAATTAGCTAAATCAAACTCAATAGAGATTGTATAAATAAATGAGAAATGATTCAATCTCTCATCATCACTTAGATTGGGTTATTATCTCTTGTGAGATTTTTGCTATACCTTTTGGAGGACAAGTTTGGATGATATGGATGAATTTTGATGTTTGGATATCTCTCTCTTGTCTTGGAGCTTCTCTATTAGCATCATTTGATGATTGGATATACTCTTTTATACATGTAAGTGTTATTTTCATGCTCATTCTTGTTATTTACTTTTTTCACATGAATGTTGTTCAGATTTTCGCTATACAATTCTGAAATTTACAACTTTTTTGTACGAAATGGTGGAAATTGTCATCTTTTATACCATTGCATCATGTCATGGCCCATGTATAAATGGGTGAATGTTCCTGGAGACAATTTATGTTGATTGCATCTCGATAAGTCATCAATTATTGCAGATTGAAGTATAAAGTCCTTGAAGCAGCTATTCTCATTCCCTAATGCCATGCGAAGTTGTTTGAAGGCCTCCTTGACTGGGTGAACTCTTTCCAAACCCCAATTTCTCCTTGACTCCATCTCTCCCAAAGAACAAGGCACTAATCCTACATAGGTGATCACTTTCAAAGCTTATTTCTCTCACCTTCCCCACCTTTTATAGGGCTAGCCTCCATAGGTCACCTAGGGCATCACTTTTCTCACGATTTAACCATCAAAAGAATTCGATCTCTTTCCCACAACTGCGTTGATGTGTCCTCTAGAATCCCACCAAATTTCACGAAATTTGGGCAGTGGGATCTTGAGATATTCCGAGCCCTAGCTTGAAGATCGATTCTTGCCCTTGGTTTCCCATTGACTAGTGACCTCTTTAGGATCATAGCATCAAATCATCAACAGAAGATTCTTTCTTTGATCCTCTTCCCTACCCTAATTAGGTCAAGTACATCTTTGGTTGATCAACTCCATATCCTTGGCCTAACTTGCCCTTTGTGCTCCCATAATTTGTTGACTCCAATTCCACAAAGATCACTTAGAAGTCAAGCATTCATAAGGCATTTTGAGTCTAGAGACTTCCTTGGTAAGACATATTCTCAAACTCTAACCTCAAAAGCCCTCTTAGCCTTTCATAAAGAGCCCATCGCCTTGCTTTTCAAGCAAGAAAGCTATAGATTTGAGCCTCTCTTGTGAATAGGCCTTAGAAATCACCTTTTTACCTTTCTAGTGACATATTCATCATTCTGGTTCCTCCTACTGGGTATCCTCCCATCGGTGAAATTCCATTAAGAGCTAGGAGCCTTAGCTGAGGTGACAGTGGGCTATCGCTCCATAATTTCCCCTTGACCTAGTAGTTTCTCCATAGGATCCCCCCCTAGGATCTATTACCCACCACTTCGTGGGTGACATCCCTAGGAGAAATTTTTTCTACGTGATGGTCCTCAGCCGGCAGCCAGCAGCCCCTTGCAGCCATCAACTAGCTCATTGTGCCATTTCTCTGCCACCTGTAAATATTCCTAATTTGCGAGAGCAAATTGGAATATTCTATTTTGTTTATTTTGCCACCTATAGTTTGTAAATAAATAAAAAGTGAGTAAAAGGGGTCTAAACTCACTTAAATGAAATAAGACATCCACCTAGTAGCATAACGTTGTGACTTAAGTGGGAGTCAAGGGGGGACCCAACACCACGTGGAGAAGGGGGCCTATGTACACTCTAGAAGTTTCTCCAAGCTTTCCGTGGGGAGATAAGGATGAGAATGTGGATAAGGATGAGGATGTGGAGGAGAGAGAGAGAAACTACGTTGGCTTTGGAGGGAAACCAACACTATAAAAGGTGAAGGAGCCTCTCATTTCTGCATGCTTGATATTTGATTGTTGATTATTGAGTGAGACATATTGTTCTCTCTCTTTGGCACGCCGGGCCGTTTAGCCCGTCCGCCGACCGTTTAGTGCAACCGAGCGTTCTCCGTGCGAGATCTCACCCTTAGCCTCGGGGGACTTCGAGTGCCTCGCTCGTGCAAGGTTATTTTCTTAGCATCATCCTCCGTACGCGTTACTTGGGATCAGCTGCACACCGTGTTGTAAATGCTAAGTCGGTTGACTTTACGACACCACTTCCTTCTCTTGTTTTTCAGAGGGAGAGTCTTTCTTCCTTTTGGAGGATCAGATTGGAGGACTTTGGAGCTCATTTTCAGATCTTGGCATCAGGCCAATATATTCTTCATGGTATACCGCGCAGTTCTTTCCCCAGATCTGCGTTATTGCTGAAGGAGCAGAGTTTCATGGTTTTTGGCATCATTTTGGAAGCTAGATCTTTGTTGGAGGGTGATCCTTGGATTGGCCAACCAATCCAAGTATATTTCTGATCTGATACTGAATTTTGCTTCAGAAATTCTGAATCATTCTTCAGATCTGCTGCAGTAAGACTCAGATCTGCTCCGGCATTTTCATGTATTGCCGAAATCCCCAAGGGGAAAGTAATAAAGAGCCCTTTGGGCATTTTGTCTCATTATAGATCTCTGTTTTCATGTATTTATCAGTTCCAGATCTGTAATATAATAAATATAAGCTTCAGCCTCCTGGAGAAACGCTGAAGGGTTTCTGGATCAATCTTTGTCTTGCGGCACCTCTATTTTGAGGGGTTTTCCTATATAAATTGCTGTTTAACCTTGATGAATGCATATGCCGTGTTCCCAAACCCATTCTCTGATCATCCATACTGTTATACATCTTATTCCTTCAGAAAAGACGCAGCCCTTGCTTCAGTAAAATTCTGCATACTCAAAGTCTTGGGAAATCAGGGTTTCTATTGACTAGTCAGGAAGGAGGAACTGTTTAACATATCAAAACGCCTTTGTTTGAGCTGAAATTCGACATGGAAGTCCCTCTTGACCTATTCTAACATATTCCAGAACCTTGACCCGTCATTTTACGCAGATTTCCTTATTCACTCATTTTAGGGCCAAAATCCTCACTTTTCCCCACCTTTGTGCCCTTAGAAGCTGAGTAAAGGTTGTTGCTGCTATTTATTTGGGTTGCTGAACATTTTCAGAGATATTATATTATAGCTGAAGCCATCATACCTGAAGAATGCGTTTTTATGGCATGATCTGCTGAAAATTCCATTTTGGGATATTACAGTGGTAATAGAGCATAGTTCTGGCTCAACCTGTGGAGCTAGCTATCTATGGAAGATATGAGGATCACAATGCCTACCTTCTTACCTGAAGTACCAAGGCAACATGGTCGTATACCCTGGGAGAATTATTTCAGAGAATGGCAGTCCATGGGGGAAGACTTCAAAGCAGTTTGTCCTTTCGGAGATTACGTTGAGCTCAGACTGGATGGAGTAGTAAGGTACAGTGGTAACAATGGATTTTCTAGCACGCAGAGTTCAAAGTTGCAGCAGACCACTGGGAGGTCACCTTTTCCCAGGCATGAGGGACCCACTAATCCCTGTGAGTCAAAGCCCAAAAAGACTGGAACGGTGAAAAGGAAGATTTCATTCTCATCCCTTTTCGGATTTAGAGGAAACTCATCCACCGTAGAGGAAGTCAAGAAGATTGAAGAGAAAGAAGAGGAAGTACCATGCGCTTCCGATTCTCATCAAGAAGAGATCACATCACCTCGTGAGGAGGCTTGTGATAACGTTGTCACACTCATGGAGGAGCAGCCACATGCATTGACAGGTGGGGTAGCCAACACTTTTGAGGATGGGACTCTTGTAGACCAAGGGTCAAATATCACTGCTACTGTAGAGCAGCCTGGTTGCACTGCGCTGTGCAACGTGGAAACACTCGAGGAGGAATCAAACCATCATTCTCATGAGCCATTGTTGGATTGTACATCACATTGGAGGTTGGGGTTTGAAGCCTTGAAGATTGATGGTAGACATCTTGGAGTAAGAAATCTTTTCTCCCTTCAAGATGACACTTTCTCAATGAGCTCCTCTCAGCTCAAAGAGAAACTTCTACTTTCGGATCCAAGACCTCATTGGTTTTGGAAGACTATGGATGAAGGGGAGGTCTCAAGGAGAGATCTCACTGGAGATGCACTTCGACACACCATGGGGTGCAATGACTTTCTTCCCTTCTCACAAGAGCAGATAGAAGATGGAGGACATCTTCGGATGGATAACATCTCTCATGCTTGTGTTGGACATCCCTTGAGCCATACACATCATGATGGGAGGTTTTTGCCTACTACCTATTTGATTCTTGATAGGGTCTCATTGATCCTTGAGAAGTTTACATTTCAAAACCCTATGAAGTGCAAATTCAGAAATTTGATTTTGGAGGATGGTAAACCTCATTGGAGGAGTACCAGGATGTGGAGAAGAAGGAGGCATCCACAAGTGATTGAGTGGATGGGGTTGATGAGCAAGGAGCTAGGAGGCTACTTGCAGATCTATGATACCGGGCAGCAGGAGGCTTGGCTGCGCTGGTTACTCTCGAAAGAGTTTGGCCATCACTTGGCAAACACTCTTCCTAAGAGTAGGAGGTTGGGGAAGAGATGGATGGATACTTGCATCATTGAGCAGCATAGAGTATGGATGCATGGTGTTGATATGATACTCATATCATTCATTGTGTCTTCATCACATGATTGGTATGATGGAGGTATGGGGAGGCAACACAATTTCTTGTTGCTTTGCTTGGGAGAGCAAGGGCAGATTTGCTCCCACACTTTGCATGATGTTGCAGGAGGAGGAGATGGCACTATCTCCATGGTCTTTGATTGGGAAGCACTTCCATCTTGGGAGGTATTCCATATTTGTTGCAGCATTATTAGAGGAGTCTTTGACAAGGAGCATGTCAAAGAACAGAGTCTTGTATTGACAGGAGCTTCTTTGCATGAGCTCACAGCGTTGTCACCTTGGAGCAGAACATTATGGATGAAGTGTGCGCAGCAGAGATATGGTGGATATATAACCCATAGGTCCCAGGATCACTTCATATTTGTTGCACAAAGAGGAGGTAATGACGATAGAGACATCTATGGCATATTCTTCTTGATTTGGGTTTCCAAGCATGAGGAGGATTATCTTCTTGCAGCACATGGTTCATTCTTCTTCATAGCATGCCAAAACACTATGGAGGACTCATTTATGGATCCATGTACCATCTTACTTCCAGCATATGGTGAGGGTTTTGTCTATACATTCATTGATTTACACACTTTTGCCATTCCTATGCAGTGCATTGCTTCACAAGAGGGCAAGCTTGTCACATTGCTCCATGAGTTGTATTGGGCCAATCTACATGATGGAGGCAACCATCTCTTTTGTGGCCTTGGGCAAATGTTTTATCATCACATGTATGTTCATTTTCTGCACTATAGCATGTATCATATAAAGACATGCATGATTAACTATGTAACAAGAAACATTTTGCCATGTACTTTCATCAAGCAACAACTTGTAAAACTGCGCTGTACTTGTTTGGGAAGCTGTTGGTACCTTCTTGCACCACATGAGACCTTCAGCATTTCCTTCATTTTGCTACTGATCATGTCTTCATTTGCTGATATAGATCAGATTTGTATGGGAGGCTTGATTATGAGAGAGACACATGAGCTGAATGTGCCTTTGAGTATTTTCTGCACTACATGTTCTAATAGGAGCATGAGAGGAGGCATGGCCACCACTACTACATATGTGTTCTCTTTTGAGGGGGGCCATGAGATTGATATTCATCCATTGTACAGCCATGGGCAAGTGTTTGGTCTTATGTTGTTGTCATATTCAACCATTTACTATCCATTAGTAGATGTGATGGATCTTGTACCTTGCTTGCCATGTAATTTTTTGGAGTTGCAGTGGATGAGACTGCATTATATCCTTGTGAGAGATTGTTTGCATCATGTATCATCATGTAAAACCTTCAGCAAACATCTCATTAGAATGATCCATGATGACCATGTCCTATTCTTCATGGATGGATTGTTTTGGGCCAGCTTGTTCTTCATTGTTGGAGGAACCTTCATTGGAGGATTTTTCTTCACTTTGCCACTGGAGGGCAATGGTTGTGCAACCCAGGATCAGCATACACTCTACACTTATCATAAGTGGAGAGAAGGACAGCATGGGGTAAGCTATGATGCTTGCCAAGGTCGGATTTTCATCCCACCTTCATTACCAGAGCTTGGGGTGGAGGGAGATTTTCAGGAGTTGCCTTGTTGGGAGGTGGCTCATTTTGTTTGGATGATTGCTTGGGGATGGAGGATCCACAGGAGGGAGATGCTCCTCATTACATTCCAGACTCCATGCCTCGAGTGGAGATTCTTCAGTTCTACCCTTGCAGTTGATCGGAGAGAGGTGATGAGTTGGTGCGCAGTTGATGGGCCAGCTTACACAGTCATAGATGCAGAGCAGCAGGGGTCATGGTCTTCATCAGTCATAGCCAGAGGCAGTGCGCAGTCTGAGCCATGGGACTTGGGCTATTATTGGCCATGGTGGCAATGGGATCCAGGAGGATTGTTGGTTGGCTGGTATCATGAGAGATCAGTTTGGGATCCTGGCATTGAGAGATCCCTACATGACAGGATGATGCAGAGTACAGGGGAGATTCAGTGGCGCATCTGGGACCCAGGAATATTTTGCAGTATCGGTGGAGAGCATCCGCTAGGAGGAGACTTGTTCAGGCAGTTGCTTGAGGGCAAGCAACATTTTGCTAGGGGGGACTGTAATATTCCTAATTTTTGAGAGCAAATTGGAATATTCTATTTTGTTTATTTTGCCACCTATAGTTTGTAAATAAATAAAAAGTGAGTAAAAGGGGTCTAAACTCACTTAAATGAAATAAGACATCCACCTAGTAGCACAACATTGTGACTTAAGTGGGAGTCAAGGGGGGACCCAACACCACGTGGAGAAGGGGGCCTATGTACACTCTAGAAGTTTCTCCAAGCTTCTGTGGAGATAAGGATGAGAATGTGGATAAGGATGAGGATGTGGAGGAGAGAGAGAGACTACGTTGGGTTTTGGAGGGAAACCAACACTATAAAAGATGAAGGAGCCTCCTCATTTCAGGCATGCTTGATATTTGGATTATTGATTATTGAGTGAGACATATTGTCTTCTCTTTGGCACGCTGGCTGTTTAGCCCGTCTGCTGCACTGTTTAGTGCAACCGAGTGTCTCCGTGCGGAGATCTCACCCTTAGCCTCGGGGGACTTCGAGTGCCTGCTCGGGCAAGGTTATTTTCTTAGCATCATCCTCCAGGACAGCGTTATTGCTGCAGTAGCGTAATACTGTGTTGTAGGGTGTTGTCGTGGTGACTTTACGACACCACCTCCTTCTCTTGTTTTTCAGAGGGAGAGTCTCTCTTTCCTTTGGAGGATCAGATTGGGAAATATTGGAGCTTATTATCAGATCTTGGCATCATGCCAAAATTTATTTCATGGAGAGCACGCGTGCTTCTTTTCCCCGTATCTGCGTTATTGCCGAAGGAGCAAGCCGTTTCATGGTTTTTGGCATCATTTTAAAGCTAGATTCGTTGAGGGGTGATCCTTGATTTGGCCAACCAATCCAAGTATATTTCTGATCTCTGAGCATCGTTTAGCTTCAGAAATTTCAAATCATTCTCTCGTGATCCGCCGCGCAAGACTCGTATCCGCTCCGCATTTTCATGTATTGCCGAAATCCCCAAGGGGAAATGCACAGAGAGCTCCTTGGGCATTTTGTTCCATTATAGATCTCTCGTTTGCTGTATTTATCAGCTCCAGATCTGTAATATAATAAATATAAGCTTCAGCCTCCTCGGAGAAACGTTAGCGGGCTTCGATCAATCTTTGTCTTGCGCACTTATTTTGAGGGGTTTTTCTATATAAACTGCTGTTTAACCTTGCTGAATGCCTATGCCATGTTCCCAAACCCATTCTCTGAACATACATACTGTTATACATCTTATTCTTTCAGAAAAGACGCAGCCCTTGCTTCATTAAAATTCTGCATACTCAAAGTCTTGGGAAATCAGGGTTTCTATTAACTAGTCGGGAAGGAGGAACTGTTTAACATAGAAAAACACCTTTTTTTGAGCTGAAATTCGACATGGAAGTCCCTCTTGACCTATTATAACATATTCCAGAACCTTGACCCGTCATTGTACGCATATTTCCTTATTCACTCATTTTAGGGCCAAAATCCTCACTTTTCCCCACCCTTTTGCCCTTAGAAGCTGAGTAAAGGTTGTTGCTGCTATTTATTTGGGTTTCTGAACATTTTCAGAGATATTATATGATAGCTGAAGCCATCATGCCTGAATAATTCGTTTTTATGGCATGATCTGCTGAAAATTTTATTCTGGGATATTACATCGAGCGACAAAGGAATGAGATGATGGATAATTTTTCCAAGATCCTTCAACGGATACCAGTGGGCGAAGCATCTTCATCCAACAGTCACTTTGGAGGCGCAGACCCCTTTAAGGTACAAGTTAACTTTGACATTCCTATATTTGAAGGACAGATAGACGTAGATACTCTAGATAGATGGATAAATCTGCTGGAAGGATATTTTTCGGTCCATAATTTTTCTGATAGGGAAAAGATTTATTTTGCACTCCTCAAGGCTGCCCCCATGTCAAGGATTGGCGGGAAACTTACTGTGAGCAAAGGGACGAGGAGGAACCCTCACTATTTTCAGCTGCATCCTCTTGGGATTCTTTCCAAGATATCAAGGAACAATATTACCCTATTGGGAGTTATGAACACAAGTACATAAAATGGTCCACACTACAATAAGAAAGGGACCGAGAAGTGTCAGAGTTCACGTATATTTTTCATAAGCTACGCACTACGCTAGGTATTAAGGACTTTGAGCAACATTTGGTACTCGAGTACCGTGGTTGTCTGCACAAATATATCTAGGTATAAATGGAGTTCTTGGACATCTCCTCGCTTGGCGCAGCATGTCGATATGTTGTCAAGATCGAGAAGAAATTTAAACAGAAGAAGCAAGACTTTGGATTTGCGAATATGAAGCAGAGCAAAGACACCTCCAAACCACAAAACAAAGGAAAAAGCCAAGATGGAATGACCCAGGACAACCCATTGAAGCCACAAGAAAAGAATAGCAACGGGAAGACGAAGAAAGTCATAGGAAAGTGGTATGAGTTCCACAAGAGCCCCACTCACAACACAAATGAGTGTCGCGCAAAGCAGTCACTGGTGGCTGAGCTAAAAGCTTCAGAGTCATATGCATGTTCCGACTTTAAGACAAAACCCAACAAGGGGAAATAGATCATTGATGCAAAACCCAGTGCCATTGTTGCCACCACCAAGGTCAAGAAGATAGAGCTCGAAGATCTAGAGGAGGGTGAGCATCACTTCCACTCACGGATGTGGGTGAAGGGTTCTCTGCTACAGTTCATTGTTGATAGTGGGAGTCAAAGGAACCTCATCTCAACAGAGGTCGTTAAGCAGTTGGGCCTATCGACAACACCACACCCACAACCATACACCATCGAGTGGCTCCACCAAGGGTGAAATCTCCGCGTAAGCCAACAGTGTCGCCTTCCCTACAACATCAATCCTTTCACAGACGAGGCACTGTGTGATGTTGCTCCCCTTGAAGTTTGTGATGTTTTATTAGGCTACCCTACTTGTGGAAGCATCATGTTGTGTATGAGTCTAGACCTCGCACTGTTATTATTACTTTGTGCAAAGAACTATTCGGGATACCAGAGGCAGCCCCGCCTACAACCATTTCTTTGATCTCTGCTAAGCAATGCAGTAAGATCATCTCCCAGACCAAGAAATTTGTTTTCTTTCTGATTCACTCTCAAAGTAAGGGGAAGATCGTGGCCACATTCATTTCCCCCGAAAAGGGGTCCTTCGTGCAGCAGAAGCAGGTTGATAAGGTCGTGGAAGAGGACAGGGAGATCTTCTCCTCACCCGAGAAGTACCTTTGCATTGTCAGGTCAAGCATTCGATCGATTCGACTCTCAGAGCACCTCTACCTAATGGGCCAATCTATCGTTGCTCTCTTCTGGAAAACGAGGAAATCAAGCGGCAGATCCAGGAGTTGCTACAAAAAGGGAACACCTGACCAAGTTCCTCACCTTGTGGGAGCCCAATTGTACTCGTACAGAAGAAAGATGGATTATTGAGGCACTGAATAAAATCACCGTCAGGAACAAATACCCGATCCCATGGATTGATGACCTTCTTGAATAGCTCAGGGGGGCTAAGTACTTCAACAAGATTGATTTGAATTACAACTATCACCAAGTTCCAATAGAACCCACAGATGTATGGAAGACCTTCTTGAAGTCCAAGGAAAGTCTCTTTGAGTAGCTGGTCATGACCTTCGGGTTGACAAATGCCATTGCAACTTTTATGAAGTTGATGGATGACATCTTGTGACCTTTCACCAACTTGTTCGTGGTTGTATATTTGGATGACATCCTCATCTTCAACAAGAGTTGGGGAGAGCAATTACAACATATTCGGCAGGTCCTTCAGATGCTGCGGCAACACAAATTATGTGCCAACTTGGAGAAATGCTCCTTTGGCATGGATCAGGTCCAATATCTAGGTTCATAATTAACGAGCAAGGCATGCATGTGGATCTAGCTAAGATCATAGTCATTCAGGATTGTCAAACCTCGACGACTCTAACAGAGCTTTGCAGCTTTTTGGTCCTTGCCAATTTCTATTGAAGATTCGTGTTGGGGTTCTCTCATATCACTTGGCCTTTGAGTCAAGTTACTGAGGGCAGAGCGAAAGCTAAGTTTTTTTGGTCCGAGTAACAACATAAGGCATTCATTGAGCTGGAACACAACATTTTCTCTGTGCTAGTCCTCACATTGCCATACGTGCAACAACCATTTGAAACTGAGATAGATGCCTATGACTATGCTATTGGTGCGATTCTCACCCAACAAGGGCATTTGGTGGCTTATCATAGTGAGTAACTCTCAAATGTTATTCGAAAATACCTCACCTATGATAAGGCGATGTATTCCATCATGTAGGCTTGTCAACAGTGGAAACATTACATTCTAGGAAAGGAGGTGATCATCCACACAAATCACCGACCTCTTCAGTTTATGTAGATGTAGGGAAAGTTGCAGAATGATCGCCATCATAAATGGTCCACATATTTGCAACAGTTCCATTTTAACATTAAATA
This sequence comes from Pinus albicaulis, assembly GCA_034641835.2. Taxonomy (NCBI): domain Eukaryota; kingdom Viridiplantae; phylum Streptophyta; class Pinopsida; order Pinales; family Pinaceae; genus Pinus; species Pinus albicaulis. Next base: position 383,231,106 of record CM076581.1, on the reverse strand, counting down.
CAAGAAGGGCAACACCAATAACATTGCAGATTGCCTAAGTTGGCCCCTAGTTGTGGCATTGACCATTGTTCTCAACTCTTGTGGGCATGAGACTTCTGGATGGGCGTAGCTATATAAAAATGATCTGCACTGCCACAAAAATAACTATGTCAATTTTATTGTGTGTGTTCTCTATATTTCTCAGTTCCAGTATTTTATTTTCCGCAACGTTTTTATGGTGAAAATTGTAGTTGTGATTTAATTCGTTGTTTTCCATAGAAAATAAACTGTACTTAATAATAATAATCAATTAGAAAAATAATTTCCAGTTACTGCAATAGAGTTGAAAATTTCTCATTTATATGAGCTTTTAGAAGTTTGAATTAGCCTAATTAGCCTATTTAAGCCCCTGTTAATATTTTAATGTGCAAATAACATCTCTTTTGGTGATAAGCCCACCAAATAGCTCAATAAGTGAAAAAAAACCATCCAAAGCTAGCTGAAATGATAGAAAGTGATGGGGAAATTTTTTGTATTCTCATACACCAAGTTCCAACAATAGTCATTTGAGCAAGTCATGGATGAACTATAGGAAGTAGATGAAGGAGAAATAGCTTAGTGAGTATGGGGGGATCTAACAGTTAACCACAATGATGGAAGGATTGCTTCATAGAGAAGCTTTTTGATTGGTGTGCCAAGAAATATAATCCCAGTGCAAGCTTCTGTGATCCATAACATTTTAATTATAAATCTTCCGAGAAATCACATAAGAAATTTTGGAACCAAAATTTCTTATGTGATTTCCCGGAAGATTTATAATTAAAAAATATAATCCGAGTCTAGATAACTAAGGCTAGATCATAAACCAACTGTCCTACTTATGTGAGTTGATTAGTGAGCCAGTGGAAATTGTCTCATCATGATTACCAAATATACAGTGGTGCCACATCTCAAAACACTAGGACGAACCAACTTTGACCTGGCTTACCACTTTGCAACTCAAGACGTTGTGCTCATTCGTTTCTTTGTTTGTTTCTTTTTCATCCATATGGGTGGTATGGATCCTAGTTTATCCTTGATTACTTATCGAATGGATGCTATTCTTGTGTGGTTGGGCATTATTTATGAATTGGCTATCCGTCTTGATAAGCCTGCTTTGTTTGATGGTGGTTTCATCCTCCCCAAGTTTACTCCATAATATTGTTAGGGTTCCTCTGCTATAGTGTTGTTAATGTCGATACGTATTGGATTACAAAGAGATCGCATAAATTATGTTTTTGTTGTATTGCGTGATGTTTATACTTAGGTATATTTTGTAGTTATTAGATATGAGAAGTACAATAGATATGTGAGATATGAAAGAAATTTAGACAAAATATGCCAAGAAAATCTCTATTAAAAACCATTGAAATATATACTTGTATACATGGTTAAAAATGCTTGAATTTCTCTGGGGAAATCACACAACATGCATTTGCCATATTTCCAGCAACAATTGTAATTGAACTTTGGCTCTTGTGCGACTAGCCAAAGAGTAATATGTAACTAAGAAGGATCATGTAGGTAAGAGAAAGAAATATTGATGGAAAAATCTACCTCAAAATGAAGCACTGAGATTTTTTCATTCTCCTAATAACTAATGTGATATCGTGTGTTTTGAGTTTTAGGCAAGTTAATTGATTTTTTGACCAAGAAGTACTTGAGAGAACTTTCATCAATATTGGAAGGTCCCAACGTTGTAAATATATGCTTATCTTCTTGAAACTCTAATGTACTTGGTACCTGTGGCATGTTTATTTGAATTGGCTCATCATTTGCGTCGTACAATTTTTCAAACAAATATATGTATTTTGAAAAAATGAAACTATTTTGTAAATTTATGGGAAAAATATGGGACATGGTTTGAAAAAAATACAGTGTTAACACTTTACACATTCATCTTTTATTCATTTTTTACTTTAATTATTGCATGTCTAATTTATTTTTCTCGTGTTTTAGGCTGCTGCATCCATGAATGTATCTGTTGGAGCATTTAGTGACCCTGAAGGCTTGGAGGGCTTAGCACACTTTCTTGGTAAGTAGTTTTGTAATGTTCCAAATGGAAAAATTTGGCAATTTCTTGGAATTTAACTCAACAAATACTTTAGATAAAAATTCCATTCAATTAACAAAAGATTGCCATGTAAAACATAACAAATAGATCACTGCAATCCAACAACACGATGAACATAAAAACTCTTAGCTTTATTATATTAGATAAACTGGGGTTACACGCATATACAACTAATATAGCTGAGATGAAAAACTGGCCTCAAGAATCTCCTCCAATGCTGCGTTGGCCCTCCAAATTGAACTGAAATGCAACTGCTAAGCTCTCTTGTGAATTTTAGATGAATTCACCAAGGGGAGAGTTGGGTACATTCTCACCCTCACTAAAGCACCTGAGGGTTTCTGTCCTAGAGCTACTATGGTGGAGAACTGAATTCTACAGTCCACACAAAAGACAAATGCTCAAATCTCAGATTTTCCAAATGATCACCTCCTCCTCTTTTATAGATATGATGGATAGATCTCCAAGTCTCTAGAAGCATTTTTGTTATGAAACCAACTCCAAAAATAGAAGAAAGGAGAGATCAACGCCTTAGAAATCAGCCACTTCGAGGGGGCAACCTCCAATACATTACATAAATTAACAATTCTTGGATGATACAAATGACCAAAACCTCCTTCTATATATAGGAGTCCATGGGGTCACAATATAATCCTAGCCGACCTAACAATAATAATGTAAGGGCAATAACAATAACAATATTGGGGTTACAAGGGTAATAAATAATAATAATAAGGGGGTTGTTAATTAACAACAATAAGGACTATACTAGTAATATAGGGACCTAACATGCCCCTCTCCTTCAAAAAAGTGTTGTCCTCAACACTTGAGTAGCGCTGGGTGCTTCTGTATAAAATTCTCATCCTCCCATGGAGAATCTTCAGTGGGTAAGTTCTTCCACTTGATGAGATACTCTGAAATTGATCGATTCCGTAGTTGTCGAGTTCTTGTTTCCATGACCGCTTCAGGTTCCAATATGATTTTTCCTTCCTCATCAAGTTCTGACAATATTGTTTGAACTGGAAGATTTTCACCTATAACCTTCTTTAAGCATGAAACATGGAAAATTGGATGCACTCGTGAAGAAGCAGGAAGCTCCAATTTGTATGCCATAATACCAATCTTTTGCAACACCTTGTAAGGACCATAGTACTTTGGTGATAATTTATTATCCTTCTTAGCTTGCTTGAGGGACATTTGTTTGTATGGTTGTAGCCGTAAAAATACCCAGCCTCCTACATCAAAACTTCTCTTGCTGCAATTTTTATATGCTTGTTGTTTCATTTTATTTTGTGCCAAATTCAGGTTGTCCTTTAAGAGTTAGAGAACTTCTTGTTGATTCTCGATGTGATCTTCCACTGCTTGAACCTTCGAATTTTCTCTTAAAGATGATGTGATGGATGGTGGATGATATCCATAAAGTGCCATAAATGGGGTCATTTTTGCTGCAGTATGGAAGGAAGTGTTATACCACCATTCAGCAAGAGGTAACCACTCGACCCATTGTGTTTGTTTATCAGATACAAAACAACGAAGATATCCTTCCAAACATTTATTTACTATCTCAGTTTGACCATCACATTGAGGATGATAAGATGAGCTATGAGCTAATTGAGTACCCAAACAAGAAAATAACTCTGTCCAAAAATTTCCAGTAAAAATGGGATCTCTGTCGCTCACAATAACCCTTGGGTTTCCATGTAGCTTTTGAATTGTGTCCATAAATGTAGTAGCAACCGTACTTGCTTTAAATGGATGAGATAATGCACAAAAGTGTGCATACTTGGTAAGTCTATCAACTACCACCATGATGACACTCTTTCCTTCGGACTTAGGTAAACCTGTGACAAAATCCATTGAAATCTCCTCCCAACGTTGACTTGGAATGGATAAAGGTTTTAGAAGACCCGGGGTCTTAATTGTCTCAACTTTATTTTGCTGGCAAACCAAACATTTCGCCACCAATTTTTGAATATTAGATTTAAGGCCATCCCAAAAAAATTCTTTCTTCACCCTGTGGTAAGTTTTTAAAAATCCCGAGTGTCCTCCTAAAGGAGAAGTGTGCAATTCCAAAAGAATCTTTTGTTTTAGTTGGGAATTCTTGAAAATATTTAAGCGATCTTTGTACCATAAGGAATCATTTTTCCAACTAAATGTATTAAATGTACTAGGAAATGAGTGTCCACACTTCTTTGTTCTTCTTCCATTCATCCCTTGCTTCGGTTATCCAATCTAGTTGGATAATAGAAATAGCACAAAGCAATGCTTCCACCTCTTCATCCTTTCTTGAGAGTGCATCTGCAACAACATTTAGCTTCCCTTTTTTGTAGATGATTATCCTTTCTTGAGAGTGCATCTGCAACAACATTTAGCTTCCCTTTTTTATAGATGATTTCGAAGTCATAACCCAACATCTTTGAGACCCATTTTTGCTACTCTTCTGAAGATAGTCTTTGTTCCAAAAAGTGTTTAAGACTATCATGATCAGTTTTTACCTTGAAGTGTCTTCCCATTAGGTAAGTTCTCCATTTTTTTAGTGCATGTAGTATTGCTAACATTTCCTTCTCATAAATAGGTTTCTGTAAATACTTTCCTTTGATTGGACGACTTTCAAAAGCAATGGGTCTTCCTTCCTGCATTAAAACTGCACCAATTCCATTTCCTGAGGCATCACATTCCACAATAAAGGTTTTTTGTGAAGTCTGGTGTAGCTAAGACCGGTGCTAGGCACATTGCCTCTTTAAGACGTTCAAAGGCCTTAGTTGCTTCAGGAGTCCATGAAAATGCATCTTTTTTCAATAATGTTGTTAGAGGTGCTGCTATTCTCCCATAATTCTTAACAAACTTGCGATAATACCCTGTTAACCCGAGAAATCCTCGCAACCGCTTTATGGTTGTGGGAACTTTCCATTCCTTAATGGCTTTAATTTTGTTAGGGTCCACTTTAACCCCCTCGTGAGATACAATATGACCCAGATATTCCACCTCGTGTACTCCAAAGAAACATTTGGACTTTTTTGCATATAATTGTTTCTCCTGCAATAGTTTGAGCTGTATTCCTAATTAGCAACAGCTAATTGGAATATTCGATTTTTGTATAGTTTTGCCGACTATAGTTTATTAATAAATAAAAGTGAGAAAAGGGGGCTAACTCACTTTAAATAAAATAAAGTGTTTCCCTAGTAGATGCAACGTTATAACTTAAGGGGGAGCCTTGGGGGTCCACACCACGTATGAGAGGAGGCTCACGTAGCCTCTAGAAGCCTCTGCGCAGGCCCATGAGGAGCACGTGGGAGAGAGAGGGACCACGTAGGGTTTTGAGGAGGGCCAGCGTTATAAAAGGAGGGAGAGCTATCTCATTTGGGAATTATTGATATTGTTGATGATATTGAGCTAGACTTCTGTCTACTTGAGCACGCTGGTTGTTTAGTCGGTCTGCAGCACTGTTTAGTGCGACTGAGTGTCTCCGGTCGGAGATCTCACCCTTGGCCCCGGGGGACTTCGAGTGCCTGCTCGGGCAAGGTTTTTCTTCAGTCTTTAGCAGGAGATTTGCAGGTGTTTTGTTGGGAGTTTTGCCGAGGAGCTGAGCTTCATTGGGTGACTGCGCAGTCCTTGGAGGGAGGACGCAGTTTGAGTTGGAGCTGTTCAGTGGTAGAGATTTCTACAGGAGATTCAGGCCTATTCCGGTGTGGAGGTTCAGCGTTTATCATTTGGTGAGTTTCCTGAGGAGTTGTGGCCCCATTTCAGTCTATTTCAGTTGGTGTTTGCGCTGGTCCTGGAGGGACAGCGTTTTTCTAGGAGGAGGGTTTCTGGGGGTGATTTTCGGAGGTGGTCCGTTTTGTATATGGTTTCTGGGTTTTGTCCGGGGTGGTGAGTTCAGGTGGTCTGCCGATTTTCAGCTCATTCCGGCAAGGGGATCAGCCCCTAGCTTCAGTTCATTCCAGCAGCAATAGCTTACCTACGCTTTTCCAAAGCAGCTCGGGATGCGCTTTCTTGTAGTGCCCATTTCCTTGTTTTTCTGGAGAGGGTTCTTCTTACTTGCCTTGAGCAAGGATAGGTGCACTTATTCTGATTATCTATTGTACCCATATATATATTCTCAGATTAATAAAATGGCTTAGCGTTCGGCATTTTTATGTGTATCAGTTTGTATTCTAGTTCCTAAACATTTCTCCTATATAGTTGCATGTTTGTATTTCGTAATATCGTTCATTTCCCCGTTGGGAATATTACATGAGCACCCCGTCAACATGTTGAACATGATCCTTCCAAGACCTGTTGTAGATTAGTATATCATCAAAAAATACTAGCACAAATTTTCTAAGGAAGGGTTTGAAAATGCAATTCATCAACCCTTGAAATGTAGAAGGTGCATTGGTAAGGCCAAAAGGCATGACCAAAAATTCATAATGACCCTCATGAGTTCGAAATGTTGTTTTCGGAATATCTTCAGCCTTCATTCTAATTTGATGATATTCCAAGGGTTTGAAAATGGAATTCATCAACCCTTGAAATGTAGAAGGTGTATCAAAAGGGGCCAAAAGGCATGACCAAAAATTCATAATGATCCTCATGAGTTCGAAATGCTATTTTCGGAATATCTTCTCTTCATTCTAATTTGATGATATTCTAAGGGTTTGAAAATGGAATTCATCAACCCTTGAAATGTAGAAGGTGCATTGGTAAGGCCAAAAGGCATGACCAAAAATTCATAATGATCCTCATGAGTTCGAAATGCTATTTTCGGAATATCTTCAGTCTTCATTCTAATTTGATGATATCCTGAATGAAGATCCAACTTGGTAAAATAAATTGCTCCATGTAATTCATCAAATAATTAAGACATCAATCCTGTGTTCCTCTGGAATATCAGTTACCCTTATATTCATTTTTTGGAAGTCCTCAATTGGCTCCACCACTGAACCCTTTTGTTTGAGATTTATCATTTGGCTAAAGAAGGTGTTGCTTTTTGTATCCTCATAACGCTATCATTTCCTCCATAAAAATTGACCAAGTGACAATTTTTTTATGGGAGCAAAGCCATCGATACCATACAAATGTATTTTGTTCTAAATGTAAAGTTGCAATGCGTACCTTTTGTGTGTTTTGCACGTTATTGAGATCAAAATATTTCTCCATCTGTAGTATCCATGTTACGGGATCCTTGCCATCAAACTTCTTCATATCCATCTTTGGAATATGGTGGTTCTTCCATCCAACATTAGAGTTTATGAAATCACGATTAAAATTTATTTTGTTCTCATCATGAGTTTCCTCTACTATCTTTTTTCCATTAGGAAACATTTCTTGTATCAATTTTTGTCAAACCTTCCATGTCCGCTTTTAGATCATTCTTCATGTTTTCCATGTTGTCTTTCATTTTTTCATCGATCTTAGCTTCCATGTCATCCATCTTAGCTTCCATGCCAGCTTCCATGCCTTTCTTCAAACCATCCATCTTAGCTTCCACGTTTTTCTTCAAAACTTCCATTTCATTTTTTGTTGATATTTGCGAGAGTGAAATTTGGTGCACTTGCTCTTGTAATTTTGACATGTCATGTTGCAGTTCTTCGTCTTCATGGGTCATATTAGAGCCTTTTGAAGGCTTAATTGGTGTTGAATTCTTTTTAGGGGCATTTTAGAAGCCATTACTGATATCTATTCTACAATATGCCCTTGGAATCAATTCAAACTGATTTTTCAAACAGGATTTATGCAGTTCGAAAAAAAAATACACACCTTTTTCTTGCTTTTGAGGAGCTCGATATTGAAACTGAATTATCTCTGTGATTTCGGATATTCAATATCTGAAATTTGGTCCTGTAGTAGCCCTCTGAATCTTCTTTCGAATGCCACAGGTCTGACTTGATTTGGATTCTTCAAGGCAAAGTTATGCCCAATCTCTCACAATGACTTAATTATGGACTAGTTCAGTAGAGCGAACTTGTATGGTGTGCCATGTGTCATTGTTTCCTCCTTCGCCTCTGAAATTGATACACAGGAAACTACAGTCCGTGTACTTGCGGCCACTTTTTACAGAATTCCAATCCGATGCTCAGAGAGAGAGTTATGACAATTTTCCCACGGTCACCTCTTTGAGATGAAATTTGGGAGCCTGAAAAACTCTAACATCCACAGATCATGTCTCCCAAAATATTGTGAGCCAATATCTAAAATTTGTATAGGAGGTTCCTTAGGATTGTGGCTTCGCTCTGGAAATTTTTTAGCTTCTGAACCTTTGTAGAAAGAAAGTTATAGTGCAAATGTCACGATGACCTGTTTTAGGTGAAATTCGGGAGCCTAAAAAGCCCTAACTTCCACAGATCATATCTTCAAAAATATTGCGAACCAAGATCTGAAATTTTTACATGACGTTCCTCAGGATTTCGTCTTCGCTCTGTAACAATTTCAGCTTTTGAACCTTCATAGAAAAAACGTTATAGCGAAAATTCCACAATGACATGTTTGGAGCAGCGAAACCCTAGAATCCAAAGCTCTGATACCAAATGTTATGAAACCAACTCCAAAAATAGAAGAAAAGAGAGATCAACGCCTTAGAAATCAACCACTTCGAGGGGGCAACCTCCAATACATTACATAAATGAACAATTCTTGGATGATACAAATGACCAATATCTCCTTCTATATATAGGAGTCCATGGGGTCACAATATAATCTTAGCCGACCTAACAATAATAATGTAAGGGCACAATAATAACAATATTGGGGTTACAGGGGTACCACAATAACAATAAAGGGGTTCCACTAACAACAATAAGGGACTATACTAGTAATATAGGGACCTAGCAATTTTATTTTATTATTTTATTATTATTCTAGAAGCTCTTCTCTTGATTTTTTTTTTTTTTTTCACTCCGAAAAAGAAAAATTGAACTTTCTATTAAGATCATAGAAGGTTACATAGTATATGCCCTTGGCATTCCAAAAACTGGATGTTTTCCTTTCAGCCATAGGAGAAAGAAAAAACATGGAGTTGTAGCTATAAGGAAAGAAGTGTCATTGTTTCCACTAGCCTTATCAAAGTTTTCAAAGTATAGCGCCTGTATCTACCCCCAAGCTTTCCTTTATAGGAAAAACAACCCTAAACAGGAGTCAAAACCAGGCCTTTTTCTGATTTTTACACAAAAAAAATTTGGGTAGTAGACACTATTCCAGATGTACAGAGTTTTGAATTAGGAAAAAATCCCCTTTGTTATCTCTCGGATCTCCTCTAACGAGGAAAACAATCCGAAACAGAGATATAAGAGGAGTTGTAAGTATAAACCAAGTCTGAATTAACATTTAAAAACTGAAGTTTGTAACATAAGGTGAAAAACAAAAAACAAAAAGGACTGATTGATTTATCATTTAGTGAGCAAAAGGAGGCTTTTCCAGGCCCCGGACCAAATCTCCGTCGAATTCTTTGATTACCCAGGACCCCATAGCTTGTTGTATGCCCTCCTTAGATAGGAGGTCCGCATCCATGTTTCGTTCCCTGTAAATGTGACAAGCAGAGATTTGATTAAAATGAGCTTTCAAGATCAGAACCTCTTCTAATAAAGGAAACAGAATATAGTTGTGGCATCTTTGAGTTCCATTAAACCATTTAATGATAATCATGGAGTGTCCAAAGATCTCAACTGCTCTCAGCTCAAGGTGAGTAAGCCACCACAGAAGCAAATTTAGAGCTTTGAGTTCTGCAAAATTGTTTGTTCCAGTTCCTAATCCCACCGAGGCTTTGAAGGTCTTTCCGGAAGGGAAATGGATAGTGAGCCCTGCCCCACACCTGTTCTGTGGGTCAGAGGCCCCATCAAAATAGGCCCACGGAATGTCACCCCTGATTTCTTCCTCCTTAATGATCCTGACCAGCGAGGTTTCCTTGGGAATAGGAATATGATCATAGATTGATGCCCCTTCTTATGCTAGGAGAGCAACAGGAAACAAAGTGTCCTTAAAGATGACCCGGTTTCTGGATATCCAGGTACCCCACATGATAATAAGCGGAACATTCCTCACCCGGTCGTTTGTAGCTTCATTCCACCACTTTTGCCAAGCATCCGAGATGGAGGGGCCTTCCCATCGGTGGGAGAGGTTTAGCTGCTGCAAAGTTTCTGCCCATAAACTCATGTTAAAATTGTAGGATAGGAATAGGTGTTGAATGGAATCCTCATTCTTTTTTGCACAGGGAGCACCAGCCCGACCCTATCTTGCCCCTTTTCTACATATTATCCCAGGAAGGTACTTTGTTCTTTAAAGTACACTAGAAGAAGAGCCTCAATTTTGCTGGGCCTTTGAGTTCCCACAATAGCTTATACCACCACTTCGGCTCCAACCACCCTTTCTAAGACATTAACCATTTGTATCCAAATTTCGGTGCATATTGGCCTGTGGGTGAATGTACCCATCGTAATTCATCCGACCTCTCATGAATGCGGACATCTATTCTGTGTAGCTCATTTATATATCCATTCCATTCTTCTCTCCATCTATCTTCAAGATTTAGGGCCTCCCCTGACTTCCACGCTTGTCTCCAAATGGTTGGCTGGCGTAATTGATCAATATGACTCAAATAACAGATTCCTCTGCTTTCTAGATGATCAAGCAGCTCTCTGGAGAGTGCATATCTGCCATTGCAGTCTACCCAAGGGCCCTAACCTAGTCTGGCCTGTTCGCCGTTTCCTACATGCCACACCAATCCTTGTTCAATGATCTTGATAGAGGCTAGCATGGCTTTCCAAACAATTGAGGCATTTTGAACCTTCTTTGTAGGGAGGTGTAACTAGGCTCCCAACGGTGTAGGGTCAATGTATTTCCTCTTGATCACTGATGTCCATAAGTTCTCGAGGGTGATAAGCCTCCAACCCAGTTTTGCCGCCAGAGAAAGGGTGAAGGAAAAGAGCTCCTTTATTCCCCATCCTCCCCAAGCCTTTGGTCTCGCCATTTTCTCCCACGCCACCCACGACATTACAGGTTCTTCCTTTGATCCTACCCATAGAAATCTGCTACATAGCTTGCTTATTTTTGAGAGTATACCTTTTGGAACCCAAGTTAAGGCAACCCAATACACTGGGATATCCATTGCAACTGATTTGATCAGCACAAGCCTCCCTGCCTTAGACAGCCATTTGAAGCTCCAGTGCTTCATTCCGGTCTCAATTTTAGCCACTAGCCAGTGCCAGTCCTGGGTTCTATAAGAGTCAGGCTTTAAATGGAACCCCAGGTACTTGAAACTGTCATTGAAAGATTTAACTTCAAAGGGGAGCACTTCAGAGATTCTATCCACTTTTGCCCTCGAAAACCCTTACATGGTTATGGAGGATTGTTGACTGTTGATGCTTAAATCCGTAGCCTTGAGGAAGAGATCCAACACTGATTTTATTCGTCTAATGTCTTCACTGCTTCCATTACTGAACATAAGGATATCATCTGCAAAAAGCAAATGGGTAATGGATAGGTTAATTGCCACTTCAATTCCTTTTAGTTCTCCTCTCCTTTTTGCATCGTGGATCATTTGAATTAGGCCTTCTGCTGCGAGGAGGAAGAGGAGGGGTGATAAAGGGCAACCCTGATGAAGACCCCTCTGAACTTGAAAAAAAGGAGTTGCAACCCCATTGATCAGAATGGCAATACTGGTAGTGGTGATGCACCCCATCGCCCAATTGATGAAGTCATTCCTGAACCCCAGATGGGTCAGCAGTAGTCGAAGGTACAACCAACATATTCGATCATATGCCTTTGATAAATCAATTTTCACTATTGCTCCTTTCTTCTTGCTTCTCTTCAGGCTGTGTAGAGTTTCTTGAGCCACCCCCACCGCCTCATGAATTTGCCTTCCATCCAAAAACCCAAATTGTTCCAAAGAGATGTTTTTTGAGAGGAAAGGTTTTATGTGAGTGGCTATCACCTTTGCAATGATTTTGTAAATGCAGGTGTAAAGAGAAATAGGCCTGAAATCCTCAAAAGATTTAGGGTCCTCCTTTTTGGGGATGAGTACGAGGAAAGTGAAATTGAAGGGTTGGTGGATGTTGCCAGTGATCCTTGACTCTTCTACCACCCCAAGCAGATCCTCCCCTAGGGATTCGAAGAAATGTTGAAAGAATTCCACCGTCCATCCATCTGGGCCAGGGCTTTTGTCCTTTTGCATTGACTTAAGAATCCCTTCCACCTCCTCTTTTGACACCGGTTCCATTATGCTATCATTTCCTTCCTCTTCAATATATCTGGGGAAGAATTGAGCCACTTTGATCACTTCTGCTATTGAGGGCTCTGTTGGGGCTTTGAAAAGAGATAAAAAATGATTGCATCCCAGACTAGATAGTTCCTCGAAGGATTTTTCATTTTCCCCTTCCTCTGATTGCATCCCCCAGATGGTATTTATATTTTTGCGCCCTTTTGCATAATTATGGAAGAAACTAGTATTCTCATCCCCTATTGATAGCCAAATTGCCCTACTTTTGAAGCGCCACCTTTCTTCATTTTCAAGTAAATTTTTCTTCCTGGTTGATTCTAGGCTCTTTATTCTGTCCCTCATTTCATTTGATTCATAGCTTGCACCCTCCGGCTTCTCCAAGTGGTTCAATTCCTCAATAATCAACCGAAGGGCTCCCTCCTCCCTGAATTTTTTCGCTTTTGCCCACTCCAAAGTGGCTTTTTTCATTTGTTTGAGGTTCTCCATGAAGTGGATGCTCTTTCTTCCATGTCTAACCTCCTCCCCCTTCCTCCAGATATCTCTGAACAGTTGATTGAATGACTCGTCCTTGAGCCATGAGGAGTTGAACTTGAAGGGAGATCCAGGTTTATTGTGGGGGCCCTTGATTTCCAGGAGAATGGGCAGATGGACTGAGACACCCCCTTCCCCCACCTAGTTCCGGAAGACAGAGGATCGAGCTACCAGCTCCTCTTTAAGAAGAAACCGATCTAGTTTTTTTGCTACCCTATCCTCTCCAACTCTTCTGTTCCTCCAGGTGGGTCTTGGTTTGATTAAGTTGGCATCCACCAGGTGTGAAGAGACTATCTTATTCAGGAAAAAATCGGTGAGGGGGTCTGCTCGAGCAGAGGGGCCCCAGGCTTCAGAGAGCCCCAGAGAAAAATTCAGATCCCCTCCCAGAATGAGGTTTGGATCCTTCAGACAAGACTTGGAAAACAACTTATTCCATAAAGAGACCCTGTCCATGCAAGGGCCATATACATTAAGAAGCAGGAGGGGATGGCAGAGATCATTGGAGTAGACTTCCATTGCTAAGGCATTGTCCATTCCCCATGAGATAATCTCCTTCAGTCTTCCAAACTTTATACCCATCACCAAACCCCCACACCTTCCTAGAGCATCCAGAGCCTGAAAGGACCAACCCGGGAACATTCGGGACAAGGCTCCAACAACTTCCTCCCTTGCCCCCAAAGTCTCTTGAAGCATAAGAACATCCGACTCATAGGACTTCATCAGGGCCCTAAGTGCTAGTTTTTTGGGTTGATTAGCAAAATCCTTGCAGTTGAAAGATAGAATAATCATCGGTAACCCAGGGATGGGGTTTGCGCTGCTCTAAGCACCCCTGGGCCCTGACAGAGAAAGTTGTTTCCCATCAGCAATGTCAAGTTTTGCCCTAACCTGGGCTTTGAATAGGTTGGATTTCTGACCCTTTGAATTTCTGTGGCTGACCGAGAGAGGCCGAGGTCCAAGACCTCCCACCACATTCTGAGGCATAAGCTTCTTGTCCCTGGATCTTAGGTTATAAGGAGCTTTCTCAGGAGGGCAGGACAAGGAGGGGGGAAGCTCAAGGCCCGGGATTATAGGAGTATTAATGAGGAGATCAGAAATAGAGGTAATGATACTGTCCACGGTCTTCAAAACATAATTCATTTGCATAGATTCCATTAGGATAGGCCTGGAGGGACCAGGCCTAGAAAGAGAAAAAATAGAAGTAAACAAAGAGGTGCATGGAGATATGGCAGGGTCCAGTATTGTACCCTCCTGTTGAGGTGCCGAGGCCGTGACATCTAGAGGATCAGAGGGAATCAGAGGTTGCTCCTCCTGCTGGATTGGTGTGATGGGGCTTCTTGGCTCTGTCTGCATGTCTTGTGGTCCCTCTTCTGGCTACTGCCCACTTGCTCCCTCTAAACCTTCCATCGGCTCCCCTTCGACTTCTCTGAGACCCTCTACTTCTTGTGACCCTTCTAGCATTCGGATCGCCCTCTTCTGCTTCCTTCTTCTTCGGTGGCCTAAAGGACATTCCTTAGCCAGGTGTCCATATTTGTGGCAATGGTGGCAGCGGAAGGGCATATGTTCATAGTTGAGCATCTATGTGAAAGCAAGATCCTTGTACTTTAGGTGTATCTCCTCGGCTAGACCTTCTTTTGGGTTAAGACTGACCAGAATTCTTGTTGCACTCTTATCCATGGTCTGAAGGTAAGACATGTCCACCTCCAGGAACTGCCCTAGGGTGTTCCCTATCGATCTAAAGGCCGATTCCATCTAGAAAGGAAGAGGCAGTCCCGGAAGTTTGACCCACACCAGGGTTTCCTCAATTTTCTCCCTTTGTGCATCAAACAACGGAGTCCATTTCCTGAATAATATAGGCCGTTTCCCAAAGTTCCAGTTACGCCCCAACATCCATTCCAATGATTCGTTCTTAGAAAATTTGATCATAAACCACCCTCGAGCAAGGGTTTGGACTTCAACCTGTCTCTTCGGAGCCTCTGACCACGCTTTTGTGGTCCATTCCAAGATGTATTTTGCCGTGAATTTCCTCCCTTTGACACGGCCTACAAGAATTGTTTCGGCGACTTCCATTACTTTGTCTATATGAATATCAACCCCAAGGACACAGCATGGGCTCTCCTCCTTATTCCTGATCAACTTAGCTTTCTTTCTCTTATTTCCTGCAACCCCACTCCTTCATCCTTCCTCACCCTTTGGTGGGATTTCGAGAGCATCTGGCCCTTCTGAATCAAGTGACCCAGGTCACCCTTCCGTCTGAAAAAGGGGTTTCTCCCGAGAAGTGCCCCCTCCTGCTTGACCGCTTACGGCCCCAGCACCGTCCTGCACCTCCACTTCTCTGTGAACACTTGAGCACTTCCCCTGTTCCTCAACTTGACTTGTGGGTCGAAACTCACCTTTAGATCCGATATTTGTCTCCCGGTTGCAAGTAGGGTTTGGAAAGAGACCTTTTCCCACCTCCGACAAAGATCCCATCGCCTCACAACCTTGAAAAGGATGCAGTTCCTCAAAACACTGAGTCTCTTTCCACTGAAAGGGACTTTTGTGAGCAAAAGAGGCATCCAAACAGACTCCTTTGACCAGTTCCTGCTGTTTATGGCTTTCTTCCAGAAAGGCCTTCAACCCCACATTTCCTTGTATCCCGCAGCTAGCAACAATGTCTTCTAACCCCCTTGAGAAAAACTGATTATTTAGGTCACCAGGCAAGGAGGTACTTATGTGAACGGCCGCGACGTCCGCTTCTGCCGCCGACCCAAGATTTGCAGGCTGCTGATGTCGATCAGTTCCGTTATCTGTATTCCAAGCATAGTTGAAGGTACTGAGCAAACTTTCCTCTAAAAACCCAATTCTGTTCCCTTTGCCCCAGGTCTCCCTCAAACCTTTGAGCTTCGACCCAGCTCCATTGATCGCCAGAATATACCTCTCCAGGTTTTTCTCCGATACTTCGTAACCCCAGACCGCAAGAAGATCTTCAGGCTCGGGATCAAGGCCTACAGAGTCCCGTTCATTAACCATGGTTCCTGATTCTATTAACTATTAAAAACCCCCTTTGACAGCGTAGGACCACCTTCAAACCCGTGAAAGCGTGCTTACTCCTCAGTGCGGTAGCAGGATTAGGGGCATAAGCGGCATGGACTTCCATCCTAAACCCTCTGCCGCTCGTTCCTTGGCTCCTGTTCCGATGCACGACGTGGGGTTCTGCGATGAGCCCAGGTGTCGACCATACTCTAATAGCCTGAGACGGCTGTCTCGTCCCTATTGCCTTCGAACCGTCGCCTGCACCGTACCCGAGAGCGCCAGTGTTTGCCTCCCGCCGCCATGGTTAGGGTTTGGAGCTCCGCTATCACCTTCCATTTTCCTCTCTAGACGTAAACTTAGTAATTAAGCATTTCTTGACTTTATCTTAAGTGACCTTTTAATTTAATTTTATTTCACTTAAGTCACTTTTGGCCTTTTTCCTCCAATTAATTGTTTTTCCCCTTTTTAATTAAATGACTAATTAAAGTCATTTTTATGCTGGGAAAATGGTAAATCACCCACCATCCTCCTTCGGTCATTGGAAATCGCTTCTTAGCATCCCATCCTGTAGATCTTCTCATTTTGGTTCCAACGAGCTATTACTCTAAGGTGTTCCATCAAATATTCCTCTTGGAATGCCACCTCGAGTGTAATTAATTAAGTTTTGCCCAATAATAACCCTGTTTTACAAAAGTTGTTGGAATACAATGGAGTGAAAGGAAAAATGTGCAGATGATGGAATATCCCAAGCGAATGCCATCAGATCTCATAAAATCTCCTCAAAAATCCCTCGTAACCCCTAATGACATAAACTTGTTCCCATGACTTGGCCATCCCGTGCCCTGGAAACCCACCCTGGCTGTACTATAGAGGAAAATAAAAATGGGGACATGACAAATGCTCCCGCCTCAAGATTGCTTGTCCTCAAGAAATCTATATTTGTCCACTACAGAGGCATCTGTAAAATGATACCAAGATCCCAAATGAACCATTGTACCACGCCATGTCTCCAAACTAACAAAACTTGAATGGGTTCCTCAATATCTGGATCCCAAACAAACCACTGACTCAATCCGCCATCCATGGATCCACCTAGATCCAAAAACCACCATAACCAATCATCCTTGTCCATACCCCATGTCTTGGGATGTGCTTTGTCTGTGGATGTAGATGCTGCTACACCAGTAGAATACCAACTCATCACCTCTCCAGTCCAACTCCTAGCATAAACCAAGGTCAATCCCACTATGTTGATGTTGTGCTGGAATGCTAATAAGCTGACAGTCTACATCCCACTCCCAACTGAAACATGCAGTATCCCTCCCACCTAAAGGCCCCTGCTGCACTATGTCCTTGGCTGAAAATATCGCTCCGTCAATAGGATACCAACTCATGATCTCCTGTTAATATACCCCGTGAAAAGAATTGAATGCATGGACACCTATGTATAGAACAAGTCTACTATGCAGCCATTGGTCCATGCTCAATTCATGTTGCTCTATCCGGTCCACCAACAAGATTTTTCCAAGAAATCTTGCCCCTCTCCCTATAATGGGCCAAGGTGGGCAAGCTATGCTGTAAGCCCTATCTATGTACTCTTGGAGAGGGTTGCTCCCTGAAATTACTGTAGCTCTGCCAGCTGCCTATGCATATATCTACACCTCATCAGTGGGTAGGCCCAAAGATGGTTGCACCACCATCTCCAAAAGATCCTCCCTCATTTGACTGGAAACTCCACACTCCTCCTATCTACCAACCTCCTAAAAATTGTAATATTCCTAATTAGCGACAGCTAATTGGAATATTCGATTTTGTTCAGTTTTGTCGTCTATAGTTTGTAAATAAAAAAAAAGTGAGTGGAGAGGGTCTAACTCACTTAAGTGAATAAAACACCCTCCTAGTGGCACAACGTTGTGACTTAAGGGGGAGCCAAGGGGGGCCAAGCACCACGTGAAGAGAGGGCCAACGTAGGCTCTAGAAGCTACTGCGCAGGAGAGGATGGGCACGTGGCAAGAGAGGGAGGCTATGTTGAGGAGGTGAGCCTTAGGGTTGGAGGAAGGCCAACGTTATAAAAGAGGGAGGAGCCTTCTCATTTCATTCATTTTGTTGTTGATGATATTGAGTTGGATGTTTTGTCTTCTTGAGCACGCTGGCTGTTTAGCCTGTCTGCAGCACTGTTCAGTGCATTGAGTGTCTCCGGTCGGAGATCTCGCCCTTAGCCCCGGGGGACTTCGAGTGCCTGCTCAGGCAAGGTTATTTCTTCAGTATTTTGTGAGAGGTTTTGGTGTTTGGGTTTGTTGCGGAGCTAGGCTTTCATAGAGACTGCGCAGTCACTGAGAGGGAGGACGCAGTCCATCTTGGAGGTGTTCCGGATCGGAATTTTTGTAAGAGATTGAGCCGAGATTTTGAGCAGAGGATCAGCCTTTGCCGTTGGGAGGATTTTGGTGGAGTTTGAGGCGGTGTTTTAGTCATTCTCATTTAGCCTCTGCGCGGAGCTTTGGAGGCTAGCGTAATTCCCCAAGGGGGTATTTTCCGGAGGTTTTCGGGGGTCGGCCATTTTTGATATGGTTTCTGGGTTTTGTCGGCACTGGTGAGTAGAGGAGGATTTCCGATTTTCAGCTCATTCCGGCAAGGGGATTAGCCCCTAGACTTTAGTCCATTCCAGCAGTAGCAGCTACACGGCAGTTTCTAGCAGCTGGGACGCAGTTCAGAGAGCAACCATTTCCTGAATATTCTGTGAGTATTTCTTCACTTGCCTTGAGCAAGTTTAGATGCCATCACTCTGATCACCTATTGTACTTCTTTATATTTCTCAGTTTAATAAAATGGCTTATCATTTCCTCTCTATATTTCTGGATGAGTTGCCGTACATTCTGTCTGCTGCACTGTTATTTTTATATATTCTTGAGCATTCTAGTTCTATACCACTTGGTGTGTTTATCTTTCACTCTTAGACAGAGTCTGGAAAGGGCCAGGTAGCCTCCGGATTTCGTCTATTTTCAGAAGCGGCATATTCGGTGAATGCCCTCCCAATCTATCTCTGGTTGGAGTTTGCCGTGTTTTAGAGATATCCCCGAAACGGGATATTATAGTGGTATCAGAGCATAGTTCTGGCTCAGCCTGTGGTCTATGACACTGGGGAAGAGACCCTATATTTGTTATAGAGGCAGGAAGTACAGAGACCGTGAGTGTAGGTTGGAGAACACCTACGGAGAGGGAGACCGTGTTCGGGTGGAGGACACAGAGCAGGACAGAAAGCCTGTGACACACGCAGAAAAGGAGGAGTCTGTATTAGATCCAGAGCAGAGAGGGCCAATGGCAGATGACACAGAGGCCAAACAGTTTGGGGAGACACTCCTCAAGTCAGTGCAGGATTTAGCCAGACAGATTGAGGTGATGGGGCAGAGATTCATTGCTGTAGAGGCTAGACAGCGTGAGAACCCACGGGTTTTTCAGGTAGGTGAGGGATCAGGTACATCCCATCATTTGCCGGAGCATGGTGCTGCTCAGCGTGATAATCCTCAGCCGATGGCTTCACGTGCACCTACCCGCTCTACTATGCCCACTTTCTTGGGAGCAGACACAGGGGCAGGAGCCCAGCAAGAGGCAGAGCCCGAACACATGGGCGAGTATTTTGCAGAGTATCAGGCCTATGGGCAGGAGTTCAGGGATGCTCTCTCATTCCGGGATTTTGTTCAGCTCTAGCGGGACAGTAGACCCCGCGACCATCATAGAGGGCACCGACATTATCATGATGGAGATACCCACCGCACATCTAGCAGATTCCATTTGCCTACGTTTGATGGCTCATCAAACAGTTCGGCAAAGTCTTGGGTGGAGAAGCTGGACATTTATTTCCAGCTTAACCTGATGTCGGAGATGGAGGCCATCAAGGTGGCGACAATACATTTGGATGGTGAGGCCCAGGACTGGTGGTTCCATGGGATGGTCACACTTGGACATTTTACAGTGACGAAATATGCCAAGTTTACCAGGAGGTTGATGGAGCGATTTGACCGGAGGGATCCGGAACAACACTTTGTTGAGCTAACGAGGCTCAATCAGACTGGGAGCCCAGAGACATATATTGCAGATTTCTTGAGGGTTTCAGTGATGGTGCCGGATCTATCCGCAGCACGAATGATCTATATGTTTGTGGAGGGGTTAGCAGAGCCACTTCGGGGTCTAGTCAGATCTACTAGACTAGTGACACTTCAGGATGCTATCAGCAGGACCCGAGACTTACAGGATGCATTGCCCAGGACTCAGACACTTTACCCCCAGAGATAGGGTTTCCAGCCCAAGGGGAAGGATGTGAGGATTCCACCTCCAAAGGGGAATCCAGGACGAGCATAGATAGATGATGATGCCAGGAGGGAGTTGAGGAAGAAGCGGCTGTGCTCCACTTGTCAGGAGCCGTGGGCACTAGGGCATAGGTGTGCTGCTGGCAAAGCAAACTTCATTGAGGTCTTCTCCGATGATAGCAGGGAAGAGGATGAGGAGGAGGATGAGGAGGCAGGAGATAGTCAGATGGCCCAGGATCAGTTGTCGCCCCCACCTCCAGGGACAGGAGGTGCAACTTTTGCACCCACAGGAGGGACCCTTGTAGCCTTGCGAGGAGTTCCTAAGTATTTGATGTTGCGTGTACGAGGGACAGTACGTGGCCAGCGAGTGTCCGTCTTGGTTGACAGTGGGGCAACCCACAACTTCATTGATGCACAGATGGTCGAACGGAGGGGTATACCGACCGAGAGCTTTGACGGATTTTCAGTCTTGGTCCCAGGAGCCCAAACGATGCAGTGTGCCTGGTATGTTCCGGAGTTGGCAGTGACGATGGGTACCTACACCGTGACCGATCACTTTTTCGTGGTCAACATACTAGATACCAATGTGGTATTGGGTGTACAGTGGTTGATTACTCTGGGGAAGGTCCCCACGGATTGGGAGGCCTTAGAGATGGATTGGGACGATAAGAAGACCGGGAGGCATGAGAAGATCCGCGGGATGCACACTTACCCACCTCAGACAGTTTCGGCACACCGGATGGAGGCAGATTTCCGGAAGGGAGACATAGAGTGGGCGGTTGAGTTGCGGGCATCAGAGGCAGAGACTACCGGTCGAGTAGTTCATCCGGATATACAGGCCATCCTTGACAGGTATATGCAGTGTTTGGGGATATACCACTAGGTCGGCCACCGGACCGAGGGTTTGAGCACACCATTGAGCTTGAGCAGGGCATTCAGGTGGTGATCACTACCCCCTACAGGCATCCCAAAGCCTATCGAGATGAGATTGAGCGGGCCATCCAGGAGTTGTTGGATCTTGGGCACATCAGACCGAGCACGAGTCTGTTCGCTTCTTCCGTGGTGTTGGTGAAGAAGAAAGACGACACCTTGAGGATGTGCATTGATTACAGTGCCCTGAACAAGAAGACCCTGAAGAACAGGTATCCTATATCCAGGATCCATGAGTTGATGGATGAGCTGAGGGGAGCCAAGTTCTTCTCGAAGATTGATTTGAGATCAGGGTACCATCAGATTCGCGTGAGGGAACATGACATTCCCAAGACCGCCTTCAGGTGTCATTATGGGCACTTTGAGTTTTTAGTTATGCCTTTTGGGCTAACCAATGCACCAACTACTTTTCAGTCTTGCATGAACCATATCATCCGCAGTCATCTGAGGAAGTTTGTATTGGTCTTCTTTGATGACATACTCATATATAGCAGGACTTGGGAGGAGCATCTCCAACATATAGAGGCAGTGCTACACATCTTGGAAGAGCAACAGTTCTATGCTGAGCTCTCCAAGTGTGAGTTTGGGATGATGGAGATGTTGTATTTGGGTCACATTATTGGAGTGGACGGAGTGAGGGTCCACGAGGAGAAGATTAGGGCCATCAGAGATTGGTCGGAGCCAAGGAACGTGACGGAACTTCGAGGGTTCATTGGCATATGTACTTATTACAGGAAGTTCGTCAAAGGTTTCTCACAGCTTTCTGCACCCCTTACAGATCTGACGAAGAAGGGGGCATTCAGTTGGTTGGATATAGCGCAGTGAGCCTTTGATAGGCTCAAGGAGGTGATGAGTAGTTGCCCAGTGCTTGCATTGCTGGATTTTACGCAGCCATTTGTCTTGGAGTGTGATGCGTCAGGAGAGGGGATCGGTGCAATATTGATGCAGGGGGGACACCCTATAGCCTTTGAGAGCCGGAAGCTCCTTCCGCACGAGAGGTTGTATTCTATATACGACAAGGAGATGTTGGCCATTATGCATGCATTGGCCAAATTCCGGCAGTACCTGGTAGGGAACAGGTTCAGGTTGAGGACTGATCACAACAATCTCAGGTTCTTTTTGGAGCAGAAGCAGCTACAGGAGAAGGCAGCAAAAGTGGATCAGTAAGATCCAAGCATATGACTTTGACATTGAGTATGTCAAGGGTAAGAATAACGGGGTAGCAGATGCCCTTTCACGTAGACCAGCCACATTATCTCTTATGAGCTTGGATATAGATTGGAGGGCTCGACTTTTAGTGGAGTACTCCAAGGATAGATTTGCATGTGAGGTGCTGGATGGACAGGTGGCAGATGACAGGTACAGGATGATTGATGAGATCATCTACTACAGGGACAGGATCTTCTTGACTGAGGGATCTCAGCTTAAGAAGAAGATACTCCAGGCATCACATGATTCTCCACTGGCAGGCCATCAGGGGTTTACCAAAACCTACAGGGCCATTAGAGAGAGGTTCTCATGGAAGGGCTTCAAGGAGGACGTACTCCAGCACATCAGGGAGTGCGATGTTTGTCAGAGGAACAAGGGGGAGATGAGCCATCTCGCAGGATTCTTGCAGCCTCTTCCCATTCCGGAGGGGAAATGGGAGAGCATATCGATGGACTTCATCACAGGGTTGGCCATGGTGCAGGGTGTTGTCGCACAGATTGTCCAGGCACCGCGACAACGGCTCAGATTGGGGGCTGTCACTTTTATCCACAATCTCTCTCTTTAAGCTGTCTCTTTGCAAGCTAAGGGAGGTAGACCCAATTAGAAATGAAGAGGAAGAATCCAGGAGACACAGCTAAAACACCAAATACTTGATAAAATGAACGGGGTTCCACAAATCTAAATTAGATTTCACGTTTAAGACCAGTGCTTTATGGAGTCAAACAAAAATCCCGCTATGCAATTATAAACAAGTAAGTGATGATTAACTGCTGCTTGTTAAAACACGATTGCTCACAATGATATTTAATTGAAAACGCCGCAACCATGAATAACTTGAACTCACAACAACATGAGAATGCCAGATGCTTGAAAGATTTCTGAAATTAAGATGTTCCAGTATAACCCAGTTCGAAAATTAAAATGATCCACAGTCAAATTTTAGATAGAAAAATTTTAGCGCATTTGACTATAGAAAATTTGAAATTTTTATAATTTTTTCATATTTTCTATTTTTTTTAGAATTTTTGGAATTTTTTATTTTTTTATTTTTTATCTTAAATTTCTAAATCAAAATTTAAACTAACTCTAAAAAATCAAAATTAAAATCTAAATCTAAAATTTAAAACTAAACAAATCGAACTTATATAAAACTAACGCTAACTAAATCTAAATAAAAAAAATACAAACTACATCTAAAATCTAAACAAAGATTATTTAATCGAATTAAAAATCGAACTTACACTATTAACAAAGAAATCTAAACTAAAATCGAACAAAACAAAATACAATCTAAAACTATGACTAAGCTAAAATCTAATTACACCTACGCTAACACAACAAAATCAAAACGAAAATCTAATTAATGGCAAAACAAAACCGATACAAATAAAAATTTAAAACGCAACTATTCAAGGTTTATATTGTCTTTTGTCGTTTTTGTGGTCTGCAGATTGGACGCGAAGAGTTTGACTTCAAATAGCTTCGACGGCAGAGACGGTGGCATGAGAAGAATCCGACGTGAGAAAGGGTTCGATGGGAAGAGGGTTCAACAGGAAGATGCTGGTCGATTGAAGAGCACAACAAAGCAGACAACGTGGATTGGCTGGACGACGGCTTGGACGAAGGTGTGAGGCGAGAGCAGGAATAACGCAACAAGGAGAATTGCTGCGCGGGTTTGGGCGGTGGAGAAGTGTATGTGCAGCGTGATGACTTGAGGGATGCTTTGACAGCACGATGGAGAAATCCAAGTTTAATGAAGGTCGATGATGAATGAAGGTCTGGACGAGAAGCTAAGTTCGACGGAAGAGAAGGCGGAGTTCAAAGCTGCAAACGGTGGCTAGGTGAGTCGATTTGAGGGCAAACAGAAAGAAGCTGATATGGAAGGATTAACGCAGCGAATGAATCGATTGACAGCAGACAGAGGGAAATGCTGGACGCGGGTTCGATGCAGAGAGAAATGAGAAGTGCGCAAGAAAGACGACTAGGAAGGAAAGGATGGATGACGGCAAATGTGGAGCGGATGCATATCGGACGGAAAATGCTGGACGATAGCGATGGATTCGAATGGCAGTGATCCAAGCCCCTCTTTTTTTCTTTTTTTTTCTTTTTTAAATGCAGGTCGATGAGGAATCGGAGGAAGATATGAAATCGATGGCTAAGGAAAAAATGCTGACAGCGAATGAGAAAGGGGTTCAATGGGCAAAGTTGATGGCAAAGAGGAAAAGAGACGGACAGGCAAGGAAATGAAAGTCGACGGCAGAGGTATGATGGCAGGAGAGATGCGTAAAGAGGAAAACGTGATTGCGGAAGAGTGAAGATCGGACGTCAGATGAGAAGTTTCGATGTAGAGAAAGGAGCCGATGAATGACGCAAGGGTATCGATGGTCAGCAAGATGAGGATGTAGATAAGGGCTAACGCAGTAGACAGAGACACAAATAAACCCATACACATCTAAAACGTCCAGCAAAATGAGAATTTTTTCTGTTAAACCCAGTACACAAATGTCGCCCAACAAACTTAAACTTTCTCCAATTTACGCTCTTTAAATTGAAACAATATCCAGATTCATCCACAGTTGTTATTTGAGACCAGATCTGGCCTATGGAGGCTAGATCTGGCTCGGATCTAAAAAAATTTCGATTTGAACCCTGAACCTATAGGAAATCAGCTGGATCTGAAGATACACACCAAGCAACGATTAAACCCTTACAATTCTAAAAGAAAATTTACAAATTTACAACTAGTTTACAGATTTAAAACCCTCATGGTTAGATTTGAAATCCATTTTAGCACAGTTTAGAAATTAAAATTTTTAAATGAGAGGCACAAGCTTTCGAAACCCTGCAAAATCACAAATATCGTAAGATAGACCTGGAATTTAACAAATAAAGAGCTTATCAGATTTATGTTTATTAAGAGTCGGCTGGTCCAACCGAAGACTTCCCCAGACGCCCAATCTTTAAAAAAATTGCCCTGCACACTTAGATCTGAATCTTAGATCGATAGAGATTTAAGAAAACAACATGAGACCTTTGCAGAAAAATCAGAATGTTATTTTATAAACCCAGAAAACTGCACAAGATACTTGTATGCAGATTAATCCATGAAGGCCATCAACCATAAAATACAAGAAACAAAGTAGCAGAGTTTAGAGACAATTCACCACATAGATCTGAGAAGGAACATCCAGATTTGTAACCCCAAAGTCTTTATGCTTTATTCCTCAAAAATTTACAAGAGTTTCTAAGAACAAGTGCACGATCCTAAGATCGGATGACTCAAGAATGAGAAAGACCTCTAAATTTATAGGACAAGATCTCTAACGGCTAGTTTGGATGATCCTCGTCAAAATAATCTCAAACGTCCAAAAGATTTAATTATCTTTTAATCCGGAGCGTTGAAATTAAAATTTTGGGGAAAAACGAATTTATCATTTAATTCAATTTTAATTAACTCAAAAATATTATTTTTGAGTTAATTACCCCAAAATTTTGACTTTGACTTAACCACCAAGGCCCAAAGGTCCAAAATTTCTTAAAATTCTCAATATTCCCTTGGCCTGGGGCTTTCAAAATCATTTTCCAAGGACTCACAAATTTTGCCTTTAAAGATTTAATCCTAACTTAGGACCCTAAATTAATTAAATTTCTGGTTTAGGATTTTATTAATTAATTGACCAGAAAATTTAATTAATTGACTAAGAGGGGATTATAATTATTTTTCCAACCCTCTTTTACATGAGATAATACATTTACATACATAAAGGGGGAATACCCATTCGTATAGACCCTCAAATAAATACCCAATTCTGCGACTCAAAACATGATCTAGTAGACCAAGTAGTTGAAACTACTTTTACAAGGACTCAATAAAAAAACACTAGGACTCACTTAGCATGCTGATGACAAATTCCATCCTAGCTTTGGGGTGAGGCTGGAGGGAAAAACTTTGCTGATCACTTTCGTGAATCAGTGAGACAAAAAACCTCCTAGGATGGAAGTCATCAACAACATACTAGGCTTACCTAGGTTGTTACATACATGGACGGTCTTACTTAGATCATTTACATCATAAAATGCAGAATGGGTTTACATCATTATAAAAACTGTCGATCGGTGATGAAATCTGGATGACACGAGCCTCGAACATGATAAGTCCCATTTGAAAAAATGGTGGTGTACTGCTATGGGGTCATTGACAAAGTGTGGTCAACATCTGGCTCTACTTGGGGACACGTTGCTTCATCGAAGGAATGTGAGAATCCAGAATCTGCATCCAAGCAACACACAAGATTACATAAGTAGCGTCCATCCAAATATCATTATATAACATTATGCTCATGAAAAATAGAAGCTCTTCTTTTATTTATTATTCTACTTAACATGAAAAGTAAATCTACTCTAACTGCAAAATGAAATGCTGAAATAACAAGGTGTAAGGTTAAAGATACAATACAGAGGATGCCCTGTGGCATCAGATGTGCTCAATATAGTGTATGCTGAGCATTTGCCTACTTTCAGGCAAGTCTGTAGGCTGCTTTTCAGATGTGCCATGTCCAATCTTGCTAATTGTAGGACTCTGTCTTATCTGATTGTCAAGCTGCTCTCGACCATCAAACGAATCAAACCACTTACTTCTTTTTTGCTTCTTTCTCTTCTTCTGAGTGGGTTGTGATGTCAGCAATGAGATCACTATATATTTCCTGTCCTCATCTTGAAGATGTTTGTACAAAATATCTGAAGAACCTGGAGCATGACCAATGTTATTCTGGATATACTCTGTCAATGGTGATACATGAGCTTGGTCTTTCTCAACATCCTTTGAAACCATAGTTAAATCCTCCGTGTGATGAGATGAGAATGGCTTTAACAGACAAGAAGTCTTATGATCTGTTGATGAATCTTCATAATCAAATTTTGGCTGAAACTTTTGTATATGTAATTTTTCCATTTTTTCCAACCTTTTCTGTATGGAACTCATCTCCAACAAGTGATTTTCCTTCATGGTAGTCATTTCCTGGGTGTGTCTTGCTTCCATGATGGACATCTGATTAGAATGATTAACTTCCATTATCTTTAACCTGTTTTCCATGACATTTATTTCCTGTGCATGACTTGTTTCCATGGAAGTTATCTTATTTTGAAGATTGATTTGGTTAGCTTCCATGTTTTGAATGATTTGCGTATGATTGGGTTGCACATCATTAATCATCTGAGCTGGCTCCTTAACCTGACTTTCATGATCTTCTATATGCATGTGATAGTCCTTACCAACAACATTAATTTGATGACTTGACCTTGCCATTCTACTAGCTATGATTCTTTTGACAACATGGCAAGTAACCACTTCATGAAGAGCATTACAGGCTCTACAATAAGGCAGAGCTTCATCCACAAGATTTGCAAACTCAAGTTGATTTGTCGGTCTCTGCTCATTAGATAAGCCTCTTTCCTGCAAAACATTATTATTTCTAGGTTGGGAATTCTGCGTTTGAGCCCTTCCCATTTGAACCAACCTAGCCTGTAAGACACTTATTTCTTTAGCATGGTCAGAGATTAATTTTGCTTGATTAAGCTCCATGCTTTCAAGTTTCTTAGCATGATTAAACTCCATGCTTTCAAGTTTTTGCATTAACTTTTTCATAGGGTCATCATCATCTTCTAGAGGTTCTTTTAACTTAGTATATGTCAAAGACCCATCAAAAAATGGAGTTTTGGACATTCCAGATGCTTTCTTATCCTTTTCAATCTCCTCAGCTAAAGATTGACAAGCCTTATAATTTGCAGTTTTAGCCCGCCTTAACTCATATGAAGCATCAGAATCAAAAGCATTAATGTAAAAATTCAGAAGAGATCCATCAGGAGGTTTATGAGTTTGAGATATTTCTCTAAGAATACCATTAAATCTCCTGTTAAATTCTTCAGTCGTTTCATTTTCTTTCTTTTTTATGGTACTGATTTCTCTTACCAAATGCTTATCTTCCCTTTTATCACCATACTTTTCCTTTAAAGCAGTTACAATTGATTCAAAAGTATCAAATGAATTATCAGGTTTTTCCGTAAACCATTCAGCAACATCCTCACCAAAAGTAAGAACAAAAGTTTTCATCTTTACATCCTCGAAATTATTTTTTGCAACTGCAAATCTATTCCACCAGTTAGCGAAAGCAAACAAATGAGATTTAACACTGACTGCATCATTTCCTTGAAAAGATGGTAATTTATCCATTTGAGGAACATCACGGGGATAACCCTGAATATTAGGAAAATTACACGGGGCAAAAACATCCATGATATCGTTTTTAAGATTTTAGAAATAGATCTGTGTTCAAGAATAGTCAAAAGGTCCTCAAGAAGTGAACTTCTTAGCAGGAACTCTTGTAAGAAATGAAAGAATTGGAGTCGCCACTTGAACATGAAACTAATTCTAAAACAGAAGAAATAATCGAGAGATAGCAGATGGATATCAGGGGGGATTCTTGTCTGGGAATAAAAAGATGAATATGTGGAGTTGCCACCCAAACAAGAAGCCAACCGAAATGTCCAGGTGCTAAAGATAAGATGATGAAATGATTAGTGATATGACGAAAGATAAGACGATGAAAATATGAAGAGATGAAAAGTCGCCAGGAAATGTGATCCCTTGCGACAGGCTAATGAATGGCGATGCAAGATCAGAAGATTATAAAATGTCGTTAAGACCAAGGACAAAAAAACTCTATCCCCGGCAACGGCGCCAAAAAATGTTGTCGCACAGATTGTCCAGGCACCGCGACAACGGCTCAGATTGGGGGCTGTCACTTTTATCCCCAATCTCTCTGTTTAAGCTGTCTCCTTGCAAGCTAAGGGAGGTAGACCCTATTAGAAATGAAGAGGAAGAATCCAGGAGACACAGCTAAAACACCAAATACTTGATAAAATGAACGGGGTTCCACAGATCTAAATTAGATTTCACGTTTAAGACCAGTGCCTTATGGAGTCAAACAAAAATCCTGCTATGCAATTATAAACAAGTAAGTGATGATTAACTGCTGCTTGTTAAAACATGATTGCTCACAATGATATTTAATTGAAAACGCCGCAACCATGAATAACTTGAACTCACAACAACATGAGAATGCCAGATGCTTGAAAGATTTCTGAAATTAAGATGTTCCAGTATAACCCAGTTCGAAAATTAAAATGATCCACAGTCAAATTTTAGATAGAAAAATTTTAGCGCATTTGACTATAGAAAATTTGAAATTTTTATAATTTTTTCGTATTTTCTATTTTTTTGAGAATTTTTGGAATTTTTTATTTTTTTATTTTTTATCTTAAATTTCTAAATCAAAATTTAAACTAACTCTAAAAAATCAAAATTAAAATCTAAATCTAAAATTTAAAACTAAACAAATCGAACTTGTATAAAACTAACGCTAACTAAATCTAAATAAAAAAAATACAAACTACATCTAAAATCTAAACAAAGATTATTTAATCGAATTAAAAATCGAACTTACACTATTAACAAAGAAATCTAAACTAAAATTGAACAAAACAAAATACAATCTAAAACTATGACTAAGCTAAAATCTAATTACACCTACGCTAACACAACAAAATCAAAATGAAAATCTAATTAATGGCAAAACAAAACCGATACAAATAAAAATTTAAAACGCAACTATTCAGGGTTTATATTGTCGTTTGTCGTTTTTGTGGTCTGCAGATTGGACGCGAAGAGTTTGACTTCAAATAGCTTCGACGGCAGAGACGGTGGCACGAGAAGAATCCGACGTGAGAAAGGGTTCGATGAGAAGAGGGTTCAATAGGAAGATGCTGGTTGATTGAAGAGCACAACAAAGCAGACAGCGTGGATTGGCTGGACGACGGCTTGGACGAAGGCGTGAGGCCAGAGCAGGAATAACGCAACAAGGAGAATTGCTGCGCGGGTTTGGGCAGTGGAGAAGTGTATGTGCAACGTGATGACTTGAGGGATGCTTTGACAACACGATGGAGAAATCCAAGTTTAATGAAGGTCGATGATGAATGAAGGTCTGGACGAGAAGCTAAGTTCGACGGAAGAGAAGGCGGAGTTCAAAGCTGCAGACGGTGGCTAGGTGAGTCGATTTGAGGGCAAACAGAAAGAAGCTGATATGGAAGGATTAACACAGCGAATGAATCGATTGACAGCAGACAGAGGGAAATGCTGGACGCGGGTTCGATGCAGAGAGAAATGAGAAGTGCGCAAGAAAGACGGCTAGGAAGGAAAGGATGGATGACGGCAAATGTGGAGCGGATGCATATCGGACGGAAAATGCTGGACGATAGCGATGGATTCGAATGGCAGTGATCCAAGCCCCTCTTTTTTTCTTTTTTTTCTTTTTTAAATGCAGGTCGATGAGGAATCAGAGGAAGATATGAAATCGATGGCTAAGGAAAAAATGCTGACAGCGAATGAGAAAGGGGTTCAATGGGCAAAGTTGACGGCAAAGAGGAAAAGAGACGGACAGGGAAGGAAATGAAAGTCGACGGCAGAGGTATGATGGCAGGAGAGATGCGTAAAGAGGAAAACGTGATTGCGGAAGAGTGAAGATCGGACGTCAGATGAGAAGTTTCGATGCAGAGAAAGGAGCCGATGAATGACGCAAGGGTATCGATGGTTAGCAAGATGAGGATGTAGATAAGGGCTAACGCAGTAGACAGAGACACAAATAAACCCATACACATCTAAAACCTCCAACAAACTGAGAATTTTTTCTGTTAAACCCGGTACACAAATGTCACCCAGCAAACTTAAACTTTCTCCAATTTACGCTCCTTAAATTGAAACAAGATCCAGATTCATCCACAGTTGTAATTTGAGACCAGATCTGGCCTATGGAGGCTAGATCTGGCTCAGATCTAAAAAAAAATTCGATTTGAACCCTGAACCTGTAAGAAATCAGCCGGATCTGAAGATACACACCAAGCAACGATTAAACCCTTACAATTCTAAAAGAAAATTTACAAATTTACAACTAGTTTACAGATTTAAAACCCTCATGGTCAGATTTGAAATCCATTTTAGCATAGTTTAGAAATTAAAATTTTTAAATGAGAGGCACAAGCCTTCGAAACCCTGCAAAATCACAAATATCGTAAGATAGACCTGGAATTTAACAAATAAAGAGCTTATCAGATTTATGTTTATTAAGAGTCGGCTGGTCCAACCGAAGACTTCCCCAGACGCCCAATCTTTAAAAAACATTGCCCTGCACACTTAGATCTGAATCTTAGATCGATAGAGATTTAAGAAAACAACATGAGACCTTTGTAGAAAAATCAGAATGTTATTTTATAAACCCAGAAAACTGCACAAGATACCTGTATGCAGATTAATCCATGAAGGCCATCAACCATAAAATGCAAGAAACAAAGTAGCAGAGTTTAGAAATGAATCACCACATAGATCCGAGAAGGAACATCAAAATTTGTAACCCCAAAGTCTTTATGCTTTATTCCTCAAAAATTTACAAGAGCTTCTAAGAACAAGTGCACGATCCTGAGATCGGATGACTCAAGAATGAGAAAGACCTCTAAATTTATAGGACAAGATCTCTAACGGCTAGTTTGGATGATCCTCGTCAAAATAATCTCAAACGTCCAAAAGATTTAATTTTCTTTTAATCCGGAGCGTTGAAATTAAAATTTTGGGGAAAAAACGAATTTATCATTTAATTCAATTTTAATTAACTCAAAAATATTATTTTTGAGTTAATTACCCCAAAATTTTGACCTTGACTTAACCACTAAGGCCCAAAGGTCCAATATTTCTTATCTCAATATTCCCTTGGCCTGGGGCTGTCAAAATCATTTTCCAAGGACCCACAAATTTTTCCTTTAAAGATTTAATCCTAATTTAGGACCCTAAATTAATTAAATTTCTGGTTTAGGATTTTATTAATTAATTGACCAAAAAATTTAATTAATTGACTAAGAGGGGATTATAATTATTTTTCCAACCCTCTTTTACATGAGATAATACATTTACATACATGAAGGGGGAATACCCATTCATATAGATCCTCAAATAAATACCCAATTCTGCGACTCAAAACATGATCTAGTAGACCAAGTAGTTGAAACTACTTTTACAAGGACTCGATAAAAAACACTAGGACTCACTTAGCATGCTGATGACAAATTCCACCCTAGCTTTGGGGTGAGGCTGGAGGGAAAAACTCTGCCGATCACTTTCGTGAATCAGTGAGACAAAAAACCTCCTAGGATGGAAGTCATCAACAACATACTTGGCTTACCTAGGTTGTTACATACATGGACGGTCTTACTTAGATCATTTACATCATAAAATGCAGAATGGATTTACATCATTATAAAAACTGTCGATCGGTGATGAAATCTGGATGACACGAGCCTCGAACATGATAAGTCCCATTTGAAAAAATGGGGGTGTACTGCTATGGGGTCGTTGACAAAGTGTGGTCAACACAGGGCAAGGATTGTATCTTTGTCGTCGTTGATCGACTGACAAAGTATGCGCACTTTTTCGCCATATCCGCGCATTACATAGCAGCACAGGTGGCCGATCTGTTCTTTAGAGAGGTTTTCAGGCTGCATGGTCTTCCTAAGACCATCATCAGTGACAAGGACAACTGCTTCATGGGCGGATTTTGGCAGGAGCTTTTCCGGCTAGTGGGGACAGAGTTGACACCGAGTACCAGTTAGCACCCACAGACGGATGGGCAGACGGAGATAGTTAACAAGTGGCTGGAAAGCTACTTGCGTAACTATGTCAGTGGGCAGCAGCGAGCATGGCTGAAGTGGCTGCATTTGGGGGAGTACTGCTACAACACGACACATCACATGTCCATTGGTATGTCACCGTTTTATGCTTTGTATGGGTATCATTCCTTATCTTTTGAGAAATAAGCTGAATGAATGACAAATGAGCCTTCCTTCCTTCCTTTTTTTCATTGAGACCCAACGCATTCCTTGGGTCCCACCTTGGCATGCGTTGCCTCGTCTTGATCCAATCACGTGCTGCCTACCTCTAGCCACTCTCATGCTGCCTT
Source organism: Pinus albicaulis (assembly GCA_034641835.2). NCBI lineage: Eukaryota > Viridiplantae > Streptophyta > Pinopsida > Pinales > Pinaceae > Pinus > Pinus albicaulis. The sequence goes on along the minus strand of CM076581.1, from coordinate 383,197,785 downwards.
CTTCATGCCCCCTTCACGCTGCCATCTAAGATCAACTCGACCCCACCACTAGAGCCACAATTTTACCTTAGTGGCTTTAGGAAAAGACTTTATTTTGCACAATTGTTATTTGTGGGTCCCCTACCCACATTATTTCCGCCCAACATTAGGAAATCCAAAAATGAATCAAAATTAATATTCCAATTAGCAGAACTGCTAATTTGGAATATTACAGTCCTCCCCGCCAAAATGTTGCTTGTCCTCAAGCAACTGCAAAGACAGATGCTGAAGATTTTGTTCCTCTTCCCAAGTGGCATCCTCATCCGGGAGGTTCCTCATCTAACCAAATACTCCTTCACCACCCTGCTCCTCAAGTGTCTCTCTCTGGTATCTAGGATGGCCTCGGGGTGAAGCACCAAATGCCCCTCATCATTTGTAGGAGGGAGCTCAGTAGCTGCGGTCACTTGCTTTCCCAAAGCCTTCTTCAGGCAAAGCACATGGAAGATGTTGTGGATCTGACTCCCCTGTGGCAACTCCAGCTCATATGCCACCTCCCCAACTCGTCGGACAACTCTATATGGCCCATAGAAACGAGGCTTGAGATTCTCAACTCCCTTCTGCTTCAGCGTAGACTGCCTGTATGGCTGAAGTCGGAGGTACACCAAGTCCCCTACCTCGAACTGCCTCTCTACGCGGCCCTGATCTGCATATATTTTTTGCTGGTTCTGTGTTGTCTTCAAGTTGTCCTTGAGAGCCCTGAGGATATCCTGACTCTCTTGGATCCAATCTTTGGCCCTGGGGTTCTTGCCCCAAACATAGCATTAGGAATTGTTAATGCATCATAACCATACAAAGCACGAAAAGGGGAAATACTAATAGACATATGGAAAGTGGTGTTGTAGCAGTACACCCCTAAATGCAACCAACGCAACCAGGCCTTCTGCTGCCCTGTGACGTAGTTTCGCAAGTAGCCTTCCAGCCACTTGTTCACTATCTCCATCTGCCCATCGGTCTGTGGATGGTAGCTCGTGCTCAGTGTGAGCTCTGTGCCCACTAGTTGTAACAACTCCTGCCAAAATTCTCCCATAAGCCTGTTGTCCCGGTCACTGACTATGGTCTTTGGAAGACCATGCAACCGGAAAATATCCCTGAAAAACAACTCAACCACTTGTGAGGCTGTGTACCGAGCTGAAATAGCAAAGAAGTGTGCATACTTCGTCAGACTGTCCACTACGACGAAGATGCAGTCTTTGCCTTGCGCGATGGGCAACCCTATGACGAAATCCATAGATATGCTCTCCCATTTCCCTTCTGGGATGGGAAGAGGCTGCAATAGCCCAATTGGATGGGTCAACTCCCGTTTGTTCCTCTGGCAGACTACGCACTCTCGGACATGTTGGAGCACATCCTCCTTGAGGCCCTTCCAGGAGAACCTCTGTTTGATGGTCCTATAGGTCTTGGTAAACCCCTGGTGTCTTGATAGTTGTGAGTCATGTGCTACACACAAGATCTTCTCCTGCAACCAAGAGTTAGCTGTCAAAAAGATCCGGTCTCGATAATAAATGACCTCATCCATCACCCGATAACGATCATCTGTCACCTGCCCATCCAACACCTCACATGCAAACTGGTCCTTCGAGTACTCCACCAATAGTTGCGCCTTCCAATCTGCATCCATTCTCATCAAGGAGATGGATGCTGGCCTTGGAGACAAGGCATCGACCACCACATTGTTCTTCCCTTTGACATACTCAATGTCAAAGTCGTAAGCTTGGATCTTACTAACCCACTTTTGCTATCTCTCCTGCAACTGCTTCTGCTCTAGAAAATTTTGAGATTTTGTGTATTTGGGGTAGCATCAGTTGTGCTCTAGGTCCCAAATTTTGAGGAAGGACTAGAGTTCACCTGATTTACAAGACCCATAAATGGATTTGGGAAATTTCATCTGGTTTAGGAGATATTAAATTAATTAATTATTTTAATGTATTTCCTAAGTTAAAACTTAGGAAAATAAAATAATTAAAGTGAATTTAATTAAACATGTGATGAAATTGTCTTAAGTCACACGGATCAAGCTTTCTTTTAATATTAGCCATTGATTAAAGATTTAATTTTGGCCGTTGATTTGTCAACGAGAATAGTATAAAGGAAAGGCTTGGGGTCATTTGTAAGACACACAGAGGCAGAGCACTGAAGCTAAGCTGAGATTCTAGGGTGGGGTTGTTAAGAATTCTCAAGTGTTTCAGTTACAGAGAGGGGAATTTAGACCAAGGGGATGATCTAATCCCGGGGTCTAGAATACACAAGAAGCAGAGAAGAGATCATGAAAGACAGCGCAGAGGATGGCAGCAACAACAGACGGCAGCAGCAGACAGCGGCAACAGTAGCAACAGCAGCAGTAACAGTAGCAAGGACAACATGATTTTTAGGAAACCCTTCAGGGGTTACGCAGAGACCCTTAGGGGCAGCGTAGTGACTACGTCTCCCAGTCTGCGGTAACGCAGTCCCTTCTAGTGACAGCGCTGAGCATTTGGAGGCCTTCAGAGGCTGACGCAGTGTCTTTCAGGGGCAGATCTGGGGTTTCTAGGCCTAGATCTGGCTGAGTTCTGTAAATCCCGTTTGAGGGTGTGGATCAGTCAGTATTGTTGGTCTTAGATCGGCTAGGTGTTGCAGATCTAGAGTTTTCTCTTTAGGGTTTTCCAGATCTAGAACCCAGAGTTGTGTATTTAGAAATATTCTTAATAATAAAGCCCTCCAGCAGCCAGAGACCAATTTTCCCACATTGGGTTTTTTCGGGGACAGTTTGTCCAGAAATAACTGTCACTTTGTCTATGTGTGCATGTGCTTATTCCAGATCTGAATTGGTAGAGATCTTTTATGTGTTTTGCTTTGATGCTAACTTGAATTTATTCAGTTAATAACTTGTATAAGTAGGAGAAGCTTAACCGGATTAACAGAAATAATTTCTACATAAGAATTAAGATTCATAAATTTTTACAGAAAATACTGTAGGCTGTTATGATCGGTCCTAACCTTGAACCGGTGCCCCACCAAATACTGCCTGAACTTGGCTATTGCATGCATGATGGCCAACATTTCTTTGTCAAAAATGGGGTAATGCCTCTCCTGAGGCAAGAGCTTCTAACTCTCGAAAGCAATGGGGTGACCATCCTGCATCAATACTGCCCCAACTCCTACTCCTGATGCATTTCACTCCAAGACAAATGGCTTGGTAAAATCAAGGAGCACAAGTACTGGGAAGCTACTCATCACTTGCTTGAGGCGGTCAAAAGCCTCCTGCGCTGTGGGGGTCCAAGTGAATGCTCCCTTCCTGGTCAAATCCGTGAGGGGTGCAGCTAACTGAGAGAAGCCCTTCACGAACTTCTTGTAATAAGTGCAAATGCACACAAATCCCCTTAGCTCGGTGACATTCTTGGTCTCTGACCAATCTTTGATGGCCCTGATTTTATCCTCATGCACCCGCACTCCATCTTCACCTATAATGTGGCCCAAGTATAGCATCTCGGTCAACCCAAACTCACACTTGGACAACTTGGTGTAGAACTTCTGCTCCTCCAAAATACGCAACACTGCCTCCACATGTTGAAAATGTTCCTCCTATGACTGACTATATATTAGAATGTCATAAAAAAAGACTAGCATGAACTTCCGCAGTTGGCCACGAAAGATATGGTTCATACATGAATGGAAGGTGGCTGGAGCGTTGGTTAGCCCGAAGGGCATCACCAAAAACTTAAAGTGCCCATAATGATACCGGAACGCTGCCTTGGGGACATCCTTGACCCTTACACGAATTTAATGGTACTCGGATCTCCAATCTATTTTGAAGAAGAACTTAGCCCCCCTCAACTCATCCATCAGCTCATCTATCCGTGGGATGGGGTAGCGATTCTTCATTGTCTTTTGTTCAGGGCCCTGTAATCGATACACTTTCTCAGTGTACCATCCTTCTTCTTCACTAAGACAACTGATGAAGCAAAGGGGCTCGAACTCAGTGAAATGTGCCCTAACGCCAACATCTCATGTATTGCCCTCTCAATCTCATCTTGATAGGCCTTGGGGTGCCTATACGGAGTTGAGATCACGACCTGGATGCCGAGCTCCAACTTAATGGTGTGCTTAAATCCTCGGTCGGGAGGCTGCCCTGGCAGAATGTCCCCGAAAATCGTGGAGTAATGGTCGAGGATAGCCTGTACATTTGGATGCGTGGGTCTAGATGTGCCATCTGCCTCTGAAATCCTCAGCTCAACTGCCCACTCTATGTCTCCCTGTCTGAAGTCTGCCTCCATCCTATGCGTAGAGATTGTCTGAGGTGGGTATGTATGCATACCCCTAAGCATCATCGGTTTCCCGTTCTTGTCCAAAAACTCCATCTCTAGCTTTTGCCAATCTGTAGTGACTCTACCAAGGGTGATGAGCCATTGGACCACCAACACTATGTTGGTGTCCGAAATGTCGACCACAAAGAAATGGTTTGTCACTGAGTAATTTCCCATGGTCACTGTCAAGGCTGGAACATAACGCATGCACTGCATGGTTCTAACTCCCGGTATTAGCACAGAGAATCTATCGAACCCCTCTCTCACTGCTTAGGATGCCCCTCCTCTACACCATTTGGGCATCTATGAAGTTGTGCGTGGCTCCACTATCCACAAGTATTGAGACACGCTGTCCCAAAACAGTCCCCCTGATCCTCAACGTTAATTATTTGGGTATCCCACGCAAAGATGCAAGGACCCCTCCGGTCGGTGCAAACAATGCTGCTGCTGCTGCTGCTGGTGGGAGTGGAGGTGGAGGTCCTTCTCCCTGAGATGCTACGCTGTCCTCACCTCCCATCTCAAAGAGTGTCTCCTCTTCTCCCTCGCTGTCTGAAAAGACCTCGATGTAGTGTGCCTTCCCTGTTGCACACATGTGGCTTGGTGCCCACGACTCCTGACATGTGAAGCAAAGCTTCTTCCTCCTCGGATCTCTCCTGGTGTCATCATCTAATGGCCCCCGACCTTGGTTCCCTCTCGGGTGTGGAGCTCTCGCATCCCTTCCTCTTTGTTGGAAAGTTGGTCTGTTGGGTATAGGGGCCCTAGCCCTTGGCAATGCATCCTGAAGATCCCGGGTCCTCCCAACTGCGTCCTGGAGCGTAGTGGGTCGAGTTGACCTCACTAGCCCACGCAGTGGCTCTGCCAACCCATCTATGAACATGAAAATCCTCTCAGGCTCCGACAGATCCGAAACCATCACTGGCAATCTCAAGAACTCAGAAATATATGTTTCAGGGTTCCCCGTCTGCTTGAGTTTGGTCAGTTCTCCAAAGTGCTCTTCCGGATCCTTCCTATCAAACCTCTCCAACATTTTCCTGGTAAACTCATCATGCGTTGTCACCCCTGTGTGACCGAGCGTAGTCAACCCATGAAACCACCGGTCATGGGCTTCTCCCTCCAAGTGCAGCGTAGCCACCTTGATGACCTCCAACTCTGTCTTCTGATTAAGATGGAAGTAGATATCCAACTTCTCCACCCATGCTTTGTGAAAATTTCTGAATGTTACACTCATGCAGAAATATACTGTTAGATCTGGTTATTCTCCTCCTACTTAATTAAGTTATTAAATTGAAAATTCAGATTAATATCGAAGCAAAACACATAATAGACTTTCACCAATTAAGATCTAGAAAAAGTACATGCACACATAGACAAAGTGACACAGTGATTTTCTGGATAAATAGTCCCCGGAAAAACCCAATGCGGGAAAACTGGTCTGCTGGCTGCTGGAGGGTTTTATTATTAATAATTTTCTGAATACAACAAATCTGGGTTCTAGATCTGGAACACCCGACATAGAGATAATAGATCTGCAGCTCACTAGCTGTTCTGAAGCCAAAATAATGACGGATCCACACCCTCAAATGGGATTTACAAGACTCAGCCAAAATTAGGCCCTAGAAACCCCAGCGTTGACCCTGAAGACCCTGCGTCCCTCAGTGCTGGCCTGGAAAGGGTTGCGTCACCCCAGACTGGGTGACACAGTTCTTATGCTGCGCCTTAAGATCTCTGCGTAAACCCTGAGGGCTTCCAGTGGAATCACACAACGTTGGGAGGGACTGCACAGAACCTGCGTAGCACAGTTGCTGCCCTCTCTGTTGCTGCTCTCTCGCTTCTCTGCACTGCCTCTTTGAGCTGATCTCTGTCTCTTGTTGATTTTAGACCCTGGGATCAGATCATCCCCTTGGTCTAAATCCCCCTCCCTGCAACTGAAACACTTCTGAGAATTCTTAGCAAACTCGCCCTAGAATCTCAGCTTAACTTCAGTGCTCTGCCTCTGTGTGTCTTTACAAATGCCCTAAGCCTTTCCTTTATACTTTTCTCGTTGGGAAACCAACGACCATGATCAAATCTTGAATCAATGGCTAAGATTAAAAGAAAGCTTGATCCGTGTGACTTAAGACAATTTCATCACATGTTTAATTTAATTAACTTTAATTACTTCATTTTCCTAAGTTTAGACTTAGGAAATGCATTAAAAATAAATAATTAATTAAATATCTCCCAAACTAGATGAAATTTCCCAAATCCCTTTCTGGGTCTTGTAGATCATGTATACTCTAGTCCCTCCACAAAATTTGGGAGCTAGAGCACAACTGATGTTACCCCAAATACACAAAATCTCAACACTCCCTCTTAGCATCAGGAGTGTGCTCTAGCAATACATCACACTATGAATTACAAGATTTTGGGCACTGGTTCTGTGTTGTTGATGCTTGGCCTACTGCCACTCAACTCTGCACTGTTGCTACCATTCTGTATTGTTGCTACCATTCTATACTGCTACCCATGACGCTGATGCTGCCATTGCCACTCCAACATCTGTACTGCAACTCCCTCTCAATTTGCTGCATCTGTGCTTCTCATAGCACTGCCACTGCTGATCTGTTGCACTGCAACTTCAGTTGTTGAGAGAAACAACTGAATCTCCTGCCCAATCTTTGATAGACAAGTCAATTGGGTTGAATCCTCATCACCGAAGCTCCATAGGTTCCTGATCTGTGTTGGCATCTGAAGGATGATGCACAACAACAGCTTTGCACTACGTAAGAAGACTCCCTCTGCACTACTGAAGTCACATCAGCTCCTTGTGTTGAAATCCCTCATGCTGTTGCTGTGCTGCGCTGTCCTCATGAAGCCTCCACGCTGCTGCAACTCTGCTTTGCGTAAGCAGCTCTGCTCTACGCTGCTGAAGTCACATCAGCCCCTACACTTCTGGTGCTTCTATGCTGCTACTGCATCTGCACTGCGATGCTCCTTCCAGCCTTTAGATCTGCCTATGATTCATCTGTGATCTATGCACTCATTGCTCCACTTGTCCTGCTATTGTCTTAAGGCTGTCGTAGCTCGCATGTGATCCAAGAGATGAGCTTCTCAAGGATCCTGCCCTATCATTCTGTAGTTCCTCTACAGATCCATGTTGCCCCACTTCCGTGGTTCATGAGTGCTCATGGCTGCATCATCTTCTGACCCATCATCCGCCACAACAACCTTGGAAGAAGAGGCTTCCTTGTCCCTTTTCTTTTGAGGACAATTGCTGGCAAAATGTCCCATTTCACCACACTAGAAGCACTTGATCTTAGCTAGATCCTTCTTCTTCTTTCCCTGCTGCCTCTTTGATGCCAAGGCAGCTCTTCTTCATCTTCCTTCTTCACTTTGTTCAATCTAGAGCTGTACTGCTTCTTGGTGATTCTGCGAAGTTCTTCTTGACACAAGATTGCCCACAAGTTGTCCCAATCTGGGATGTCCGCTTTGCCCAAGATACTTTGGACAAAGGTTTCCCACTCATCTGTGATTGCATTCAGAGCAGTCCTGACCATCACATCGACTTCCACTTTATCACCCATTGCAGTGAACTGATCTTGGATCGACTGCAATCTGAAGAGCAAATGCTCCATGTCTTCTCCCTTGGTCATCATGAATGACCTCATCTGAGTCTCCAACAACATCTTCCTTTAGACACACTTTCCCTCATATAGGGAAGTTAAGGCCTTCCACATCTCATTAGTTGTCTTCTTTTCAGTTATGTGTGGGACAATATGGTCCTTAATTCCATCCATGATCAGCTGCTTAGCATGCCCAACAGCTTCATTATACTTCCATAGGAGATTTGCATCAGTTGGTGTGGCCAGAGTTTGCTCTGCATGGTCTCTTAGATGATATGCCTCAAGGACTATCAAGATCCTAGCCTTCCAAACTGAGAATTTGGAAAGACCATCCAATTTGTCCTGATCACGCAGTCCATGAGGATCCATCTGCTTAGAAATGTGTCGGAACTTCCCTTTCTCTTTACTAGAGAACTGGATCTAAGGCCCTTGGCGAAACAGACACCTTCTGCTCCCTCAGACAACTGATTTCCCTTCTTGGAAATCTGCCAAATCAACAATGATTCAACTCTCTTTGATCCTCTGATCAATTTGCAAGTTTCTTTGGCTAGAAACTCTCTGAGAAATTTATCTCCTCCCGCTCTTTGTCACTTGTGCTTAGGTTAAAAATATGAAAACTTCAGAAATGTAACCCCACCAACATCTTCTGAATTTATGCAGCTATGCTTTAGGCTCTTTTGGAGCTGACAGATTCAGATCTGTGTCACACTGGCTAGCTTCTGACAATCCCAGCATTGTCTCTGTGCTGCCTCTGCACAGTAATTGCGTGGGCTTGCTGTGAGACAGCATTGGACTGCGTCACCCTGCCCTCTGCGTAACTTCTGCAACTCTGAAAATTGCGTTGTCCCTCCAAATCTGCCCTTCTGCTGCCTTTTCCTGCTGCTTTCTGCAGCAAGAACCTTCAATTTTCTGGTGGCGACCCTCTTAGGTCTGTAATTGCTCCGATACCATGTGAAAATTTCTGAATGTTACACTTATACAAAAATCTACTGTTAGATCTGGTTATGCTCCTATTTAATTAAGTTACTAAGCTGGAAATTCAGATTAATATCGAAGCAAAACACATAACAGACTTTCACCAATTCAGAATCTAGAAAAAGTACATGCACACATAGACAAAGTGACACAGTGATTTTCTGAACAAATAGTCCCCAGAAAAACCCAATGCGGGAAAACCAGTCTGTTGGCTGTTGGAGGGTTTTATTATTAAGAATTTTCTGAATACAGCAAATCTGGGTACCAGATCTGGAAAACCTGACAGAGAAATAATAGATTTGCAGCTCAATGGTTGTTCTGAAGCCAAAATAATGACTGATCCACACCCTCAAACGAGATTTACAAGACTCAACCAAAATTAGGCCCTAGAAACCCCAGCGCTGCCCTTGAAGCCCCTGCGTCAGCCTCTGAAGCCCCTGCATTCCTCAACGTTGGCCTGGAAAGGGCTGCGTTACCCCAAACTGGGTGACACAGTCCTTCCACTGCCCCTTAGGGTCTCTATCTAACCCCTGAGGGGTTCCAGCTGAATCACGCTGCCCTGGGAGGGACTACGCAGCACCTGCGTAGCACAGTTGATGCCCTCTCTGCTGTTGCTCTCCCGCTTCTCTCTGTTGCCTTTCTGAGCTGATCTCTGTCTCTTGTTGATTCTAGACCCTGGGATCAGATCATCTCCTTGGTCTAAATTCCCCTCTCTGTTGCTGAAACACTTCTGAGAATTCTATTGTGTAACCAGCTCCAAAAATAGAAGAAAAGAGATATCAACGCCTTAGAAATGAGCCACTTCGAGGGGGCAACCTCCAATACATTACATAAATGAACAATTCTTGGATGATACAATCTAAAAAACCTCTTTTCTATATATAGGAGTCCATGGGGCCATAATGTAATCCTAGTGGGCCACAATGTAATCCTAGCCGACCTAACAATAATAATTTAAGGGCACAATAATAACAAAATGGGGGTTACAAGGGTACAATAATAACAATAAGGGGGTTACACTAACAATAACAAGGGACTATACTAGTAATATAGGGACCTAACATGCCCCTCTCCTTCAAAAAGTGTTGTCCTCAACGCTTGAGTAGCTCTGGGTGCTTTTGTATAAAATTCTCATCCTCCCATGTAGAATCTTCAGTGGGTAAGTTCTTCCACTTGATGAGATACTCTGAAATTGATCGATTCCGTAGTTGTCGAGTTCTTGTTTCCATTACCGCTTCTGGTTCCAATATGATTTTTCCTTCCTCATCAAGTTCTGGCAATATTGTTTGAACTGGAAGATTTTCACCTATAACCTTCTTTAAGCACGAAACATGGAAAACTGGATGTACTCGCGAAGAAGCAGGAAGCTCCAATTTGTATGCCATAGTACCAATCTTTTGCAACACCTTGTAAGGACCATAGTACTTTGGCGATAATTTGTTATCCTTCTTAGCTTGCTTGAGGGACATTTGTTTGTATGGTTGTAGCCGTAAAAATACCCAATCTCCTACATCAAAACTTCTCTCGCCGCGATGTTGATCTGCCTGTTGTTTCATTCGATTTTGTGCCAAATTCAGGTTATCCTTTAAGAGTTGGAGAACTTCTTGCTGATGCTCGATGTGATCTTCCACTGCTTGAACCTTCGAATTTTCCCTTAAATATGATGTGATGGATGGTGGATGGTATCCATAAAGTGCCATAAATGGGGTCATTTTTGCTGCAGTATGGAAGGAAGTGTTATACCACCATTCAGCGAGCGGTAACCACTTGACCCATTATGTTTGTTTATCAGATACAAAACAACAAAGATATCCTTCCAAACATTTATTTACTATCTCAGTTTGACCATCAGATTGAGGATGATAAGATGAGCTATGAGCTAATTGAGTACCCAAACAAAAAAATAACTCCGTCCAAAAATTTCCAGTAAAAATGGGATCTCTGTCGCTCACAATAACCCTTGGGCTTCCATGTAGCTTTTGAATTCTCTCCATAAATGTAGTAGCAACTGTACTTGCTTTAAATGGATGAGATAATGCACAAAAGTGTGCATACTTGGTAAGTCTATCAACTACCACCATGATCACACTCTTTCCTTCGGACTTAGGTAAACCTGTGATAAAATCCATTTAAATCTCCTCCCAACGTTGACTTGGAATGCATAAAGGTTGTAGAAGTTCCGGGGTCTTAATTGGTTCCACTTTATTTTGCTGGCAAACCAGACATTCCGCCACAAACTTTTGAATATCATATTTAAGGCCATCCCAAAAAAATTCTTTCTTCACCCTGTGGTAAGTTTTTAAAAATCCTGAGTGTCCTCCTAAAGGAGAAGTGTGCAATTCTAGAAGAATTTTTTGTTTTAGTTGGGAATTCTTACAAAGATATAAGCGATCTTTGTACCATAAGGAATCATTTTTCCAACTAAATGTATCAGATGTACTAGGATCTTGCTGCAACTTTTGAATGAGTGTCCATACATCTTTGTCCTTCTTCCATTCATCTTTTTCTTCGGTTATCCAATCTGGTTGGATAATAGAAATGGCACAAAGCAATGCTTCCACCTCTTCATTCTTTCTTGAGAGTGCATCTGCAACAACATTAAGCTTTCCTTTTTTATAGATTATTTCAAAGTCATAACCCAACATCTTTGTGACCCATTTTTGCTGCTCTTCTGAAGATATTCTTTGTTCCAAAAAGTGTTTAAGACTATCATGATCCGTTTTTACCTTGAAGTGTCTTCCCATTAGGTAAGTTTTCCATTTATTTAATGCATGCAGTATTGCTAACATTTCCTTCTCATAAATAGGTTTTTGTAAATACTTTCCTTTGATTGGACGACTTTCAAAAGAAATGGGTCTTCCTTCCTGCATTAAAACAACACCAATTCCATTTCCTGAGGCATCACATTCCACGATAAAGGTTTTTGTGAAGTCTGGCATAGCTAAGACCGGTGCTAGGCACATTGCCTCTTTAAGATGTTCAAAGGCCTTAATTGCTTCAGGAGTCCATGAAAATGCATCTTTCTTCAATAATGTTGTTAGAGGTGCCGCTATTCTCCCATAATTCTTAACAAACTTGCGATAATAGCCTGTTAACCCGAGAAATCCTCGCAACTGCTTTATTGTCTTGGGGACTTTCCATTCCTTAATGGCTTTAATTTTGTTAGGTTCTACTTTAACACCCTCGTGAGATATAATATGACCCAGATATTCCACCTCTTGTACTCCAAAGAAACATTTGGATGTTTTTGCATATAATTGTTTCTCCTGCAATAGTTTGAGCACCCTGACAACATGTTCAACATGATCCTTCCAAGACCTGCTGTAGATTAGTATATCATCAAAAAATACTAGCACAAATTTTCTAAGGAAGGGTTTGAAAATGGAATTCATCAACCCTTGAAATGTAGGAGGTGCATTGGTAAGGCCAAAAGGCATGACCAAAAATTCATAATGACCTTCATGAGTTCGAAATGCTGTTTTTGGAATATCTTCGGTCTTCATTCTAATTTGATGATATCCTGAACGAATATCCAACTTGGTAAAATAAATTGCTCCATGTAATTCATCCAATAATTCGTCAATCACAGGAATGGGAAATTTATCTTTAATGGTGAGCTTATTGAGCTCCCTATAATCTGGACACATTCGCCATGATCCATCCTTCTTGTGTACCAATACTACAGGAGCAGAGAAAGAACTTTGACTAGGTTGAATTATACCCGCCTAACATTTCTGCAATCATACGTTCAATTTCGCTCTTTTGGACGTAAGGATATCTATAAGGCCTGATGTTTGGAGGAACACTTCCTGGAATCAAATGAATAGCATGATCATGATCACGAATAGGTGGAAGTCCTTTGGGAGTTTCAAACACCTTGGAATGATTGTCCAAGACTTGTTGAAGATCTGCAGAAATAGATGATTTTGATGTTGGAACTTCTAGTGAGCATAATTGTGCAATTACGCCTCGTTGTTCTTTCTTTAGAAGCTTTGTCATGACATTAGAGCTTATTAACCTTCCTGGCTTCCCCGCAATACCCCGTAATTCGACTTCCTTTCCTTCTGAAAAAATTTCAAGAAAAGTTCTTGAAAATTAAAAGCTACCATTCCCAAAGATTGTAACCATTGTACTCCTAGTACAACATCAACATCTCCCATAGGAATGGCAAGCATTGGACTAGTCAATACATATCCCCCCATGGTTAGCTTGATATTATGGCATTTTCCAGAGCAATTTATAGTTCCTCCATTTGCAACCATCACTTGACATTCTGGTGCTGGGTATAGGAAACAATTTAATTCCTTGGCTACCTTACAATGAATAAAATTATGGGTGCTACCTGAATCAATCAACATTATTACCCTTTTCTTCTTGATCTGTCCTACTATCTTGAGAGTTTGAGGAGTGGTAATTCCGGCCAGTGCATTACATGATATGGTCGGATTCATTTCTTCCTCTTCTATGGCTGGTTTCTGGTGTATATCCTCTTCTTTTTCATTTTCTTCTTCTTCTTCACAATCTATGTAAAATAATTTCTTTTCAGCACACTTATGACCTTTAGTGTATTTGCTATCACAACTGTAGCAAAACCCTTTTGCTCTTTTTTCTTCCAATTGTTGTGGTGTCAACCTTGTAGGTTGTGGAAATCTAGGCGTAGCAACACTTCCTTCTTTATAGAATTGGGTGGTAGGCTTCCTTGTCGCCATAATTTTACATTCAACTTTTCTTGCCAACCTGAATGCCTTCTCCAATGAATCAGGTTCCAAAACGCGAACTTCATTTTGGATGTTATCCTTTAAAGTGCCTATGAAGAGATCAATCCTGTGTTCCTCTGGAATATCAGTTACCCTTATATTCAATTTTTGGAAGTCCTCGATGTGCTGCCCCACTAAACCCTTTTGTTTGAGATTTATCAATTGGCTAAAGAAGGTGTTGCTCTTTGTATCCTCATAATGTGCTATCATTTCCTCAGTAAAAATTGACCAAGTGACAATTTTTTTACGGGAGCAAAGCCATCGATACCATACAAATGTATTTTGTTCTAAATGTAAAGTTGCAATGCGTACCTTTTGTTTGTTTTGCACATTATGGAGATCGAATATTGCTCCATCTGTAGTATCCATGTTACAGGATCCTTTCCATCAAACTTCCTCATATCCATTTTTGGAATATGGTGGTTCTTCCCGCCAACATTAGAGGTTATGAAATCACGATTAACATTTATTTTGTTCTCATCATGGGGTTCTTCTACTATATTTCTTCCATTAGGAATCGTTTCTTGTTTTAAGCTTGTCATCAAGCCTTCCATGTATGCTTTTAGATCATTCTTCATGTTTTCCATGTTGTCTTTCATGTTTTCATCGATCTTAGCTTCCATGTCATCAATCTTAGCTTCCATGCCCACTTCCATGCCGTCCATCTTAGCTTCCAATCCATTCATCTTAGCTTCCATGCCTTTCTTCAAACCATCCATCTTAGTTTCCACGCCTTTCTTCAAAACTTCCATTTCATTTTTTGTTGTTCTTTGCGAGAGCGAAATTTGTTGCACTTGCTCTTGTAATTTTGATATGTCATGTTGCCATTCTTCGTATTCATGAGTCACAGTAGAGCCTTCTAAAGGCTTAATGGGAGTTGAATTCTTTTTAGGGGCCATTTTAGAATCCAATACTGATATCTATTCTACAATATGCCCTTGGAATCAATTCAACTTGATTCTTCAAACAAGACTTATGCAATTCGGAAAAAAAATACACACCTTTTACTTGCTTTTGAGGAGCTCTGTATTGAAATTGAATTATATCTGTAATTGAGAATCTTCAATATCTGAAATTCATTGCTGTAGTAGCCTTCTGAAGTTTCTTTCAAATGCCACAGGTCTGATCTGATTTGGATTCTGCAAGACAAAGTTATTTCCAATCTCCCACAGTGACCCAATTTTGGACTGGTTCAGTAGAGCGAACTTGTACGACTTGCCACGTGTCACTGTTTCGTCCTTCATCTCTGAAATTGATAGCCAAGAAACTGCAGTCCGTGTAATTTCAACCACTTTTTATGGCACTCCAATCCGATGCCCAGAGAGAGAGTTATTGAACTTTTCCCACGATCACCTCTTTGAGATGAAATTCAGGAGCCTGAAAAAGCACTACCTTCCACAGATCATATCTCCCAAAATATTGCGAACCAAGCTCTGAAATATTTTGACGAATTTCCTCAGGATTTCAGCTTCGCACCATACGAATTTCAGATTTTGAACCTTCGTAGAAATTTTTTTATAGCGCAAATGCCACGATAACCTGTTTAGGAGCCTGAAAAAATACCTAACTTCCACAGATCATATCTCCGAAAATATTGCGAACCAAGCTCTGAAATTTTTAGACAAACTTCCTCAAGATTTTAGCTTCATACCCTAAAACTTTCAGCTTCTGAAGCTTCGTAGAAAAAAAGTTATAGCGAAAATGCCACGATGACCTGTTTAGGAGCCGCGAAACCCTAGAATCCAAAGCTCTGATACCAAATGTTGTGTAACCAGCTCCAAAAATAGAAGAAAAGAGATATCAACGCCTTAGAAATGAGCCACTTCGAGGGGGAAACCTCCAATACATTACATAAATGAACAATTCTTGGATGATACAATCTAAAAAACCTCCTTTCTATATATAGGAGTCCATGGGGCCATAATGTAATCCTAGTGGGCCACAATGTAATCCTAGCCGACCTAACAATAATAATTTAAGGGCACAATAATAACAAAATGGGGGTTACAAGGGTACAATAATAACAATAAGGGGGTTACACTAACAATAATAATGGACTATACTAGTGATATAGGGACCTAACAAATTCTTAGCAAACCCACCCTAGAATCTTAGCTTAGCTTCAGTGCTCTGCCTCTGTGTGTCTTTACAAATGATCCGAAGCCTTTCTTTTATACTTTTCTCGTTGGGAAACCAACGACCATGATCAGATCTTGAATCAATGGCTAAGATTAAAAGAAAGCTTGATCCGTGTGACTTAAGACAATTTCATCACATGTTTAATTTAATTAACTTTAATTATTTCATTTTCCTAAGTTTAGACTTAAGAAACACATTAAAATAAATAATTAATTAAATATCTCCCAAAGCAGATGAAATTTCCCAAATCCCTTTCTGGGTCTTGTAGATCATGTGTACTCTAGTCCCTCCACAAAATTTGGGAGCTAGATCACAACTGATGCTACCCCAAATACACAAAATATCAGCATGCTTTAGCTGAGCTCTTTGAGGACCCATCAAATGTCGAAAGGAAAAGCCTACCCACGGTATGCTGCAGGTCAGTCCTCTGCGTGTACCATCCTCCTCTGGTCTGGCCCTTGGGCTTGTTGTTGTTCTTCAACTGGTAGAACCTGTTGAAGGTGACGACCCTTGTGAATTCCGGTCCATAGGACTGGTAATCTACAAAGAATTCTCCATAATGAGTCTCCTCTGGCTCTTGCTGTCATCCTGTCCCCAAAGCTAGGAATGTGGGAATGGTGGAGCATGGTGGATTGTAGGGTATGTTCGGAAGGGTCATTTGAGGGCCTGCCTGGTGCTGCGAAGTGCTAGATCCCTCTCAAATCTGGAATTCTCCTTGAATTCCCTTCCCTTTACTACCATTGCTGAGCTTTTGACCCATCTCCTCAATCCTCTTGGAGAGGTCTTGCAGGGATTTTAGAAGAAGATGAGCAAACTCCTCCTCCTCATTCCTCCCATCATCCATGTGTGCCATCTCTCTCTCTTCAACCTCTGGAACGCTGTCAACCGAATCTGGAGTGATTTCAAGCCTTCTTTCTCTGCTCCTATATCTCTGCCTCCGGTAAGTCACATTTTGTCTGTCTTCTAGTGTCATAGACCTCGTGCTCCACAGGCTGAGCCAAGTCTATGAGCTCTGATACCACTGTAATATCCCAAATTGGGATGAAACAGTAATATAAAGCAAAATAGACTAAAAACTATAGCAACAAGGAAAACACCATTAAAACACAGAATTTGTAGCCAAAATCATTGCTGAGCCATTTTATTCATATGCCGGGAAAGAGTACAAATGAGGTGCTGAAAAGACTGGAAACTGCTCTGCGTGGCTCAATGACTGTGTTGCCTAGTCCACAAAATGTTGTTGCTGGTTGTCTTCGTACGTTTGGTTAGGCTGCTTCCCGTGCTCAGAAAATTTCGGGAATTGAACATCGGGCTCTCCTCAATAAACCCACAAAAACCCGCGAAGGGTTTCTGAAAGCTTGACCCCGGAAATTGGCCCCCTTGGGCTTGGCTCATTGCTCTACTGGGGAAATCTAACCACTGAAGAAAACTGCTGGTAGATGCCTCCAGAATGCTACCAAAATCCTTGGTAGGAGGTGGCTAGCCTCCCCTCTGAATCTCTTGCTGAAACTCCTCTTCTCTCCACACTCTCGATACTCCACCAAAACTGCACTGCGCAGTCTATGCCACTTCTGCACAGTCCAGAAAAGGGCTACACTATCTTTGTAGCTGCTGCTGGGTAATTCCTCACAAAATGGTAGGATTCCTCTCCTAAGCAGGCACTCGAAGTCCCCCAAGGCAGAGGTTGAGATCTCCGCTTGAAGATCTCGTGTGCTAAACAACACTGCAAACTTGGCTCTCTGGCTCAAGCGTGCTCAGTCAAAATGACAAAGAGAAATAATCTGAATGAATGACAAATGAGCCTTCCTTCCTTCCTTTTTTCCATTGAGGCCCAACGCATTCCTTGGGTCCCACCATAGCTTGCGCTGCCTCCTCTTGAGCCAATCACGTGCTGCTTACCTCCTTCTTCGTGTCCCCTCCACCCTGCCGCCTAAGACCAACTCGACCCCCCCACTAGAGCCACAATTTTCTCTTAGTGACTTTATGAAAAGGATTTATTTTGTGCAAATGTTATTTGTGGGTCCCCTACCCACATTATTTCCGCCCAACATTAGGAAATGCAAAAATGAATCAAAGTTGATATTCCAATTAGCTGAACTGCTAATTTGGAATATTACACTTGTCCACATGACTGTGTCAGGCCTGAAATGTTTCCCCGAAAGTTGATGCAACTAAAAAAAAGAAAAAAGCATATCATAGCCACACAGAAAAATAAATAATACCACAAAATGCAAAAGATGGTCGAGACAATAAAATTTAGCATGTGGGCAAAAGCCAGACATGAGCTCTACCCATTATCATTATGGGCATCACCCTAGTTCCTAGGGCCCCTTGAGTGCTCCCTGCATAATTAAGGAACCCATGTATGTCCCAACCCCTGGTGGGCGATGAACTGCCCCACCTAAAGGGGGTAATCACTGCTTATATTATACACAACATGCTCTCATCCCTTGGAGCCCCGAGCAGTATAATAAAAGAAAAATCAATAAAAGGAAAAAGGTAAATGAAGAAGGGTGGAAAAATAAAGGTCGGGGTAACTCATCTACCACGATTGCTTCCTCCTACATTCATACACCCAAATATGTGGGCATTCCTCAACATTACTACCCTTGAGCCCATGGCATTTGGCCTTGAGACCCCTGTGCCCCAATCCACTTCATCATCATCCACATGGCACCTACCACTTGAAGGATATACCTTGGACATATCTTTCCCTTTAGGGGTTGGGAACGGCTAATAGGGTTGTTTATTAACCACTCCTACTTAGGGAGGTAACACCATTACATGCTCAAAGCCCCAAATTTGGAAGGGAAACCCATTATGAAATCTCATTTGCGCCCTTTACTAACAAGCTTGTTTCACTTCTCCAAGCCCCATCGACTTCTCTTATAATCCTCTGTTGAGACTTCAGCAACCAAGATGAGATCTTGATCGATGGTTAGGATTAAATTGAAATCGATCCATGTGAGTCTCTAGAACATTCACACCTTGAGTTAATTAATTCTGATTAATTAATCATATTCCCTAAGTTTAGACTTAGGAAATATCTAAAAAACTGACTAATAATCTAATTAAGTCGTCTCTAGGTAGAATTTCCAGAAACAATTTATGGGTTTTGGAGAATTCAAGTAGACTAGCATCTCCACAAAGTTTCAATACTAGAACACATCTGATGCTACAAAAAATAACATAGGACTCAGCTAAGACCTCGTTAATGAGATCCATCCTAGCTTTGGAGTATATCTGTGTTATGAAACAAGCTCACAAAATACAAGAAAAGATAGATCAATGACTTAGAAATCAGCCTCTTCGAGGGGGCAACCTCCTTTGCATTACATAAATGAACAATTCTTGGATGATTCAAATGACAAAACCTCCTTTCTATATGTAAGTGTCCATGGGGTCACAATATAACCCTAGCCGACCTAACAATAATAATGTAAGGGCACAACAATAACAATAGTGGGCTTTTATGGGACACAATAATAACAATATGGGGATTACAGTGGTACAACAATAGCAAGAAGGGGGATACACTAACAACAATAAGGGACTACACTAGTAATATAGGGACCTAACATGCCCCTCTCCTTCAAAAAAGTGTTGTCCTCAATGCTTGCGTAGTTCTGGATGCTTCTGTATAAAATTCTCATTCTCATCCTGCCATGTGGAATCTTCAGTGGGTAAGTTCTTCCTTTTGATGAGATACTCTGAAATTGATTGATTTCGTAGTTGTCGAGTTCTTGTTTCCATGGCTACTTCAGGCTCCAAAATGATTTTTCCTTCCTCATCAAGTTTTGACAATATTGTTTGAACTAGAAGTTTGTCACCTATAACCTTGTTTAAGCATGAAACATGGAAAACATGGTGTACTCGGGAAGAAGCAGGAAGCTCCAATTTGTATGCCATAGTACCAATCTTTTGCAACACCTTGTAAGGACCATTGTACTTTGGCGATAATTTATTATCCTTCTTAACTTGCTTGAGGGACATTTGTTTGTATGGTTGTAGCCGTAAAAATACCTAGTCTCGTACATCAAAACTTATCTCGCTGTAATGTTGATCTGCCTGTTGTTTCATTCGATTTTGTGCCAGATTTAGGTTATCCTTCAAGAGTTGGAGAACTTGTTGTTGATGGTCGATGTGATCTTCCACTGCTTGAACCTTAGAATTTTCTCTTAAAGATGATAGGATGGATGGTAGATGATATCCATAAAGTGCCATAAATGGGGTCATTTTTGCTGCAGTATGGAAGGAAATGTTATACCACCATTCAGCCAGAGGTAACCACTTGACCTATTGTGTTTGTTTATCAGATACAAAGCAATGAAGATATCCTTCCAAACATTTGTTCACTATCTCAGTTTTCCCATCGGATTGAGGATGATAAGATGAACTATGAGCTAGTTGAGTACCCAAACAAGAAAATAATTCCTTCTAAGAATTTCCAGTGAAAATGGGATCTCTGTCGCTTACAATAATCTTTGGGTTTCCATGTAGCTTTTGAATTGTTTCCATAAATGCAGTAGCAACTGTACTTGCTTTAAATGGATAAGATAATGCACAAAAGTGTGCATACTTGTAAGTCTATCAACTACCACCATGATGGCACTCCTTCCTTCGGACTTATGTAAACCTATGATAAAATCCATTGAAACCTGCTCCTAACATTGACTTGGAATGGATAAAGGCTGTAGCAGACCCGAGGTCTTAATTGTCTCAACTTTATTTTGCTGGCAAACCAAACACTTCGCCACAAACTTTTGAATATTAGATTTAAGGCCATCCCAAAATTTGTTTTTCTTCACCTTCTGGTAAGTTTTTAAAAATCCTCAGTGTCCTCTTAGGGGAGAGGTGTGCAATTCCAAAATAATCTTTTGTTTTAGTTGGGAATTCTTACAAAGATATAAGCGATCTTTGTACCATAAGGAATCATTTTTCCAACTAAATGTATCATATGTATTGGGATCTTGCGGAAAATTTTGAATGAGTGTCCACAATTCTTCATCATTCTTCCATTCCTCCCTTGCTTTGGTTATCCAATCTGGTTGGATAGTAGAAATGGCACAAAGCAATGCTCTCACCTCCTCATCTTTTCTTGAGAGTGCATCTGCAACAACATTTAGCTTCCCCTTTTTGTAGATGATTTCAAAGTCATAACCCAACATCTTTGTGACCCATTTTTGTTGCTCTTCTGAAGATAGTCTTTGTTCCAAAAAGTATTTAAGGCTATCATGATCAATTTTTACCTTGAAGTGCCTTCCCATTAGGTAAGGTTGCCATTTCTTTAGTGCATGTAGTATTGCCAACATTTCTCTCATAAACAACTTTCTGTAAATACTTTCCTTTGATTGGATGGCTATCAAAAGAAATGGGTCTTCCTTCTTGCACTAAAACAACACCAATTCCATTTCCCGAGGCATTGCATTCCACAATAAGGGTTTTTGTGAAGTCTGGCGTAGCTAAGTCCAGTGCTTGGCACATTGCCTATTTAAGATGTTCAAAGGCCTTGGTTGCTTTAGGAGTCCATGAAAAGGCATCTTTTTTCAATATGTTGTTAGAGTTGTTGATATTCTCCTATAATTCTTAACAAACATGTGATAATACCCTGTTAACCCGAGAAATCCTCGCAACTGCTTTATGGTTGTGGGGTTGTGGGGATTTTCCATTCCTTAATAGCTTTAATTTTGTTAGGGTCTACCTTAACACCCTTCTGAGATACAATATGACTCAAATATTCCACCTCTTGTACTCCAAAGAAACATTTGGAGGTTTTTGCATATAATTGTTTCTCCTCCATTAGTTTGAGCACCCTGTCAACATGTTGAACATGATCCTTCCAGGACCTGTTGTAGATTAGTATATCATCAAAAAATAGTAACACAAATTTTCTAAGGAAGGGTTTGAAAATAGAATTCATCAACCCTTGAAATGTAAAAGGTGCATTGGTAAGGCCAAAAGGCATGACCAAAAATTCATAATGACCCTCATGAGTTCGAAATGCTGTTTTTAGAACATCTTCAGTCTTCATTCTAATTTGATGATATCCTGAACGAAGATCCAACTTGGTAAAATAAATTGCTCCATGTAATTCATCCAATAATTCGTCAATCACATGAATGCGAAATTTATCTTTAATATTGAGCTTATTGAGCTACCTATAATCCGGACACATGCACCATGATCCATCCTTCTTGTGCACCAATACTACTAGAGCAGAGAAAGAACTTTGACTAGGTTGAATTATACCAGCCTCTAACATTTCTGCAGTCATACGTTCAATTTCGCTCTTCTGGACATAAGGATATCTGTAAGGCCTGATGTTTGGAGGTTCTTGGAATCAAATGAATATCATGATCATGATCACAAATAAGTGGGAGTCCATTGGGAGTTTCAAACACCTTGGAATAATTGTCCAAGACTTTTTGGAGATCTAGAGAAATAGATGATTTTGATGTCGGAACTTCTAGTTAGCATAATTGTGCAATTACGCCTCGTTGTTCTTTCTTCAAAAGCTTTGTCATGACATTAGAGCTTATTATCTTTCTCGGCTTCCCTGCGATACCTCGTAATTCAACTTTCTTTCTTTTCGAAAAAATTTTCAAGAAAAGTTCTTGAAAATTAAAAGTTGCCTTTCCCAAAGATTGTAACCATTGTACTTCTAGTACAACATCAACACCTCCCATTGGAATGGAAAGCATTGGACTATTCAATATACATTCCCCCATGGTTAGCTTGATATTATGGCACTTTCCAGAGCAATTTATAGTTCCTCCATTTGAAACCATCACTTGACACTCTGGTGCTAGGTATATGAAGCAATTCGATTCCTTGGCTACCTTACAATGAATAAAATTATGGGTACTACCCGAATCAATCAACACTATTACATTTTTCTTCTTGATATGTCCTTCTATCTTGAGAGTTGCTGGGGGTAATTCTCCTGCCCAATACTGCAACTCACAGATATTAGCTGGACTCATTTCTTCTTTCTCTAGGGTTGGTTCTTGGTGTATATCCTCTTATTTTGAAGTTTCTTGTTCATTTTCTTCCTCCTCTTCAAAATCTATGTAAAATAATTTCTTCTCAGCACACTTATGACCTTGTGTATTTGCTATCACAACTGTAGCAAAGCCCTTTTGCTCTTTTTTCTTCCAATTGTTGTGGTGTTAACCTTGTAGGTTGTGGAAGTCTAGAAGTAGCAACACTTCCATCTTTATAGATGTGAGTGGTAGGCTTCCTTGTCGCCATAATTTTACTTTCAATTTTTCTTGCCAACCTGAATGCCTTCTCCAATGAATCAAGTTCCCAAAGGCGAATCTCATGTTGGATGTTATCCTTTAAATTCCCTATGAAGACATCAATCTTGTGTTCCTATGGAATATCAGTTACCCTTATATTCAATTTTTGGAAGTCCTCAATGTGCTCCACCATTGAACCCTTTCGTTTGAGATTTATCAATTGGCTAAAGAAGGTGTTGCTCTTTGGATCCTCCTAATGTGCTATCATTTTCTCTGTAAAAATTGACTAAGTGACAATTTTTTTACGAGAGCAAAGCCATCGATACCATACAAATGTATTTTGTTCTAAATATAAAGTTTCAATGCGTACCTTTTGTGTGATTTGCACATCATGGAGATCAAAATATTGCTCCATCTGTAGTATCCATGTCACGGGATCCTTGCCATCAAACTTCCTCATATCGATCTTTGGAATATGGTGGGTCTTTAATCCAACATTAGAGTTTATGAAATCAAGATTAACATTTATTTTGTTCTCATCATGAGTTTCCTCTACTACCTTTTCGCCATTAAGAATCATTTCTTGTATCAACTTTGTCAAAGCTTCCTTCAAACCTTCCATGTCTGCTTTTATATCATTCTTCGTGTCTTCCATGTTGCCTTTCATTTTTTCATCGATGCCATCCATCTTAGCTTCCATGTCATTCTTCAAACCATCCATCTTAGCTTCCACGCCTTTCTTCAAACCATCTATCTTAGCTTCCATTTCATTTTTTGTTACTCTTTGCGAGAGCGAAATTTGTTGCACTTTCTCTTGTAATTTTGATATATCATGTTGCACTTCTTCCTCTTCATGAGTCATAGTATAGCCTTCTGAGGGCTTAATGGGTGTTGAATTATTTTTAGGGGCCATTCTACAACCCAATACTGATATCTATGCTTCAATATGCCCTTTGAATCACTTCAAACTAATTTTTCAAACAAGACTTATGCAATTTTTTAAAAAAATACACACCTTTTTCTTGCTTTTGAGGAGCTCGATATTGCAACTGATGTATATCTGTAATTTCGGATCCCCAATATTTTATCTTCGGTCCTTTAGTAGCCTTCTGAATCTTCTTTCCAATGCCACAAGTCTGACCTGATTTTGTTTCTTCAAGACAAATTTATGCCCAATCTCCCATAATGACCAAATTGTGGACTGGTTCAGTAGAGCGAACTTGTACGACGTGCCACGTGTCACTATTTCCTCCTTTGGATCTGAAATCGATACACAGGAAACTAAAGTCCGTGTACTCTCAGCGGCTTTTTACAGAATTCCAATCCGATGCTCAGAGAGAGAGAGTTATGACGATTTTCCCAAGGTCACCTCTTTGAGATAAAATTCGGGAGGCTGCAAAAACCCTAACTTCCACAAATCATATCTCCGAAAATATTGTGAACCAAGATCTGAAATTTTTACACAAAGTTCCTCAGGATTTCTTCGCAAATGGTTTTTTTTTTATAGCTTCTGAATCTTCGTAGAAAAACAATTATAGCGAAAATGCCACGATGATCTGTTTGAAGCAGCAGAACCCTAGAATCCAAAGCTCTGATACCAAATGTTATGAAACCAGTTCACAAAATACAAGAAAATATAGATAAACGACTTAGAAATCAGCCTCTTCGAGGGGGAAACCTCCTTTACATTACATAAATGAACAATCCGGATGATTCAAATGACAAAACCTCCTTTCTATATATAGGAGTCCATGGGGTCACAATATAATCCTAGCCGACCTAACAATAATAATGTAAGGGCACAACATTAACAATAGTGGGCTTTCATGGGGCACAATAATAACAATATGGGGACTACAAGGGTACAACAATAACAATAAGGGGGCTACACTAACAACAATAAGGGACAACACTAGTAATATAAGGACCTAACAATCTGGGAGAAAAACTCTGCGAATTATCTGTGTTTACAAACACATAATTTGGGGAGGTTTAAAAACTCCCTAGAGTGAAACCCTTTGAGAAGAATCACAAACTTACCTAGGTGTTGTTACACATGGATTAATAGTCATACTAGAATCATCTTTATAATACAAAGGCAGAATTTGGGATTACAATGATGAAATTGATTCAAAATATTTTGTCTGCTGCTTTGTACCTTGCTTCTTGGACTGTTGACATGTACATGGTCATCAAGACCAAAAGTTAAATCAGTTCAACCTTTTTCAATATTTGGAAATATTTTTTTCTTTTATTAGTACGAGGTTATAGATTGGCCAACTCAATGAAAAGATAACCAATAAAATATAATATGCCCACATATTTGAACGTTGAAACAAAAACAAAAAAATGCTTTAATACATAAATGTGTACCTTTATATGTAAATAGTTTGTTCTTTCTCGTAATTATTTTTCTTGAAGTCAATAATGTTATAGCGTTTTAAAATGGGAGCGCGTAATTCTACACTAGAAGTTAGTGTCCACATATGGCAACTTCTTTTGTCACATTATGATAAAATCGTAAACAACTTGGTTAATTGCAGTAATGAATGACTTCTTGAAAATAATTGATTATGCAATAAAATCTCTTGCAGTTTAGAAAAATGGTTGGTTGTGATCATATAATAATAACAAGCATCTCATTTTAAATTTTAATATTGTTGTGTTTTGTTTGCAGAGCATATGCTGTTCTATGCAAGTGAGAAATACCCTTTGGAAGATAGTTATATGCAGTATCTTACAGAGGTAAAACGACCATTTATATTTTATCTATTTTAAAAATTTATCTTTGTTTATAAGATTAAGCATTCTGTATGATGGCACTGATAACAATTTTTAAAACTTACCTTTTTTTTGTAAGTTATGAGATTCTATTGATCAATCAGAAATGAAATACATCATATACAATCATGGCTCTTTATTGATCAATCAGAAATGAAATACATCATATACAATCATGGCTCTTTCTCTGGCACAATGTGCCATATACTGACAGGAGCATTGTTGAGATGTATGAGACTGAGAGTAGCGAAGGAGACATAGAAGAGCAGAAGAAACAATTACAAAAAAGAATCACAAAATTTGGGGCAAGTCCCCGGAGCGACCTTTTATTCCTTCTTTTTTTGAAACCTTGACCCAACCTTCCAAAGATGGGTTTATCAAAGCAATTTGAAGATTATCATTGCATGTTGAAGGAGAATAAGCCGACTCATGTGCTGTCATGTCCCCAATAAATAATTTTGTTAAGAAAAATTCACAATTTTGCAATTTTGGTGATTAATATATGTTTTGTCATATAAACTTAGGAAAAGTGGGTTGTGAAGACACAAATTAATTTTTGAGAGAAAAGAAGGCTAAACTTAGGAGAAATGTTAAATTAAAGTGGTAATGGGTTGTTAGGAAAATTGAACCACAATGAAAGAGAAGATAAGCCAGGTCGAATAAGTGGATCCCACATGGAAGAGGGGAGCAACAATTATAAAAGGGAGAGAAGAGCCTCATTTTTGCATCCTTTTGACATTTCATTTTAGAACTAGAGTGTTTGCTTAAGCTGCTTAGCCAAGTCCATTAGTGTTGTTTAGCACAAGGAATTACCAAGTGGGAATTCCATATCTTCTTTAGTGAACTATGAGTGTCACTCTAGAAGAGAATTTGGGAGTTGAATCTGGGCGGTGAAAACCATTTTAACCAGAATCTAGAATTGTGCCCTAAATTTTAAAATTAAACCAGAACGTTCCATAAAATATACTCAGATTTTCAATGTATTCATACATTCAAATAATTGGGATGCAAAAGAATACCTGGTAATCTGTTTGAAGGTATTTCTGGTCTATTGTTTCTCCCGATCCCACTACCAAACTGACTTTTCCTCCCAACCTATGCGGGAATCAATCTATTCGTTCCCCAGAACCAGAAGATTTCATATTTGAAGTCTTCTGGCCCCTGTGCCCAAAACCCCAAGAACAATTACTCAAATATCAATCTTCTCTGCACAGATTCACTCTATCCCTTTGTCTATTGCTCCTCTTTGTAACCTCCTTTGTCTCCTCTTCCTTGGAAAGACTGAAAATTTTCCTCCCCTTTTCCAAGAACCCCCTTCCTCTATTTGTATCCGCGCAAGGTCCTTTCTCTATTCACCACCCTTGTCTCTCCACTGCTCATGCATACAACCTTCTTCTCGTCCCTTCTCCACTACTTTTCACCTAGTTATCCTTTCCGACTTCTAGTCCCCCTTCCTTATTTGAATTATGTTGTATATATATATATATAATATATTGAATGACTCATGAAATGTATTTAAAATAATTGATTAATTGATTTGAGGTCGCTGCCTTTTGTTGACAATCGAGTCTTTACTTTAGATATCCTGTTTGAGTTATATTTCCCCTTAAACTTTGTAGTATATTTTCTTTTGATTGTATAATGCCTATAATATCGTTTCTTTTTAGTTTATATATATATTATAATTTCTTTTGGTTTGTATAACAAATTAATATAGATATTATGATTCCCTTTTTATATAATATATATTATATTCCAGTTTATTTTGTATAATCTATTGTATTTACCTTTCATTTTATATAATCCATTGTATTTACCTTTTATTTGTATGATATATTCTAGTTATATATTATGAATCATGATGGCGATACCTATATTAAGTACCCCCACTCAAAACGTTCATTATATTCTAATGAGTAAAGTAATTACTTAGTACTTCCATAATTGATTCATTACGGAAATTTTTCATAATTACTTAGTACGTATACTAGTACAATACATGTGATGTATGCATATGTAGCTATCATATGCATGCCGCGTATGCATGCTAATAATCATGTTCTATCTGGGTCATTATATACACTCTTCCTTCACAAAACTTCGTCCCGAAGTTAGGTTAATAGTATATCAGTAATTACTTTATTGATTAATGTAGTCATGTAAGGATTGCATTCCATGATTAAATGCGCGTTTAATGTGAGGACATTTAAAAACTTGTGTTTTGAACACTTATAGTTTTTTAACCTTAATAGTCATGTCATGCGCAAGCTATTCTAGAATAATCCTATCCTTCCTATTCTCTTCCGCTCCCATTCTATCCATCCTCTACTGGAATATGCCATGGCGTTAGCTATACTGGCCTAACCATTCATAGACCTCAAGGGTGACAACGTCGACTATATCAACCTGATTTCCCAGTAGGCATCCGACAATTATCGTCACATGTTTAGGGGAGCGTGACTCACAAAGTCCTTCCATGACTCTAGGTTGTGGAGGATAAACGGTGGGCAATACCTCCACCACTCCTAGTAGGACCAGGGTCAACACCTTATCATGGAATCTCATTGAGTCTCAATTGTTTTTGGAGTTTTGTCATCACGTGGTCGGTTTGGTAACGATACTATCTGCAATGTAAATAATTGTCAACACATTATAACATATGCATCAATATATTCAAAGCAATTTGTATTCAAATAACAGTTTTTGCGCATTCCAAACGTGTTGCTATCTACGATATTGATCCTTGTGTTCATATAACATATTTGGCTATGTTTAGCCAATGCATTTGTAAGTTTGCTTTCATATTAAGTAGTCGAGTGTAGTCATTTTTTTATTTCCATCTCATCATAAAAAATTAGAGATATCACATCTATAACATAATATTTAATTCATACCAGTATCCATGTACCTGCAATGTTAAGAAAATAACATACTTCATATTGGTACCCATGTATCAACAATGTTAAGCAAATAACTTGAAATCATTTTTGCATGTAACCTTTCATAGTTATAGAACAATTTAAAAGGATAGTCTTAAATATCTAGCCAAAATAAAGTAAAGATAAACAAAAATAAGGTTTTTAAGTGCTTCAAAATCAAAATAATTTGGGGTATTTCTGGTATATGGTCTTTGTATCTTCCCAGGTGGCCGATCGAAGACTATACTTGTTCCACTGAACCTTAATTTGGTCTACCATGCGGTTCTCGAGTTGTCAAATTCTACGTTCTAGTATACGTAATGGTTTGACCAAAATGGTTCCCTCGTCTGATACTTGCAGTTCCTTCCATTGAAGGTTATGTGATTGGTTAGGTATATAATGTATTAGTACAAATACATGAAAAACATTATGTGCTTTATGCAAGTGGGGTGGTAGTGCAAGACGATAGGCGACAAGTCCAACTTTTTCTAGAATTTTAAATGGCTCAATAAATCGGGGCGACAACTGTAATATTCCGATTAGAAATAAACAGTAATACAAAGCAACATAAACAAGCAACTACAACAAATAGAGAGACATCATACAAATAATGCAAATATGGAGAAACACTGAGCCATTTTATTATATAACTGAAGATAACAATGAGTACAAAGGTGATCAGAATGATGGCACCTTGGCTTGCTCAAGGCAAGCTGGTAATACTCTCAGAAATGCTCAAGGAATGGCTGCTCTGTCATGGACTGCATAATCTCCAGACGTTGCTGTTGCCGTACTGTTGCTACTGCTGGAATGGATTGACTCTTTGGGGCTGTTCCCCTGCTCAGAAAAATATGAAACTCTGGAGCTGAGCTCTCCTCCAATAACCCGGAAAAACCCAAGAAGGAATCTCGGAATGGCTGACCCCAGAATTTGACCTCCCTTGGAAAATAATGCACTCCCAGTGAGAACGTTGGCCCTGAATGATAAATTTGCAAATGATGGCCTCCTCGTGCTACAAAATGACGATTAGTGAAGGGCTGATCCTTTCACACTATCCTCGGGCTGAAATCCCTGATATCTACTCACTCCCGGAACTGCCTCTATCACAAATTGCGTAATCTCTCCAAGAGACTGCGTTGTCCAAGAAACTGCATGATCCTGGCTAAAGATGCTATGGCTCTCTCCTGCAAAATGATGGATGGAACTCCTCACCTAAGCAGGCACTCGAATTCCCCCGAGGCTAAGGTTGGGATCTCCGCTCGGAGACACCCGGTGTGCTGAACAACACTTGCAGACTTCACTCAACAGCAAAAGCGCGCTCAATGTCAAAAGACATAAATCAGAGATGCATAATAGAATGAGAGAATGAGGAGCCTCTTCCCCTTTTTATGCTTTGATAGCCTTGCTCTCATTCGGCCCCCATCAAACTCAGAAAAATATGAAACTCTAGAACTGAGCTCTCCTCCAATAACCTGGAAAAACCCAGGAAGGAATCCTGGAATGGCTGACACCGGAATTTGACGTCCCTTGGAAAATAACACACTCCCAGTTAGTACGCTGGCCCTGAATGATAAATCTACAATTGATGGCCTCCTCTCACTACAAAATGATGATTAGTGAAGGGTTGATCCCTTCACACTATCCTCGGGTTGAAATCCCTGATATCTCCTCACTCCTGGAACTGCCTCTACCACAAATTGCGTAATCCCTCCAAGAGACTGCGCTATCCAAGAACCTGCGTGATCCTGGCTGAAGATGCTATGGCTCTCTCCTGCAAAATGATGGATGGAATTGCTCACCTGAGCGGGCACTCGAAATCCCCCGAGGCTGAGGTTGGGATCTCCGCTCGGAGACACCCGGTATGCTGAACAACACTTGCAGACTTCGCTCAACAGCAAAAGCGTGCTCAATGTCAAAAGATAGAAATCAGAGATGCATAATAGAATGAGAGAATGAGGAGCCTCTTCCCCTTTTTATGCTTTGAGAGCCTTGCTCTCATCTAACCCCCACCAAACTGCGTTGTTCCTCTTGGCCCACGCTGTCTCCTCTCAACTGCGCTGTCATGGGCCCATGTTGCCCACACCGCCTCTTCCCTCGCACTGCCACTTCACCCTCATGGACCCCACGCTGTCAAGTAATATCTGCTCAAGTGACTTTAGGGAATAATTATTTCCTAAGTGTGGGTTATGTGTCTCATCACCCACTTTATTAACTGACTTTAACATTAGAAAATAAAAACTGGCCAAAATTAATTTTACCAATTAGCTGCTGCTAATTGGGAATATTACAAAAACTTTGTTCTTTTCCAAACCGGATGGTACCTTTGTTTGGTCTTGTTGATCACTGGAGTCGCACCTGATGATAATGAGAAGAATCCATGCTCAAGGATGATCCAGAAGACATTTGTACGATCAGATAGCATGAGATATCATCAGTACAACAGAGTTTTAAACTCTACTTCTTCTTCTTATCATTTTCTCTTGTACCCAGATTCCACGCCCTACGGGGAATTGTAATAAGTGATGCTAGTAATGATGAATTTGAGTCATTATTGAGTCTGTAACAGGCCTAGGTAGCTTGGGACCTTGCTAACAAGTGAGTAATACTTTGGGAGGTTTTTTTCACTCGGTTAATTATCATCTCCTTACCAGGGCTGTCCCGGTCACTCATAATGGTCTTCGGAAGACCATGCAATCTGAAAATATCTCTGAAGAACAACTCCGCTACCTATGCTGCTGTGTACCGTGCTGATATAGCGAAAAATTGTGCATACTTGGTCAACCGATCAACGACCACAAAGATGCAATCCTTGCTCTGTGTCGTGGGCAACCCAGTGATGAAGTCCATCAAGATGCTTTCCCATTTCCCCTCCGAAATGGGAAGTGGCTGTAGTAGTCTTGCTGGGTGACTCATCTCTCCTTTGTTCCGCTGACATACTTCGCACTCCCTGACATGCCAGTGTTGTCCTTGAGGCCTCTCCAAGAGAACCTCTCCCTGATGGCCTTGTAGGTCTTAGTGAACCCCTGGTGGCCTGATAGTGGTGAGTCATGGGAGGCACACAGTATCTTCTCCTTGAGCTGTGAGCTCCCAGTCAAGAAGATCCTGTCCCTGAAGTATATTACTTCATCCATCACCCTATACCTGTCATCTGTGATCTGACCATCCAGTACCTCACAGGAAAAATGGTCCTTGGAGTACTCCACCAGTATCTGAGCCCTCTAATCCGTGTCTATGCTCATCATAGACAACGCTGCCGGACTGCGGGATAGAGCATCGACCACCACGTTGTTCTTCCCTTTGACATACTCAATGTCAAAGTCATACGCCTGGATCTTAGTGACCCCCTTCTGCTGCCTCTCCTGCAACTGCTTCTGCTCTAGAAAGAACCGAAGGCTGTTGTGGTCAGTCCTCACCCTGAACCTGTTCCCCACCAAGTACTGTCGGAATTTGGCCAGCGCATGCATGATAGCCAGCATTTCCTTGTCGTATATGGGATACAACCTCTCAGGTGGCAATAGCTTCCTGCTCTCGAAAGCTATGGGGTGGCTCCCCTGCATCAAGACTGCGCCTACCCCCTCTCCTAATGCATCACGCTCCAAGACAAAGGGTTGCGTGAAATCCGACAAAACCAAGACTGGATAGTTGTTCATCACCTCCTTGAGCCTGTCAAAGGCCCTCTGCGCTGTGTCTGTCCAACTCAATGCTCCCTTTTTGGTAAGATCTGTGAGGGGTTCAGTGAGTTGGGAAAACCTCTTGACGAACTTCCCGGTAGTAGGTGCAGATGCCTACAAACCCTCAGAGCTTAATCATGTTCCTTGGTTCTGGCCAATCCCGAATGGCCCAGATCTTCTCCTTGTGGACTCTCACTCCATCCACACCATTGATATGCCCCAAATAGAGCATCTTTTTCAGCCCAAATTCGCATTTAGAGAGCTTAGCATAAAAATGTCGCTCCTCCAAAATGCGCAATACAACCTCAATGTGTTGTAGGTGCTCCTCCCATGTCTGGCTGTATATTAGGATATCATCGAAGAATACCAGCACAAACTTCCTCAACTGACCACGGAAGATGTGGTTTATACAGGACTGGAAGGTGGTCGGTACATTGGTTAGCTCGAAGGGCATCACCAAAAACTCAAAATGGCCGTAGTGACATTTGAAGGCCGTCTTGGGGACATCCTGGTCCCTCACTCAGATTTGATGGTAGCCCGACCTCAGATCAATCTTCGAGAAGAACTTCGACCCCCTCAGCGCGTCCATCAGCTCATCAATCCGCGAGATGGGGTATCGGTTCTTCATGGTTTTGGTGTTGAGAGCCCGATAATCGATGCACATCCTCAGTATGCCATCCTTCTTCTTCACTAGTACAACAGAAGAAGCAAATGGGCTAGTGCTGGGTCGGATGTGTCCTAGCGCTAAGATCTCATGAATAGCTCTCTCAATCTCATCCCTGTAGGCTTTGGGAAGCCTATAGGGTGTAGTAATCACAACCTGAATGCCCTGCTCAAGCTTAATGATGTGCTCAAATCCCCGATCCAGTGGCTGCCCTGAAGGTATATCCCCAAAAACTATAACATATCTATCCAAAATCAACTGCACATCTGGGTGAACTGCCTGTCCTATAGCTCCTGCCTCTGAAATACGTAGCTCCATTGCCCACTTTATATCTCCCTTCCAGAAGTCTACCTCCATCCGGTGTGCTGATACTGTCTGCGGAGGATACGTGTGCATACCTCCGATCATCACATGTTTGCCACTCTTCTTATCCGTCCACTCTATCTCCAGAGACTCCTAGTCTGTGGTGACCTTCCCCAACGTGATCAACCACTGCACTCCTAGCACCACATTGGTGTCTGGAATGTCCACCACAAAGAAATGATCTGTCATAGTGTAAGTCACCATGGTCACTAACAACGCCAACACATATCTAGCACACTGCATAGTTTTGGCACCCGGTACCAATACTGAAAACCCATCAAATCTCTCTGTCGGTTTGCCCCCCAGCTCTACCAACTGTGCATCAATAAAGTTGTGGGTGGCCCCACTGTCAACTAGCACTGAAACAAGTTGCCCCTGCACTATGACTCAGACACGCAGTGTCAAATACTGGGGAACCCCTCGCAAGAAAGCAAGGACTCCCCTAGTAGGTTCAAACGCAGTCCCTCCTGCTCCTGGGGGTGGAGGTGGTGGATGATCCCCTCTCTGCACTACAACGCTGACTCCTGCCTCTATCTCCTCATATGCATATTCTTCCCCATCACTGTTGGAGAAGACCTCTATGTAGTGTGCCTTTCCCGCGGCACATCGATGTCCCGGTGCCCATGGCTCTTGGCATGTGAAGCATAGCTTCCTCCGTCTCAAATCTTTCCGGGTATCATCGTCCAAAGGCCCCCGGCCTTGGTTCCCCTTCGGAGGTTGAGCCCTTGTGTCCTTCGCCTTCGGCTGAAATTCTGGTCTCTAGGGGAAAGGAGCTCTGGTCTTGGGTAGAGCATCCTACAAATCCATGGTCCTCCCAACTGTATCTTGAAGTGTAGCAGGCCTTGTGGATCTGACTAACCCACACAGAGGTTCTGCCAACCCATCAATAAACATGTAGATCCTCCTGGCTGAGGACAAGTTGGGCACCATCACCGAAAGCCTCAAGAACTCGGAAATGTAGGTTTCCGAGTTCCCGGTCTGCTTGAGCTTGGTCAGCTCAACAAAGTGCTCTTCCGGATTACTCTGGTCAAACCCCTCTACCAGTCTCCGTGTAAACTCTGCATATGCTGTCACTGTTGAGTGACCCAGCATGGCCATCCCGTGGAACCACCAATCGTGGGCCTCTCCCTCAAGGTGCAGTGTTGCCACCTTGATGGCCTCTCCCTCTGCCATCTGATTGAGTTGGAAATAAATATCCAGCTTCTCCACCCAAGCCTTTGCCAAACATTTTGAGGACCCGTCAAATGTTGGCAAGAAAAACCTGCCCACTGTACGCTGTACGTCCCCATCCTATGTGTATCTACCCCCTCTGTTCTAGTTACGGGGTCGGTTGCCCTTCTTGAGCTGAACAAAATCATGGAAAGTGAGAACTTCACCAAACTCTCGCCCATAGGACTGATACTTTGCAAAATAATCCCCCATATGAACCGGCTCCTGCTCCTGAGGTGCTCCCGTTCCGGTGCTTGCAGTCAGAAATATGGGCATCGTGGAATGTGGGGGAGTAAGTGACACAGCAAATGGTGGGAAGTGTTGGACCCTTCTCCGATGTGAAAACCCCTCGGAGTTTCATGTTGTCTTTGGTCTGCGGTAAACTTCTGCCCCATCTCTTCGATCCTCCTCGATAGCTCCTGCACAAACTTTAGGAGGAGTTTCCCGAACTCCCTCCTTTCATCTTTCTTCTCTGCCATTGGTTCTTCCTCCTCTGCGTCCACTACTGGAATGCAGTCCCCTTCTCCAAAAGTGGTCTCAAGCCTCCTCTCTTGGTCCTTGTACTTCCTTCCCTGGTAAGTGATATATGGTTTTCCTATTGGTGTCATAGACTAATCTGCTCCACAGGCTGAGCCAAGTATATGAGCTCTGATACCATTGTAATATTCCAAATAGAAATAAACAGTAATACAAAGCAACATAAACAAGCAACTACAACAAAGAGAGAGACATCATACAAACAATGAAAATATGGAGAAACGCTGAGCCATTTCATTATATAACTGAATATAACAATGAGTACAAAGGTGATCAGAATGATGGCACCTTGGCTTGCTCAAGGCAAGCTTGAAATACTCTCAGAAATGCTCAAGGAATGGCTGCTCTATCATGGACTGCGTAATCTCCAGATGTTGCTGCTGCTGCTGCCGGACTATTGTTACTGCTGGAATGGAGTGACTCTTTGGGGTTGTTCCTCTGCTCAAAAAAATATGAAACTCTGGAACTGATCTCTCCTCCAATAACTCAGAAAAACCTAGGAAGGAATCTCAGAATGGCTGATCCC
Source organism: Pinus albicaulis (assembly GCA_034641835.2). Taxonomy (NCBI): domain Eukaryota; kingdom Viridiplantae; phylum Streptophyta; class Pinopsida; order Pinales; family Pinaceae; genus Pinus; species Pinus albicaulis. Next base: position 383,162,083 of record CM076581.1, on the reverse strand, counting down.
GAAATTTGACCTCCCTTGGAAAATAACGCACTCCCAGTAAGTACACTGGCCCTAAATGATAAATCTGCAAATGATGGCCTCCTCCTACTACAAAATGATAATTAGTGAAGGGATGATCCCTTGACACTATCTTCGGGCTGAAATCCTTGATATCTCCTCACTCCTGGAACTGCCTCTACCATAAAATGCATAATCCCTCCAAGAGACTGCGCTGCCCAAGCAACTGCGTGATCCTGGCTGAAGATGCTATGGCTCTCTCCTGCAAAATGATGGATGTAACTCCTCACCTGAGCAGGCATTCGAAATCCCTCGAGGCTGAGGTTGGGATCTCCGCTCGGCGACACCCGGTGTGCTAAACAACACTTGCAGACTTTGCTCAACAGCAAAAGCGTGCTCAATGTCAAAAGATAGAAATTAGAGATGCATAATAGAATGAGAGAATGAGGAGCCTCTTCCCCTTTTTATGCTTTGAGAGCCTTGCTCTCATCCGGCCCCCACCAAACTGCACTGTTCGTCTTGGCCCACGTTGTCCCCCCTCAACTGTGCTGTCATGGGCCCATGCTGCCCACGCTGCCTCTTCCCTAATGCTGCCACTTCACCCTCATGGACCCCACGCTGTCAAGTAATATTTGCTCAAGTGACTTTAGGGAATAATTATTTCCTAAGTGTGGGTTATGTGTCTCATCACCCACTTTATTAACTGACTTTAACATTAGATGCTTGAAATCTTTGCCTTCCAGATCACATATTTGGATGCTCCATCCAACCTATCTTGATCTTGCAGCCCGGCTGATGCCATCTCAAATATGTCGAAAACCTTCTCTTCTCTTCTTCTCATTTGCTGCTAGGCTCGACACACTCCCTGCTAGAGTGAGTAGCTCTGCTCACAACGACTGCAAATCTGCAAGAGAATTCAATTTTTTGAAGCTAGAAGTTCCCTGAGGAAAATTTTCCCTTAGTGTGTGCTCTTTCTTCCTCCTGACGCTATTTTTCACAAGCAACTGCTGTAAAATACTGTGTCTAGCTAGAGATTTGTTGTTAATTTTGGACAACTAGGTCCAAACTACATGATGTGATGCTTAGATGACGATGCCAATATTTTTATTGGCTTCCTCTTTCAGAGAGGTGCAAGATCGATCTAAAGATCAACTTGATCGGATGAGCAGAACATGTATTTCGAATTTATTTCACATGTGCAAGGTTGGATTGTTTTATCCCACATGCATAAGAGATGTGTCACACACCCCCAAAGATGCCTATATATTGGAGAGACTTGGATTTCATTATACACACAATGTGTGGAGGCATTTTCTTCTCTCTTGATGGTGATGGAGTTGCATTCTTGGTGCTACGTCTTTGTGGAGTATTCTTGTTGGGACGTCTTGGGGTTGTGTGACATGTGGGTGGCTGACCTTATGAAGACTTTGCTGGTTGAAGCATCCTGCTGATCGCCGTAATGCCACAATTCTTTATCTCTGTCTTGGCTTGTCTTCCATCGATCTATTGGTATGTTCTATCTGCATCTTACTTTTATTGAGCCCTAGAAGTTGAAAGTGTATTTGCATCTAAGCATAGACCAACTTCGAAAATCAACATCTGCTCTGTAAGGAAAATACTGGCCGCGCCCTTTGCCTCTGGTAACCCTCGATCTGGAGAAATTTGATTTCTCTTTCGCTCTCTTAGAGAAATCGATTTTTCCTCGAGAAATTGACCCTCCTGGCCAAAGGATTGTGCTGCCTTTGAGGGTTTCAAACTGCTGCTTACGCAAACCTATGAAATTCCTCTTCCCTTCTACTACTGAGCTCTACGACTTACAATCTGCACTCTGATACCATGTGAAAATTCGGGAACCCCGAATCCTATTGCAACAACTGATGTTAATTCTTATAATTGTTTAATTAAGCAAACAATTTACTTGTTGTTTCCTACGGAAAATATCGAATTAAATTCATTGCAACCTTCACAAAACAAATACTGCAGAAGAAATAAAAACGTCGGAAGTAATAGAGGCACACACACAATATGACACCACTATTTTTGGACTAATTCCCCGGAAAAACCCAACTCGGGAAAACTGGTGCAGCAGCTGAGGGTTTTGATATTAAGCAGTAGTGAAAATCTGAGTACAAACTATGGATGCCCAAATAGGCAATCCAAACAGAGAAATACTGGCAAAAATAACTAGTGAGAAAAATATCTCACTCCAGAGGCGATTCAACACTGACCTCAACTCGAATTGAGCTGTCCCTTGCTACTTGTGCCCAGTCAATGCTTCAGCCTACGTAGTTACTGCGTGTAGAAATTTCTGAATCTTAATTCTTATGCAGAAATTATTACTGTTAATCCGGTTAAGCTTCTCCTACTTACACAAGTTATCAACTGAATAAATTCAAGTTAACATCAAAGAAAAACACATAACAGATCTCTACTAATTCTGATCTAGAATAAGCACATGCACACATAGACAAAGTGACACAGTTATTTCTGGACAAACTGTCCTCGGAAAAACCCAATGTGGGAAAACCGGTCTCTGCCTGCTGGAGGGTTCTATTATTAAGAATATTTCTGAATACACAACTTTGGGTTTTAGATCTGGAAAACCCTACCGAGAAAACTCTAGATCTGGAGCACCTGGTTGATCTAAGACAAAAATACTGACTGATCCACACCCTCAAAAGGGATTTACAAAACTCATCCAGATCTAGGCCTAGAAACCCCAGATCTGCCCCTGAAAGACACTGCGTCAGCCTCTGAAGGCCTCCAAATGCTCAGCGCTGTCACTGGAAGGGACTGCGTTACCCCAGACTGGGTGATGCAGGCACTACGCTGCCCCTAAGGGTCTCTGCGTAACCCTTGAAGGGTTTCCTGAAAATCACCCTGTCCTTGTTGCTGCTGTTGCTGCCGTCTACTGCTGTTGCCGTCTGCTGCTGCTTTCCTCTGCGCTTTCTTTCCTAATCTCTTCTCTGCTTCTTGTGTATTCTAGACCCTGGGATCAGATCATCCCCTTGGTCTAAATTCCCCTCTCTGCAACTAAAACACTTCTGAGAATTCTTAGCAACCTCGCCCTAGAATCTCAGCTTAGCTTTAGTGCTCTGCCTCTGTGTGTCTTACAAATGACACCAAGCCTTTCCTTTATAATTTTTTCGTTGACAAATCAACGACCAAGATTAAATCTTTAATCAATGGCTAAGATTAAAAGAAAGCTCGATCCATGTGACTTAAGACAATTTCATCACATGTTTAATTAAATTCACTTTAATTATTTTATTTTCCTAAGTTTTAACTTAGGAAATACACTTAAAATAATTAATTAATTTAATATCTCCTAAACCAGATGAAATTTCCCAAATCCATTTCTGGGTCTTGTAGATCAAGTGAACTCTAGTTCTTCTTTAAAATTTGGGACCTAGAGCACAACTGATGCTACCCCAAATACACAAAATCTCAACACTGCGTCCCTCAAGCTCGGAACTGCGTCTCCTCTCACTGTCTCGTTAATTGCTGTCTGGAAAACTGATATTCTTTGCCTCTTGACCCTTTGCCCAGGTTCTGGCTCAAAATCTCGCTTTCTCCCCAACACAACGGAAATCTCTTCAAGAAGGATCTCCTCTGCCTCTCTGTGGCAATCACTGCCTCTCTGTAATGTACTCACCGAAACTTTAAAAGCTTCCTTCGACCTCACTATCTCTGCCCCTGTCTCACTGCTTCGACCTCACTGAATCACCTCCGACAACTGAATGCTGTTACTCTAGAGATTGATTTCTCAGGAAAATCGAATGCTCAACTGGTTTGGTGTGTCTTTTGTAAGTTCCATCGACTTCTTCTTATAATCCTCCATTGATACTTCAACGACCACGATTAAATCTTATTCAATGCCTAGGATTTACTAGAAATCGATCCATGTACTTTTCTAGAACATTCTCACCATTACTTAATTAATGTTGTTTAATTAATCATATTTCCTAAGTCTAAACTTAGGAAATATTAAAAACTGACTAATAAATTTAATTAAGTTGTCTTAGGTGGAATTTCCGGAAACGATTTCTGGGTATTGGAGAATACATGTATTCTAGCCTCTTTGCCAAATCTCGTGGCTAGAACAAATCCGATGCTACAAAAACTAACATCACATGCTCAAATGGATCACTGAAGAGCATCCTCAATCAACTGGCTTCATAATAAGCCATACTTGCTTCTATATGCATTCAGCCTCAATAGTGCTTCTAGAGCATTCAAATAAAGAGATATAGCACTTGATGTGCTCTTTCGAGCCAACATCAGAATATTAGATTCCAACAATGTACCAAAGATTATAGATAATAGAATCACAAAGATATCTCAATAAGCAACCATCCAATGTATGAGGCTCATCTATAGATCGACTCAGAGTCTTCATAGTGAGGCATATGACTGATAGCATGTTTATCAAGAACACTAAGGATCCCACAAGATATGCATATGTATACCAACAACTTCTCCATCTCATCAAACCTTTAAGTGCAAGGAATAGTGCATCAAGGCTAGGTATTCCATCTTGAATTTAAAAGTCAACTCCCTCTTACATTGATAAACGAGAGGGTCATCAATCAGACATCATCAATAGCTGCATCTTTACAATCCAATCAACATGGCTCATCCATAACACCTTCTAAATATAGGGAAAGTGACCTTGCCAAAACATAATCATCAAGCCACCTGTAACCTCTCCTTTTTCTTGCGATAGAAACTTAGGTCCATGTGCCAAAGTCATCAACCATAATCATGCAGCTTCCATGCAGCCTGTCAAGTAACAGGGATATATCAAGGCATCATCAGAGTCATCATGATCATAATCAGTTGCCATGACTTGCCTTCATCAATAAACATCGGGCAAGAAGAGTCATCGAGTCATACTGCCAAGGATTCTATAGCTCCCTTTGAAGCCTTGCTTCTCGTGATGATATCTAGCTTTCAATCATGAGCTTCTCATGCAAGGGATGAGACTTTCCAAGAGGCAACTACAACAACAAACTTCTAGGAAGCTTGCTTCAGATCAAAGAGTAAACTCTAAATAATCATCATGGTCCTTATTCAACCAGAGTGAAGAAATACTCCCATGAGATTGTCCCAAAACAACTGCATTATCCTTCATTGCTAGACACATGCTCATCTGGACCCTGGAACATCTGCCAAGTGTATGGTGCAAGTGTGGAGCCAGATGGGCATGGTGAACCAGGTGCATCATCCTCATCCGAAAGTGAAACATGAGCAATCAATGAGTGGTGTTGGGGATCCATGAAGTAATCTTTGCTATGGTGGAGGCCCATGGCTCTCAACGTTCATCCTACAAGTGCCAATGTGGCCCTTTGGAGGGCTAAGACATTGTATAAGGAGACCAAGCCCCAAACGGAGAACCACCTGCAATCCTACATAAGATCCAATGCGTCCCCTTGCCCTTCAATACAACAAATCATTAGAATAATCAAGTAGAAGAGTTTAAAAATCATGGAATCAATTGGGAACTTTATGGTGGCATGCCCTTCCATAGTGGGCTTTGGCATATACAAGTGTCTCCAAGCTTGATAGGGGGATAGTCAAGGACGCTATTAGGTGGGTTCAACCTTTAAAGGGGGTGACATGTCCATGGTACATCCATCAGGTGGTAGGTGGAAAATGATATAGTGATGGAACATAGTGGGGATCAGGGGAATGCTCCGAGCCACATGCCATGGTACAAGGGTAGCTAGAACAAGGGAAGCCCACACTTGGGTATATGAGTGTAGGAGGGAGAAAATCATGGTTCATGAGTTACTCGACCTTTGTTTTTCCACCCTTCTTCATATGCCTTTTGCCTTTAATTGATTTTTCTTCATAACTGCTCGGGGCTCCAAGGGATGAGAGCATGGTGTGTGGGATATAGCAGTAGGTACCCCCTTTTAAGGTGGGGCATTTCATTTTCCACTAGGGGTTGGGACAATCATGGGTTCCTTTATGTGGAGGGGTCTCATCCAGGGCCCATAGGAACCAGGGTGATGGCCATAAATAAGGTGCAGAGCTCATGTTTGGCTTTTGCCACGTGCTAAATTTGTATGGCGAGGACATCTTTTGCATTTTGTGGTACGTTTTCTGTTGAGAGTGACCAAATTATGTTTTTTCTTCTCTTTTTAACTGCATCAACATCTGGGACATCGTTCTAGGCCTGACCCAATGTGTGGACAAGGGGAGGGAGAGGCTAACTCTATGGGGACCGAGTGGGCACACGTGGAACTGGATGGGAAAAGATGAATGAGGCTAGAATGAGCGGAAGGGCGTGATGTATATGGTGCTGGGAAGCAGGACCATGCAACCAAAATCAAGATTTCGTATGTAGTGCTAACTGTAAAGCCCCTAAACCATCAATTTTATTGTAAACTTTTCCTATATATAGATTTAAGCATAAATTCAAAATAAATGGAGACCAACAGTAAATTTAAACTTACATAAGAAACTATTTTATGCATAGAAAAATACCTGGAACGAATCTGATGATTTACTGGCTGTGGTTCTCCTCGTGGATGCAATGGAGAGGTTACCGAATCAACCTTTTCCTCCCAGCCAATCTAGGAAACAATCCTAGACCCAGAAGATACCTCTTCTGCCCCCCTGCCCAGAATTCCAAGAACAGTGAGTCTTCCCTTTAGAACAGTTCATACCCCTCACTATTTCCTTAGACAATAGTGCAGAATTAGCAAAGAAAAAGCCTCTCCCTCTCCTTCACATTCCTCCCCTTTTATAACTTTCATTCACCTCCTCTCATTTATGGAGATATTATAGTCATTTATGTAGATATTGACTAAGTCATTTATAGAGATATTATAGTCATTTATGTAGATATTGGCTTTGATTAACTATTTTATGATTAATTTTATTATTTTTGTTTTTAACTTAATTAAATTAACTTTATAATTTTAATCAAATTATATTATTATTTTATTTGTCTACTCACATATAATTTGAACTAAATTATATTTTGTTTTTCTTGATTAATGCTCTACCACGCATACGCATATAAGAGCGGTACACGTGTTAAGTATCTAGCTTGATATTTCATCATATCTCGGCGAGATAAAATGCATTGTGATATTCAATTCGTTATCCTAACTTAGATATTCTCAATACTAGCAAGTATGTATACTAGTGCAGTGTATGCGATACATGCATGTGTAGCTGTCATATGCATACGTCGTATACACGTTAATATTATTTTGCTTATAACTTGGAATGGGTCATTACATACTTTCTCCCTTCGAAAAACTTCATCCCAAAGTTAGGGTTTTATATAATCATATCAATAATTGTGTTTAGAGATTAGGGTGATGGTGTAAGGTTTGTATTTTAAGATTGAATTTTTGTTTGAATATGTATGTATTTGTAATTTAATTGTTACTTTCCATCTCAACTGAGTCTCCAAGTTATTCTAGAATCATCCTATCCTTCCTAATCTCTTCCACTCCCATCCTATCCTCTACAGGAATATGCCATGGTATCATTTTTACTGATCCAACCATTCATAGACCTTAAGGGTGTCAGCGTCGATTACGTCGACCTGATTTACTAGTAGGCATCCGGCAGTCATCATCACACGTCTAGGGGAGCGTGATTCGCACAGTCCTCCCATGACTCCAGGTTTTGGAGGATAAATGGTCGGCAACACCCCCACCCTTCCTAGTAGGACCAGGGTCAACACCCTATCATGGAACCTCATGGAGTCTCAACTGTTCTTAGAATTCTGTCATCACGTGATTGATTCGGTAACGATGTGTTCTGCAAGGTAAACACTTGTACACAATCTACAATGTAAACACTCGTACACACATTACAGCATATGCATCCATATATTCCATAGAATTTCTTGCTAGATAACAGCTCCTGTATAGTTCATACATGTTGCTATCTATGATACAATGTATTTAGCCATTTTCAGTCTATATACTAATATGTTTAGTTTTCATATTCAAAATGTAGTTACTCTTCTATTTCTATTCCTTCAATCACATTGAGATGCAAAAATGAAACGAATTGATAGATAGCCTTCTTTATAACATAATCTATGATCTAAATCTCATATTCCCGCAATGTTAATTTAAATGACATATTTCATATGGGTATCCATGCACTAGTAAAGTTAAGCAAATAACATATATCTTGTATCAATAGAGTTAAGTAACATCATATCTTTATGGGTATCAATGTACCAGCAAAGTAAAATTCATCTTTACGTGATATTTCAAAATAGGGTCTGAAGTATCAAAATAGAGTAGTCATATACATATAAGGTTTCTAGTTTTTCATATGGTCTCAGCATCTTCCCAAGTCGCTGATTCAAGACTATATTTGTCCCACTGGACTTTAACTTGGTCTATCAGTCGGTTCCTAAGCTATCGAATCCTACGTTCCAGTATACATAATGGTTCGACCATAATGGCTCACTTGTCCGATACCTGCAGTTCCTTCCATTTAAGATTATGAGATTTGTCAGCAATATAGTGTCGTAAGGTAAATACATGAAATACATTATGAATTTTGTGCAAGTGAGGTGGTAGTGCAAGACGGTAAGTGATAGGTCCAACTTTTTCCAAGACTTCAAATGGCTCAATAAAGCGGGGTGATAATTTTGTCCCTTTCCCAAACTGAATGGTGCTCTTATTTGGCTTGATGCGGATGAAAACTTGATCTCCTACTATGTAGTTTCTATCTGTCCTGTGGGCATCAACATAACTTTTTTGTCTATCCTGTGCCTCTTTCAATCGTTGCCTAATCAGCTTTACCTGCTCTATCTTTTGGATCAATTCTGGCCCGATTATTACCCGGTCTTTTAATCTGTCCCAACTCAACGGTGTTCTGCAGGGTCTCCCATATAATGCTTCACATGGTGGCATTCTGATTGAACTGTGATAACTATTGTTGTATGCAAATTCTACTAAGGGTAAGTACTTTTCCTAGCACGATTGTTGGTCCATAACATACATCCTTAGCATATCTTCTAGTACTTGATTTACCCTTTTTGTTTGCCTATCAATCTCAGGATGATAAGTTGTACTTAAATTTAACCAAGTCCCTAATGCCGATTGCATACAAGTCCAGAATCTTGACATGAATCGAGAATCTCTATTTGATATGATTTTCTTAGGTACTCCATGAAACCTAATAATTTTATTTATGAACACCCGAGCTACATCAGCAACTTCGTAAGTATCTCTTACAGGGATAAAATGGGCACTTTTTGTTAATTTATCTTCCACAACCAAAATGACATTATGCTTTTGTTGCGTAAGGGGTAGCTCAACGATAAAATCCATAGAAATTATTTTCCACTTGGTCATAGGAATGTCGTGAAGTTGTAGGAGACCTGCTGGGTGACAATGGTCAGCTTTTACCTGCTGACATTCAAGACACTTAGCGACAAACTGGACAATATCATTTTTCATGCCTGTCCAAGAGAAGAATCTCTTTGTGTCAGCATACATTTTCTTTACACCAAGATGTGCACAATACATTGCCCTGTGGGCTTCCTTCAGGATGGTGTTTTGAAGATCTCCACTATCTGGTATATTCATTCTTCCATGAAATCGTAAAATTCTGTCTTCTTCTAGATCATATCCTTCGAACTTAGGTTCCTTTGAATGGTTGCTATCAAGCCCCGACTTTACTTTTAAGTACCAAATATCTCTTACAAGATGCTCAAGTACTTGATCTCTTAAGTCCACCTTGATAGGTATGAGCGAGAATATTCGAGGTTTTCTACTTAAAGCATCTGCTACTACATTCTTTTTCCTTTTTATATACGAAATCTCAAAATCATATTCACTTAAGAATTCAATCCATCATCTTTGTCTAACATTCAAGTCTCTCTTGGTGAACAAATACTGTAAACTTTGGTGGTCACTTTTAAGCACAAAGTTTCTCCCTACTAAGTAATGTCTCCATATCTTTAAAGCTAGAACCACTGCAACTAACTCTAAATCATGCATCGCATAACGTTCTTCATGGAGCTTTAATTTTTTTGAAGCATATGCTATTACGCCTCCTTCTTGCATTAATACCGCACCTAACCCCTGTTTATATGCATCGGTACACAAAGTAAAATCTTTGTCTATATCAGATACTCGCAAAATTGGTGCACTAGTCAATAATCTTTTAAGTTCGAAAAATGCTTTATCACATTCTTCAGTCCATTCATACCTAACACCTTTGCACTGGAGGGTTGTGATAGGCTTTGCAATTTTGGAGAATCCTTCCACAAACCTCCGATAGTATCCTGCTAAACCCATAAAACTACGCACATTATGTGCATTCTTAGGTATCGGCCACTCTCTGATTGTGTTTATCTTTTCAGGATCTATAGAGATCCCTTCATCAGATATGATGTGACCTAAGTAACGAATTTTCTTTTGAAAGAAAGAACATTTTGATAATTTTCCATATAACTTGTGTTCTCTGAGGCAAGATAATACTATCCGAAGATACTCTTCATGCTCCTTCTCATTCTTAGAGTAAATGAGAATATCATCCAGGAAGACTTGCACAAATTGATCGATATATTTGCGGAGAACGCTATTCATAAGGTTCATGAATATTGTAGGTGCATTAGTCAACCCAAATGGTACCACAATGAATTCATAATGCCCGAAATGAGTTCGGAATGCAGTCTTAAAAACATCACTTTCTTTAATCCTAAGCTGATGATAACCTGATCGCAGATCGATCTTTGAAAACACTACAATTCCTTTCATTTAGTCAAAAAAGTCGTCAATGCGAGGCATTGGATACCTTTTCTTTACAGTGGCCCGATTTAAATCTCGATAGTCCACACACAGTCGTAATGAACCATCCTTCTTCTTGGCAAAGATTACAGGAGCGTCCCAAGGTGAAAGACTGGGTCGAATGTGCCCTATATTTAATAGTTCTTTCAACTGTATTTGTAATTCTTGTAGTTCAAGTGCTGTCATTCTGTAAGTGTTTTAGATATTGGTTTTGTACCAGATTTCAATTCTATTGTGAGGTCTAGCTCTCTTTTCAGAGGTAGTCCTAGTAATTCATTTGGAAAAACATCCAAAAATTTTGACAGAATCGGATATTGTTCTAAGGATGGTCCTTTCTCCTTGCTTACTTTTTGAACTGCATATACCTGACAACCTTTTCTTAAGCACCGTTTCATTTGCATTGCTGAGATGAAGTGTAAGGATACTTTTCTCTTAATACCTTGGATTTGGATTGTCTCTCCCTCATCATTCGTGCAAAGTATTGTTTTCCCAAAACAGTCTACCCATGCTTGATGAGATTCTAACCAATCCATTCCTATCACCAGGTCGTAAGTTCCAAGGGCTGTGACATATACTTTTAGTTTGGTCGAACAGACTCCTAGATCAACTTTGCAATCCTCCACACTTAATTCTACTGGTTGAAGTTCTCCTGAAGCCATTTCTGCTTGTTTGAAATCGTTTTGTTTGTAAGTTGCCAACCCACATTTATTTAATGTATATGATGAAATAAAACTATCAGTAGCACCAACGTCAAATAAAATTTTGAGTTTTATTCCATTGATTGTATACCTGAAGATTCCACTACGGTGGACTGATGTGCTGCTTGGTTGTTGTTGACGACGACATGGATTCTATGATTGCCTTGGGTATTGGATAATGGTCATTTTTCTGCTCTTTGTGAGTTCTCTGGACATTCACGCTGAAAATGAGGTCCTCCACACCCCCAAAAATCAACCTGGGTTGGCCCCTTTGATTCTGATTGTGAATTTCTAGGCTAGGAGCTCTGTCCCCTGGTGCCACTTCCTCTCCCATTCCTTCCCCGATTACCAATCCCTCGAGATTTACAAGGACCGATGTTTGATGATTTAGAAGCTATAGTATTAATGGTCATGGGAGCTCCTGCTCCTACTCCTCCTGGGGTAAACCTATTACCATAAGGAGGTGGTCTCGAGCTATTTCCTCTAAAGAAATTTCGAGGAGTCTTCCCTGTAAATCTCTGGTGTGATGGTTCTGCTGGCCTGAAATCCCTTTTAATCCCTAGATGCTCTTCTGCATAACATGCACATTCAACCTCCTTTGCTACCGCTGATGGCTTCCACATTCTTACCATGGCCTTGATTCATGGATTTAATCCATATATGAAACGCTCAGCTTGATGTTCATCCTTGTCTAGATAAGGAACATATTTTATAAGCTCCATAAACCTTATCTCGTATTCTTCCATGATCTTACCACCCTGGATTAGAGTATGGAAGACTCCGGCTTGCTGCTCTTGAAAGAAAGGTGGTAAGTATTTTGCACGGAATCGGTCTTCAAACAACTCCCAAGGAACGATGTCTGATGTGAGATGTAGTTATTTTTCTAGATTTCCCCACCAAACCAGAGCATTCCCTCTGAGTTGAAATATAATGATTTTTGTTTTAGAAGTAGAAGAATATTCTTTTAGTGAGAAGCATCTTATCATCCCTTCTAACCATGCTTCGGCATGTTCTCCAGCTTGTCCTCTTGAGAATTCCGAGAGTTTAATCTTTTGCAGTTCCCGGGAAATATCTTCCCTAAGTGGCTTATAATCATAATCTTTAGGCTTTTCTGAATGCTTTTCCTCAAGATGAGGTTCTTCTTTGCTGTTGGTTGGCTGCGACCTTTTTAATGTTTCTAGAATGGCTTCTAGCGATCGCATTACAGTAGTTAGATCGGGTGCTGGAGCAACTGGTGCTGATGACGATCTAGGTGGTGGCAATGGTGACGGTGTTGGTGACGACGATGGTGGAGGTGTTAGAGATGGCGATGCATCTTGCTGGCATTGTCGCCTTTGATACGTTCTTACCATTGTGGCTTTTCCTATAATACATAATAAAATTTATGAGAATCGGGGAAATTTTTAGACTAACTAAATATAATTTTCGTAAAATTGAGCTTACATATGGGTATAGTTCTTTTGCTATTTCCCTTACAGGCAGGTCTCATTGGTACCGAGGTCAAGGAGGGTGGCCACGCGACCTCCTTGTCCTATGTAGGATATTCTATGCATACTAATTCTAGAGTGAAATGCAAAGGGTTTTCATAGATAATATCGTTTCGTAATATATAAAATATCTAATTAAAAAAAAAAATTCAAATCAAACCACTTAAAATAATTTATTAATAAATTAAACCCACTACAAAACTATGAATATTACACAATATTATAATTAGAATAAGAGCTTGTAGTCTCCAATTTTCTTTATCAAAAAGACAAAATCATAAGTAAATCATTTGACACTGAAACAAAATAAGATAAGCAATGCCATATTTCTTAAATTTAATAAATTTATTTATTAAAATTAATATGAATTTATAACAAAATCACTTTAAAATCAAAACTACAAATTATTATTACACTTATATTAAAACAAACTTTAATAATTATTAATTATTTAAAAATTAAAATAAATAATAATTAAAAATTAGCCAAAATATTAATAATAATAGGAATGATATGGTGATTCTTGATTTAACTCTATATCTTACCATCATTATATGATGATAATCCTCACACTATCTATAAATGGTTCTGTCAGGTCGACGTAATCGACTCTGACATCATTGAGGTCTATGAATGGATCAGTAAAACTGATGCCATGACATATTCCTGTAGAGGACGGATAGGATGAGAGTGGAAGAGATTAGGAAGGATAAGCTGATTTTAGAATAGTTTGGGGATTCGGTGAAGATGGGAAGTAACAATTAAATTACGGATACATACTTATTTAAACGAAATTCAATCTTAAAATACATGCATTCTACGATCACTCTAATCTCTAAAAACACAATATTGATATGAGTATATAAAACCATAAACTTCGGGACGAAGTTTTCTGAAGGGAAGAAGTATGTAACGACCCATTCCCAAGTATATACAAAACGATATTAGCATGTGAACGATATAGGCATTTGATAGCTACACTTGCCTATACCGCCCACATCGCACTAGTACACCTACCTACTAATATCAAGATTTCATAGATTGGGAACTTAATATTAAAATTTCAGATTTTATATTAAATTCAACTAAGTATAAAATTTTATGAAACAAGGTAATAAAAGAAATGAAATAATAAAGTTAAATCTTTAAGTTAATAAATCTTTAAGTTAAAAATGAGTATGCAATATTAAAGATTTATATTAAAAAGTACTTAAATAAAATCCCACCTTTATAAATATGTATACGTACTCACATTAATGTGGATCACCCACCATAACAACATTTAATGTAAACATAAGGATGGATAAGGCCTCGGGAGGTTAGAGGCGGTGGAGGAAGATTGTTTAGATTATATTCCTATCCAAATATAATGAAAAGTGTACCACCATAAATACATAAAATATCACCATTAATAAGGATAAGACCTCGGGAAGTAAGAGGCGGTGGAGGGAGGTTATTTAAAGGAGGTGATATGGAGGAGAAGGGGGGGATGTTTTGGAGGAAAATAAATGATTTTTGGTTAAGTGAGAAGGAAATGTCGGCTTGCAGGGTTGGGAAGGAGTCTCTTGTTCTTGGAAATCTGGGCACGGGGGCAGAGGAGACATCCTTTGGGTCTGGGATTGGTCCCGGATTTGGCTGGGAGGATTCGATTGTCCCGGAATCTGTTCTGTTCACGACATCACCAGCTAATCTTCAGCCGCTTCAGGATTCGTAAATTTGTGCTGATTTTCAGGTATTCTTCTACGCATAGATTAATTATGCAAGCTGAAATTTCAATTTTTTCCATTACAATGTTTTATTTGATCTTTTTTATTTAAACTTAAGTTTAGATAGGTACAAATCTTAGAACTCTGGGAGCAGGGTTATTACAGGTTCCCGGTTCCGATGAGAGAAAGAGGGTTTAAGTCTCTAACCCTTAGCCATGGATAAAGACACTAATGTACCCCGCCCTTACCTATGTATAAAGAGAATAAATCTATTGGTCATCTCTTTTCTATTTCCACCATTTTTTTTTTTTTTTTTTTTTTTATATATATATATAACACATGGAATTTTAGACGTTGAATCATAAACTAAGCCAAATACCCTGTAAATTTTTGTTTTTTGTTTTTTATTTTTATTTTTATTTATTTTAATTTTTTAATTTTTTTAACAAACAGAAATCAAGTCCAATTTGTATGGCTTAAAATCATTTTCTATAATAAACATAATTCAAGTCCAATTTGTATGGTTTAAAATCATTTTCTATAATAAACAGAATTCATGTCCAATTTGTATGGTTTAAAATCATTTTCTATAATAAACAAAATTCAAGTCCAATTTGTATGGTTTATAATTTCGACGAAAGGTCTAATTTGGAATCAACGTCATTGAAGTACACCTTTGTGAAGTGGCGAGTAAAAGACAACCATTAATCTGTCATATTTTACAAATCAAATAAAATTTATTAATCTTGGCGAGTTTTAAAAAAAAATATTGTTATAACCGAATTTGGAGAAAGCTCTTAAAATCACGGATTTACGTCTCACGATATTTCCTTGCCAGACGTCAAGGTTGTTTCTTCCACAAATTCGAACCAGAAACAATTTTGACGCGCGTTCAGTTCTCCATCCACAGATCGATTAGATTTCGCCTTGATGACTTTTAGGGTATAAACCAAATACGTTGAGATCTATTTAATGGTAGCAATTTATTGGCATTAGTTTTAAGGATTACTTGTGCCTATAGATTGGAAGACGTCCTGAGAATATCGGCTTGGTTAATTGAGTGATCCGATCCCCTAACTCTATGGTGGTAGCGTTTCCCCCAAATCGAAGGTAACAATATTAGTGTGGAAAAAGTCGGCAAAAAGTCCCGACTTTTTGAAAAAATCCCGAATTTTTCCTTGAGCCGACTTTTTGCCGACTTTTTCATCCCTGAAAAGTCGTGATTTTATCCTCGAAGTTCCGACTTTTTGCCAACTTTTTCCAAAAAATCGTGAGTGAGGTAGTTTCTTTAATAATTTTTAAATTTTTTTTTGAAAAAATCGGGATTTTTTCCAAAAAGTCGGGATTTTTTCAAAATATGAATATTTTTGTATTTTTTTAGTTTTGTCGACTTTTTGCTGACTTTTTCAAAAAACTCCCGACTTTGTCGAGTTTTTCAACTTTTGGATCCTTGCCGATTTAATCCCAACTTCGACTTTTTCCACATTGAACAATATAGATTAGACCCTTTATTCATTCCAGCTCCATCTGCGAGGTCATCCAAGCATGCAATGCTACAGGTAGAGGGCGGATTAAGATCTGTTGTATTTTCGGAAGATTGCCTCCTGCTATTCACTTCAGTCGATGGATTGTCAACAATACTCCGATAAATTCCTCTTTGATCAATTCCAAATCAAAGAATGTAGCGCAGCAAGTATGTAACCGTATGGTTGATTCTGTTAATAAGTATTTCTTCGAACACTGAATCGGGAAAGACGGGCTCTACTATAACGATAGAATTTTTTATTTTTATTTTTGTCAAATGGGCGTAAAAAAAAATAGTGGCGATCTTATTTAGTTGCTACTGGAAGTGCTATTTTGGGCGGATAAGTATAGGTATTAATAAAGAGTCATTAGATATCAGACAAATTTCTTCTGTTAAATATGACTTTACTTCTTAAAGCTGTGATCAATACAGAGTTTTAACAGTTGGAAAAATTACTAAGGGACACCTCTTCTCTCTATTACTGTGAAAATATTAATGTATTCTAAGATTAAATTATGATACACAGGAACAATTTTTTGAATGTAATTTAAAGGATATCTTCAACTGCATATTAAATTAAAATAACTCTCACAAGATTGAGTCACTAAAAGGCTTCCGTTAACTATAATAGTATGCTAGACTTGGCAAATTTTATTCTCCTGATAATTTTGCTTTGAATACCTATAGTAATACACAAACTTACAGTATGGAGACTAATCTGTCTTCAACCCAAATTTCACTAGTGAATTACAAAGCTACCAGGATTAGTTAGAAAAGGATTAGTTATTTCTGGGACATTTAGGACCTGTCAAATTCCAGGGATTCTAAAAAAACTCCCAAGGATTCAAAAACTTGCTTCGATACCAAATGTAAAACCCCTAAACCATCAATTTTATAGATTTAAACTTTTCCTATATATAGATTTAAGCATAAATTCAAAATAAATGGAGACCAACAGTGAATTTAAACTTACATAAGAAACTATTTTATGCATAGAAAAATACCTGGAACGAATCTGATGATTTTGTAATATTCCCTATTAGCAATGGCTAATTGGAATATTCGATTTTGGTCAATTTTGCCTTATGTAGTTAGATTATAAATAAAAGTGAGTTGAGGGGGACATAACTCACTCTAAAAATAAAGTGCACTCCCTAGTAGACACAACGTTGTAACTTAAGTGAGCCAAGGGGGGCCAAGTGACCATGTAGAGAGGGGGCCCACATAGACCACATGGAGGGACTGCGCAGGCCAAGTTGAGCACGTGGCAAAGGGAGGCTACGTTGGAGGAGGTGGGCCTTAGGGTTTGAGAGAGGCCAACGCTATATCTAGAGAGGAGAGCCTTCTCATTTTGATCATTCGATGTTTATGATATTGAGCTGGTCATTTCGACTTCTTGAGCACGCTGGTTGTTTAGCTAGTCTGCAGCACTGTTTAGTGCACCGAGTGTCTTCGTTCGGAGATCTCACCCTCAGCCCCGGGGGACTTTGAGTGCCTGGTCGGGTGAGGTTGTCCCATTAGTATTTTGCAGGAGGTTTGGTGTTTGTCTTTTGTGGAGGAGCAGTGCATTCATAGACTGCACTGTCCTGAGAGGGAGGACGCAGTCCATTTCTTGGGAGCTCCGGATTGGGTGTCTTTTGGAGGTTTCGAGCTTAGAGATTGAGCAAGGGGCCAACCCTTGCCAACTGGAGGATTTTGGCAGAGTTCGAGGCAGTATTTTTGTGGATACCCTTCAGTGTCAGCACAGAGCCTTGGAGGATAGCGTAGATCCTCAAGGGGGCGATTTTTGGGGGTCGGCCATTCCAGAAACGCTCTCTGGGCTTTTCTGGGTTTGGTGAGTAGAGGCTGATTCCATAGTTTCAGCTTATTCCGAGTAGGGGAGTAGCCCCAGATACTCATTTTGTTCCAGCAGTAGCAGCGACACGGCAGTTTTCCAGCAGCTAGGACGCAGATCAGAGAGTAGCCATTCCATCAGCATTCTGAGAGTATTTCTTCACTTGCCTTGTGCAAGTCTAGGTGCCATCACTTTGATCACCTATTGTACTCACTTATATTTTTTCAGCATAATAAAATGGCTCAGTTATCTCTTTGCATTTCTTGAGTATCTGTTACATGTTCTATATATATGCTATTGTATGCTGGCACTACTGTTATTTTTCTCCTAGAGCATTCCAGTTACTATTTTTCTTCATACTCTTAGACAGAGTCTGGAAAGGGCCAGATAGCCTCTAGATCTCACCCTCTTTTCAGAGGTGAAATATCTGGTAAATGCCCTCCCAGTCCACCTTTGGTTGGAGTTTGCTTGTGTTTTAGAGATATCCCTGAAAAGGGATATTACAGATTTACTGGCTGTGGTTCTCCTCGTGGATGCAGCGGATAGGTTACCGAATCAACCTTTTCCTCCCAACCAATCTAGGAAACAATCCTAGACCCAGAAGATACCTCTTCTGCCCCCGTGCGCAGAATTCCAAGAACAGTGAGTCTTCCCTTCAGAATAGTTCATACCCCTCACTATTTCCTTAGACAATAGTGCAGAATTAGCGAAGAAAAAGCCTCTCCCTCTCCTTCACATTCCTCCCCTTTTATAACTTTCATTCACCTCCTCTCATTTATGTACATATTATAGTCATTTATGGAGATATTATAGTCATTTATGTAGATATTGACTAGTCATTTATGGAGATATTATAGTCATTTATGTAAATATTGACTTTGATTAATTATTTTAAGATTAATTTTATTATTTTTGTTTTTAATTTAATTAAATTAACTTTATAATTTTAATCAAATTATATTATTATTTTATTTGTCCACTCACATATAATTTGTACTAAATTATATTTTGTTTTTCTTGATTAATGCTCTACCACGCATATGCATATAAGAGCGGTACACATGTTAAGTATCTAGATTGATATTTCATTATATCTCGGCGAGATAAAATGCATTGTGATATTCAATTCGTTACCCTAACTTAGATATTCTCAATACTCGCAGGTATGTATACTAGTGCGGTGTATGCGATATATGCATGTGTAGCTATCATATGCATATGGCGTATACACGCTAATATTATTTTGCTTATAACTTGGAATGGGTCATTACACTAACCCTAAAGCTAATGGTTAGTGTAAGGAGATCCCACAAGACTAGGATACAAGGGTAATCACCAAATCGAGCGGAGTAGTAAGATTATAGACCTAGCCCACTCGTTCTGCTGAATCCCCCCACCAATCCATGCCCAAAAGTGTCCATGATAATTGAGAAAAAATACTCAACTATACTAATGAAAAGCCATACCTTTGGGGTCGGGAGGC
Source organism: Pinus albicaulis (assembly GCA_034641835.2). Taxonomy (NCBI): domain Eukaryota; kingdom Viridiplantae; phylum Streptophyta; class Pinopsida; order Pinales; family Pinaceae; genus Pinus; species Pinus albicaulis. Next base: position 383,142,569 of record CM076581.1, on the reverse strand, counting down.
TCACCTTCAAACATATGATCATGACAGATGGGTGAGGGACCACATGGATGGATCAGGGGGAGGAGATAATGGCACATCGAGCTGTCTGGTGGCTGCAAGGGGCTGCTGGCTGCTGGCTGAGTACCATCTAGGAGAAAAATTTTCTCCTATGCATACTACCCACGGGTGGTGGGTAACAGTAATGAGACATTGTATCATCTAAGGAATGAATGAATTCACTTTTTCTCATTGTAATTTGCATTCCTGTGCACACGTGTGTGCTTAAAAACAACAATATATTGGTAGAAGTGCTTATGAAAACCTGTTCTAAGGGTCTGCACTGCATAACATGGGCTTCTTTCATCTTAAATGCCAAGTTTGAAGGGCATCGATTCCATCAAACTCCCCTGGTACTTGCACTTGGTCTCATCTTCTTTGAACATGCTATTTGGGTGGGGAAGAACACAGTGAGAATGGAACCCTGGAGGATGGTTCAACACACTGTCAACCTGATCAGTGAATCAAGCCCCTGTTGTACATCATAAAATATTTTATTTCTCTAAAATTTTCTTTAGAACTTAAAGGTTCTGATGCCAAGTTATAGCTTGCATGTGATGGATGTAAGAGACAAGTCTTGCAGTAAATAAACAATTGCAAATCAAGGGTTCAGTCCGATAGCTGTTTTGCTGTTTTGGTTGACAATTTAACATGTTTGTTGCTTCACAAATCAATTCTTCTTAATCTCATTTTCATAATGGAGGCTGTTTTTTTCTCTTGGTGAATGTATTCTCATTCTGCTTTCTGACATAATCATTTGCAGCATGGGGGGCGGTCAAATGCATTTACTGGCTATGAACATACCAACTTTCATTTTGATGTGAATGCTGATTATTTTGAAGGAGCACTGGACAGGTGAGGTTTTGGTTATGGTAAACTAGGTTTTAACTTTTATGCATTACTTTAATTAGCATTGATGGTTTGGAAAGAAAAGTTCTGTACCTCATTTGGTGGATAATTTTGTTCTGAAACAGATTTGCTCAATTTTTCATTTGCCCCTTGATGTCACCTGATGCCACATCAAGGGAAATAAAAGCAGTTGATTCTGGTAGGGCTTGTTATATATAATTACTGCTCAGTGCTTAGTGTCCTTAGTAACGAGTATATAATTTTTCATGCACAAGTAAACAAGATGGAGTCATTTATAAGGTCTATATTCTTTTTTATCAGAAAACAAGAAAAATACTCTGGTGGATACTTGGAGATTGTGGCAGGTATGAAGAGTAAATTTTGATTTTTCTTTTTGAGCAAACTAGGTAGAAATGCATGCTTTGTGACATAAAAAAATTAAAAATTGGCTACTTGTACATGATTCTGCTTGTGTAGAAGGAGAAATGCATCTTTTCTTACCAGTATCTAACCACTTGTATAGAATAAGCTTTCTGAAGCATGCTTTTTTTGTTTCTAAAACTTTTGTGTATTACCACTTCTTTACCACTTCTTTACGGGATTGGTATATTTTCAAATGTACCACCCCAGTATGAAAAATTAAAATAACTCACTTTTCATACAACCATGAAACAAGCATACAGTTTTCACTTAAAACATTATGCCAATGGCGTTTCATAACCAAAGAAATAAGATCTTTTACAAACATTATAAATAATAGAATCTTTAGATTATAGAATTTTACCATAAAGAAGCTTTACTCCATTAACTTACAAAATTTTGGCTTGTTCCATTTCAAGGCTCGTATTATTCTCTCTGATCATGTATCTGAGAGAATAATGCATATTCTCTCTGATCGTGTTTCAGAAGATTCAAAACCTACTCCTAAAACTTGATTCCATTTTCCTTATCTACCTCTAAAATATCTCTGGTATATTCATGACTTAACCAATCTGGATACTAAGCAGGGCAGCTTCCTTATGGAGCCCCTTTTGTCCACTTGCTACCTCGTTTGATCCTTAGACCTTCTCGAGAGACAGTGCTTTTGACATCACTTCCAGGACATCTCGTCCAAGATGAGCCTCATGGACACCTTGGTGCGTGATGCAGGAACATTGGCTTCCAAGGTCAAAGTACAAATGTCTAGTTAGACTTTTAGGTCTTGACATCAGCCCAAGGAGGGGCCTATTGTAAAAAGGACATTGTAAATCCTGTGTAAAATTATTTAGTTAGTGAATAAGCATAGAGTTAGTGGATTCTAACTAGATGAGTATTAGTCATAATGAACTATGTAACAAATCCCTGAGATGGAGGGATGACTCGAGAAGTTATTGAATGAGTCATAGATAGAATTAAGTATGGTTTTCTAAAAATAGAAGTTAGTTGCTGATATGTAGGAGTTAGTTGTATGAGCTGGATAAGCTCTGATTTGAAAAAGATCTTACGGGGAAAGTCTCAAAAAAAGAGAGAGGAGGAGAACTCTGTGAGAACTCAGAGAGGAGTTCTGAGAAGATGGCCAAGGGAAAGAAATGATGCCGTAGGCAGAGTAGATCAGGGTTTCATATGCATGTACAGGTTTTCAATTGAATGAATACAGATTCATTTATATAATGTGTTTGTCTCTTTTACAATTTGATAGTGATGTAATCGAGTAATTGTGATGAAGATTTGTTAGCTGAGTAACTGATTAACTAGGTACATGTGATCCTGATGAGTAGAAGTAATCCCTTTCCTGTAGGGATTTGGGATTTGTAGAGTTTCAGCCTCTATGTGAAGCTGGAAGCTGTTGATAGACTATTGTGTTACTTGTAGAATTGGGCAGAATCATGGGCGTATGATTCCAATTCTTGAGTTGATAACTGGCAGAATCTCTGTGTTCGAGATTCCAACCATTAATGAATTAGGGTAGAATTGATAGTTCTAAACCCCTGCAGAAGTCATTTGGGGCTTAAGAAGACTCTAGAATCCAGAGTAGTTTTGCATGTTCGAAGTATACAAGCATTGGAGGCATACAGAATTCATGTTGAACCTTTGACAAGCTTGAGCCAATGCCATGTATAAATTGGCTTGGGTAATTGATCTATGACCTGGAATGAATTTGTGTGGGGTCATAATGAAGGGACAGAGAGCATAGGCTCTAAGTCTACAGGAACAATAGGTGATATATAGTCATTTTGTGTGTAGAGTTAATTAGAAAATGTTGGTTACGAGTGTGATAGTCACTTGATGGTGGTGAAGAGCAAGTCAAAGTTTACAATCCGTGTATGAGGACTTCTGCATAGTGAAATTGCAGAAACAAGATGGAGTTCCTGTGAAAAGTCGGTTGGTTATATTAGCAACAGGAAATGAATGCTTCCTTTGTGTTTCGATTATGATCGAACAATGTTGAATGGTCAAACGTTGACGTGGAGGTTAATTGTTGGCATCAATGGCCATTGCGATAGGGAGCAGGTTATGTATTGTGGTTCCATGGTGGAGGAACGAGTGCCGAGAGAAGTTAGTGTTAGACACTTTCCAGAGCTGCGATAGCCCTTGGCTATAGGCATGGTTATATGTTGATTGGGAGAGCGCCAAGGTGTATGGTTTAAGCCTTTCAAAGCATTGTGGTAAGGCTCAGGGCTTTGAGGTGTGGTCATGTGAACAAGAACTAGTGATAAGATATGGCCTCTGAGCATTGTGATGAACTATGGTAGTAAAGATCACGTGCTATGAGATAACACACCCAGGCTAAAGTGCGAATGTGTTGGTGTAAAGTACTTTTGTAATATTGAGCGCTTGAGTAAATGGCATAAGGAAGAGTTTAGGTGCTTAAGTTATGAACAATAGGTTTTAAGCCTTTGGAAGAGTGGTATCATGCATATGTGAATGGAGTGCCAAGCACATGGAGGAAGCTCAATGGAGTTAGCATAAGAGAAAGGTTGATAACCCAAGCTAGTAGAGGAAGAGAAATTAGCCCTGGGAGGTTTATGAAAGGTTTTTATAACCTGGCAGAGTGTGTCTTTAAGGTTGTAAGAACACTATATTAAGAGTTATCCTTGGGTAAGGTAGGTCTACGCATAGGCCTACTATCATTTGGTATTAGAGCAGGAATTCTATTTTGGAGACAGACAAAAGGTCTGTAGAGAAGGTTTTGTGAATTAAAATATTTTATATACAAGAGCTTAGAGCTTAAGGAGGACAAGGAAAGCTACTTTGGGAAAAGTAGTTACATGCAAGGGAAAGAGGTTATATCAGCGAAAGATGGAAGCTGAGCAAGAGCATTTTAAAGTGGCCTTAGAAATTTTGCAGCAGCAAGCTTTTGAAAGCTTGGGAATGGTCTTTGTTTTAAATATCATTGATATGCAGGTAACAACAATTAGTGAGACATCTCAACAAGAAGATCACATCCTTAAGAGCAGTGATGAAGGAAGCCAGTAAGCGTTTTTGAGAGAAGGAAGAGTGTGGCTAGAACCTAGTATTTTAGTTGTGATTGAAATACAAGAAGACAATTGTGTTCTCAAGTGTAGATGAGTTGTGAATGTGAGGTTAGAAGGAGCAAAGAGAAATGCTCAAGGAGGTTCTTGACAAAGGACCAGTGCTTACCAAAAGACCAAGTACAGAGGAGATCTTGGTGAGGTAAGTTGTAGCAGGGAGAACTTGTTATTGCAGAGGCTTAGTGCAGCTCATAGTGAGTGTGAGAAGCTCATGAAGATGAAGAAGAAGATGACTACTGATAGTCATAGCAGAGGTTCAGGAAGCAACCACAGAGTGAGGAAAGAAGATGCCAAAGTTAATGGCATATGGAGACAGATGAGTGATGAAGAATATAAGAGGGAGAAAGCTGAAATAGAAGTCCATCTGGAAGTCATGATGGAGCTGTTACAGAAGGAGGATGAAGACCAAAGATGTGGTTTCCTCATGAGAAGAAAGATGAGGTGGCATAAGCTACAGAAGATTGTGAAGGAGCAACAGATGAATGCTCAGTGGGAAGATGAGATACTCAAGGTAAGTGGGTATCTAGGAGAAGACTTGAAGACTAAAACTCCAAGTGAGGCCAAGATGTCTCAAAGTATTAAAACTGATATTTTGTGTATGTCTGCAGGTACAATGAATGAAGAAGGACAATTTGCTAATATTGTCATAAAGAATGAAGGAGAAGGACAGAATCTTAATCATGTTTTGAAAGAAGATGAGATAGTTGAGTCTCATGTACATGCACATGCACAGTTGATTGAAGGTGATGTTTTTCAGCATACTATGAAGGCTGAAAACAAAAAAGATTTGTCTTATGATGATGGCCAAGAACATAAATAACCAAAGGAGGATGTCAAGAATTTAACTGATATGTTGAGGAAGCTGGGAAGAAAGGCAATGAAGACTTTCTGAGTCTTGAAAGAGACTTAGAACAACAAGAGGAAGATTTGATGACTGGATCATCAAATGAGACCATTGGGTCTTGTGATTTTGAGATTGATAATTTGATTGTGTTTGCAGGTGTTGCAGAAGGCAATCCATCTCTTGGAGTTGTCTTGAATGAAGTTGAGAATTGTCAAGCAAGGTATGTTGAAGAGTGTCTTTCTGATGAAGACCAAGTTGAGTTGTTGCAGCAGAAGGAACTCATAGATTCCTTACTTAATAAGGGCAACATCTCCAAGGAAGGTGAGACAGTCATGTCTCATATGAAGGAACCTATTATTGTTGAGGATAGGGAGGAATTGGCTTATTTGATTGGCCAAGAGAAGGCTGTAGGACAGACCTTTAGAACTGTCACAGTGGTGGAGAATCAAAGTTCTATTCTGATAGAGGATGAAGAAATAGTGTCACAGAATGATTGGACTTGTGACAAAGAAGAGGAAAATTGTGAATATTGTACAGGGTTTTTAGGAGAAATTCCATGTGAGATAACTGATTTGTGGATTAAGCTAAGTCTTTTGGAGGATAGACTAGCAAGTTAGAGAATGAATATTCTGAATGTACAATTCCAGGTAAGACATAATGATGAGGAAGATGTAAAGCATGAAGATATAGTGTCTGAAGAAGCTGAATTGACTGTCAGAATCTGTCAAGGAGTTGAAGGACAATCACTGAGGGTTGTCAAGGAAGAAGAAGAGGGTTATGCTGAAACTGAAATGCAGCATATTGATGATGTGTTTGAGATGAGACAAGTACAAAGGGAATGGTTGAAATGCTTGCTGGAAACATTTGACCAAGAGAAAGGAATTGCAGACAATGATGTGGAAATGTCTCAATTTGTGAAAGAGGTAGGAGCAGATACTAGTTTGCCAAACTTGATTATGTTTGCTAGTATACAAAGAAGAGCTGAAGAAAGAAATCAACAGTTTAGTGATGAACGGATAAAGTGCAGCAAAGTACAATGACAAAGTAAGGAAAAAAAAATTAGTTTGCAGCAGCAGACTGAATTACAAGAAGCCATAGATGAACTATGGAACCTAATGCAGATACCTAAGATGAGCTGTAGCAGAATGAAGAAAGTAGTCCATTGTGGAATTGTTTGGAAAGTGAAGGATAGTGAAGTTAGAGATAGTGGGGCACTACAGTACAAAGTATGTGTAATATCCCGTTTCGGGGATATCTCTAAAACACGACAAACTCCAACCAGAGATGGACTGGGAGGGCATTTACCGGATATTCCGCCTCTGAGAGAGGACGAGATCCGGAGGCTACCTGGCCCCTTTCCAGACTCTGTATAAGAGTGAAAGATAAACACACCAAGTGGTATAGAACTAGAATGCTCAGAAATATAAATAAATAACAGTGCATCAGACATATAATAATAGAGAAAGAAATTACGACAACTCATCCAGAAAACATAGGGAGGAAATGCTGAGCCATTTTATTAATCTGAGAAATATAATGAAGTACAATAGGTGATCAGAGTGATGGCACCTAATCTTGCTCAAGGCAAGTGACGAAACACTCTCAGAAAATACAGGAAATGGCTGCTCTATGAACTGCGTCCTAGCTATTGGAAAACTGCCGTGTAGCTGCTACTGCTGGAATGGACTGAAGACTAGGGGTTGATCCCCTTGCCGGAATGAGCTGAAAATCTGCAAACCTTCTCTACTGACCAACCCGGACAAAACCCAGAGACCATATCAAAAATGGCCAACCCCCGAAAATCACCAGAAAATGCCTCCTCAGGGAATTACGCTGGCCTCCAAGGCTCTGCGCAGAGGCTAAATGGAAATAGCTGAAACACCGCCTCAAACTCCGCCAAAATCCTCCTGTGGGCAAAGGCTGACCCTCTACTCAAAATCTCGGTTAAATCTCCTGTAGAAACCCCGATCCGGAGCACCTCCAAAAAGGGACTGCGTCCTCTCTCCCAGTGACTGCGCAGTCTCTATAAGCTCCAGCTCCGCAACAACCCCAAACAACAAAAATACTCACAAAATACTAAAGAACTAACCTTGCCCAAGTAGGCACTCGAAGTCCTCGGGGCTAAGGGCGAGATCTTCGACCGGAGACACTCAATGCACTAAACAGTGCTGCAGATAGGCTAAACAGCCAGCGTGCTCAAGAAGACAAACTTCTAGCTCAAAATCATCAACTCCAGAATGAATCAAATGAGGAGGCTTCTCCATCTTTTATAACGTTGGTTTCCCTCCAAAACCCCAACGTAGCCTCTCTCTCCTCCACATGCTCATCCTCATCTGCGCAGAAGCTTCTAGAGTGTACGTGGGTCCCCTCCTCTACGTGGTGTTTGGCCCCCCTTGGCTCCCCTTAAGTCATAACGTTGCGCTACTAGGAGGATGTTTTATTTCACTTAAGTGAGTTAGACCCTCTTTACTCACTTTTTATTTATTTACAAACTTTAGATGGCAAAACTATACAAAATCGAATATTCCAATTCGCTGTCGCTAATTAGGAATATTACAGTCTCCCCCGGAAAAATTTTGCTTGTCCTCAAGCAACTGAAGTGAAGGATGCTACAAAATCTTCTCGCTCTCCCAAGTGGCATCCTCATCCGGCAAATTCTTCCACCTCACCAAGAATTCTCGAACCATCCTGCTTCGTAACCGCCTCTCCTTGGCATCAATAATGGCCTCTGGCTACAACACCAAGTGCCCCTCATCATCTCTAGGTGGTAGCTCCTCTGTCACTGTCACCTGCTGCCCCAGCGCCTTCTTCAGGCATGATACATGGAAAATATCGTGGATCTTGCTGCCTTGAGGCAGCTCCAACTCATACGCAACCTGCCCAATCCTACGTATCACCTTGTATGGCCCGTAAAAGCTAGGCTTGAACTTCTTAGCTCCCTTCTGCTTCAGCGATGACTGTCAGTATGGTTGTAACCGTAAGTAGACCAAGTCCCCTACCTCAAACTGTTTCTCCACCCGACCTCTGTCGACATACAGCTTCTGCTGGTTCTGTGTTGTAGCCATATTGTCCTTGAGAGCTCGGAGGATGTCCTGACTCTCTTGGATCCAAATCTTGGCTCTAGGAGCCTTGCTGGCACCGAACATCACATCAGCAAAAGATAAAGGATGGTACCCATACAAAGCATAAAATGGTGACATACCAATAGACATGTGATGTGTCGTGTTGTAGCAGTACTCCCCCAAATGCAACCATCTCAACCATGCTCGTTGCTGCCCACTGACATAGTTATGCAAGTAGCCCTCTAGCCACTTGTTAACTATCTCCGTCTGTCCCTCCGTCTGTGGGTGGTAACTGGTACTCGGTGTCAACTCCGTCCCCACTAGTCGGAAAAGCTCCTGCCAAAATCCGCCCATGAAACGGCTATCCCTGTCACTGATGATGGTCTTAGGAAGACCATGCAGCGTGAAAACTTCTCTGAAGAACAACTCGGCCACCTGTGCTACTGTGTAATGTGCGGATATGGCGAAAAAGTGCGCATACTTTGTCAGTCGATCAACGACGACAAAGATACAATCCTTGCCCTGCACCATGGGCAACCCTGTGATGAAATCCATCGATATGCTCTCCCATTTCCCCTCTGGAATGGGAAGAGGCTGCAACAATCCGGCGGGATGGCTCATCTCCCCCTTATTCCTCTGACAACATCGCACTCCCTGATGTGCTGGAGTACGTCCTCCTTGAGGCCCTTCCATGAGAACCTCTCTCTAATGGCCCTGTAGGTTTTGGTAAACCCCAGATGGCCTGCCAATGGAGAATCGTGTGATGCCTGGAGTATCTTCTTCTTAAGCTGAGATCCCTCAGTCAAGAAGATCCTATCTATGTAATAGATGATCTCATCAACCACCCTGTACCTATCATCTGCCACCTGTCCATCCAGCACCTCACATGCAAATCTATCCTTGGAGTACTCCACTAAAAGTTGAGCCCTCCAATCTGTATCCAAACTCATAAGAGATAACGTGGCTGGTCTACGTGAAAGGGCATCTGCTACCACGTTATTCTTACCCTTGACATACTCAATGTCAAGGTCATATGCTTGGATCTTACTGATCCACTTCTGCTGCCTCTCCTGTAGCTGCTTCTGCTCCAAAAAGAACCTGAGGCTGTTGTGATCAGTCCTCACCCTGAACCTGTTCCCTACTAGATACTGCCGGAATTTGGCCAAGGCATGCATGATGGCCAACATCTCCTTGTCGTATATAGGGTACAACCTCTCGTGCGGAAGGAGCTTCCGGCTCTCAAAGGCTATAGGGTGTCCCCCCTGCATCAATACTGTGCCGATCCCCTCTCCCGACGCATCACACTCCAAGACAAATGGCTGTGTAAAATCTGGCAACGCAAGCACTGGGCAGCTACTCATCACCTCCTTGAGCCTATCAAAGGCTCGCTGCGCTGTATCTGACCAACTGAATGCCCCCTTCTTCGTCAAATCTGTAAGGGGTGCATCAAGCTATGAGAATCCTCTGACGAACTTCCTGTAATAGGTACATATCCCAATGAACCCTCGAATTTCCGTCACGTTCTTCGGCTCCGGCCAATCTCTGATGGCTCTAATCTTCTCCTCGTGGACCCTCACTCCGTCCACTCCAATAATGTGACCCAAATATAACATCTCCGTCATCCCAAACTCACACTTGGAGAGCTTAGCATAGAACTGTTGCTCTTCCAAGATGCGTAGTACTGCCTCTATATGTTGGAGATGCTCCTCCCAAGTCCTGCTATATATGAGTATGTCATCGAAGAAAACCAATACAAACTTCCTCAGATGACTGCGGAAGATATGGTTCATGCAAGACTGAAAAGTAGCTGGTGCATTGGTTAGCCCAAAAGGCATAACCAAAAACTCAAAGTGCCCATAATGACACCTGAAGGCGGTCTTGGGAATGTCCTGTTCCCTCACGCGAATCTGATGGTACCCCGATCTCAAATCAATCTTCGAGAAGAACTTAGCTCCTCTCAGCTCATCCATCAACTCATCGATCCTGGGTATAGGGTACCTGTTCTTCAGAGTCTTCTTGTTCAGGGCCCTGTAGTCAATGCACATCCTCAAGGTGCCGTCCTTCTTCTTCACCAACACTACAGAAGAAGCAAACGGACTCGTGCTCAGTCTGATGTGTCCAAGAGCCAACAACTCCTGGATGGCCCGCTCAATCTCATCCCGATAGGCTTTGGGATGCCTATAGGGGGTAGTGATCACTGCCTGGATACCCTGCTCAAGCTCAATGGTATGCTCAAACCCTCGGTCTGGTGGCCGACCTGGTGGTATATCCCAAAACACTACCTCATGCCTGTCAAGGATGGCCTGTATATCTGGATGAACTGCCCGACCGGTGGTTTCTGCCTCTGATGCCTGCAGCTCAATCGCCCACTCTATGTCTCCCTTCCGGAAGTCTGCCTCCATCCGGTGTGCCGAAACTGTCTGAGGTGGGTAAGTATGCATCCCGCGGATCTTCTCATGCTTCCCGGTCTTCTTGTCATCCCACTCCATCTCTAAGGCCTCCCAATCCGTGGTGACCTTCCCTAGAGTAATCAACCACTGAACACCCATTACCACATTCGTATCTAGTAGGTTGACCAGCCGAAAAAGGACGTTGATGGTGTAGGTACCATCTGCCATCGCCAACTCGAACATATCGGGCACACTGCATCGTCTGGGCTCCTGGGACCAAAACTGAAAATCCGTCAAAGCTCTCGGTCAGTATGCCCCTTCGCTCGACCATCCGTGCATCAATGAAGTTGTGGGTTGCTCCACTGTCAACCAAAACTGACACTTGCTAGCCATGTACTGTCCCTCGTACGCGCAGTGTCAAATACTTGGGAACTCCTTGCAAGGCTACAAGGGTCCCCCCCTGTGGGTGAAAAAGCTGCACCTCCTGTCCTTGGAGGTGGAGGCGACAACTAATTCTGGGCCGTCTGACTATCTCCTGCCTCCTCATCATCCTCCTCATCCTCTTCCCTGCTATCATCGGAGAAGACCTTAATGAAGTGTGCTTTGCCAACAACACACCTATGCCCTTGTGCCCACGACTCCTGACAAGTGAAGCAAAACCGCTTCTTCCTCAACTCCCTCCTGGCATCATCATCTATCTGTGCTCGTCCTGGATTTCCCTTTGGAGGAGGAACCCTCACATCCTTTCCCTTGGGCTGGAAGCCCTGTCTCTGGGGAAAAGGTGTCCGCGTCTTAGGCAATGCATCCTGTAAGTCCCTGGTCCTGCTGATGGGATCTTGGAGTGTAGTTGGTCTAGTAGATCTGATCGGACCTCAAAGTGGCTCTGCCAATCCCTCCACAAACATATAGATCATCCGTGTCGCGGATAGATCTGGCACCATCACCGAAACCCTCAAGAAATCTGCAATGTAGGTCTCGGGGCTCCCAGTCTGCTTGAGCCTCGTCAGCTCAACAAAATGTTGTTTCGGTTCCCTCCGGTCAAACTGCTCCATCAACTTCCTGGTAAACTCGGCATATGTCATCACTTTGGAATGCCCGAGTGTCACCATCCCATGGAACCACCAGTCCTGGGCCTCACCATCCAAATGTAACGTTGCCACCTTGATGGCCTCCGTCTCTGACATCTGATTAAGCTGGAAATAGATGTTCAGCTTCTCCACCCAAGACTTTGCCGAACTGTTTGATGATCCATCAAACGTAGGCAAGTGAAATCTGCTAGAGGCACGGTGGGAATCTCCATCATAATAATGTCGGTGCCCTCTATGATGGTTGCGGGGTCTACTGTCCCGCTGGAGCTGCACAAAATCTCGGAATGAGAGAGCATCCCTGAACTCCTGTCCATAGGCCTGATACTCTGCAAAATACTCGCCCATGTGTTCGGGCTCTGCCTCCTGCTGAGCTCCTGCCCCAGTGTCTGCTCCCAAGAAAGTGGGCATGGTAGAGTGGGTAGGTGCACGTGAAGCCATCGACTGAGGAGTATCACGCTGAGCAATGCCATGCTCCGGCAAATGATGGGATGAACCTGATCCCTCTCCAACCTGAAAAAATCGTGGGGTCTCACGCTGTCTTGCCTCTACAGCGGTGAATCTCTGACCCATCACCTCGATCTGTCTAGCTAGATCCTGCACTGATTTGAGGAGTGCCTCCCCAAACTGTTTGGCCTCTGTGTCATCTGCCATCGACCCTCTCTGATCTGAATCTAATACAGGCTCCTCCTGCTCTGCGTCTATCACAGGCTCTCTTTCCTGCTCTGTGTCCACTACCCGAACACAGTCTCCCTCTCCGAAGGTGTTCTCCAACCTACGCTCACGGTCTCTGTACTTCCTGCCTCTATAACAAATATATGGTCTCCTCCCCTGTGTCATAGACCATAGGTTGAGCCAGAACTATGCTCTGATACCATTGTAATATCCCGTTTCAGGGATATCTCTAAAACACGACAAACTCCAACCAGAGATGGACTGGGAGGGCATTTATTGGATATTCCGCCTCTGAGAGAGGACAAGATCCGGAGGCTACCTGGCCCTTTCCAGACTCTGTCTAAGAGTGAAAGATAAACACACCAAGTAGTATAGAACTAGAATGCTCAGAAATATAAATAAATAACAGTGCAGCAGACATATAATAACAGAGAAAGAAATTACGACAACTCATCCAGAAAACATAAGGAGGAAATGCTGAGCCATTTTATTAATTTGAGAAATATAATGAAGTACAATAGGTAATCAGAGTGATGGCACCTAATCTTGCTCAAGGCAAGTGACGAAACACTCTCAGAAAATACAGGAAATGGCTGCTCTATGAACTGCGTCCCAGCTGTTGGAAAACTGCCGTGTAGCTGCTACTGCTGGAATGGGCTGAATGCTAGGGGTTGATCCCCTTGCCGGAATGAGCTGAAAATCTGCAAACCTCCTCTACTCACCAACCCGGACAAAACCCAGAAACCATATCAAAAATGGCCAACCCCCAAAAATCACCAGAAAATGCCTCTTCAGGGAATTACGCTGGCCTCCAAGGTTCTGCGTAGAGGCTAAATGGAAATAGCTGAAACACCGCCTCAAACTCCGCCAAAATTCTCCTGTGGGCAAAGGCTGACCCTCTGCTCAAAATCTTGGCTGAATCTCCTGCAGAAACCCCAATCCAGAGCACCTTCAAAAGGGATTGCGTCCTCTCTCCCAGTGACTACGCAGTATCTATAAGCTCCAGCTCCGAAACAAACCCAAACAACAAAACTACTCACAAAATACTGAAGAACTAACTTTGTCCCAGCAGGCACTCGAAGTCCCCCGGGGCTAAGGGCGAGATCTCCGACCGGAGACACTCAATGCACTAAACAGTGCTGCAGACAGGCTAAGCAGCCAACGTGTTTAAGAAGACAAACGTCTAGCTCAAAATCATCAACTCCAGAATGAATCAAATGAGGAGGCTTCTCCATCTTTTATAACATTGGTTTCCCTCCAAAACCCCAACGTAGCCTCTCTCTCTCCTCCACGTGCTCATCCTCATCGGCGTAGAAGCTTCTAGAGTGTTCGTGGGTCCCCTCCTCTACGTGGTGTTTGGCCCCCCTTTGCTCCCCTTAAGTCATAACATTGTGCTACTAGGAGGATGTTTTATTTCACTTAAGTGAGTTAGACCCTCTCTACTCACTTTTTATTTATTTACAAACTTTAGACGGCAAAACTATACAAAATCGAATATTCCAATTAGCTGTCGCTAATTAGGAATATTACAGTATGGAAGCCTGGAAGATTGCAACTGAAGAATGATGAAGACAATGCAGCTTATGGATAACAACAAAACAGAGTTTGGGATCCAGGAAAGACGAAGACTGAAGGAACATGATCAGGTGATCATGTCTTCTTCTTACTTTGGGAGTCTGATGCAGGAGCATTGGCTTCGAAGGTCAAAGTGCAAATGTCTATTTATACTTTTAGGTCATGACATCAGCCCAAGGAGAGGCCTATTGTAAAAAGGACATTGTAAATCCCGTGTAAAAGTATTTAGTTAGTGAATAAGCATAGAGTTAGTGGATTCTAACTAGATGAGTATTAGTCATAATGAACTATGTAACAAATCCCTAAGATGGAGGGATGACTCGAGAAGTTAGTGAATGAGTCATAGATAGAGTTAAGTATGGTTTTCTAAAAATATTAGTTAGTTGCTGATATGTAAGAGTTAGTTGTATGAGTTGGATAAGCTCTAATTTGAAAAAGATCTAACAAGGAAAGTCTCAAAAAAAGAGAGAGGGGGAGAACTCTGCGAGAACTGAGAGATGAGTTTTGAGAAGATGGCCAAGGGAAAGAAATGAGGCCGTAGGCAGGGTAGATCAGGGTTTCATATGCATGTACATGTTTTGAATTGAATGAATATAAATTCATTTATATAATGTGTTTTTGTCTCTTTTACAATTGGATAGTGATGTAATCGAGTAATTGTGATGAATATTAGTTAGCTGAGTAACTGATTAACTAGGTACATGTGATCCTGATGAGTAGAAGTAATCCCTTTTCTGTAGGGATTTGGGATTTGTAGAGTTTCAGCCTCTATGTGAAGCTGGAAGCTGTTGATAGACTATTGTGTTACTTGTAGAACTGGGCAGAATCATAGGCCTATGATTCTAGTTCTGGAGTTGATAACTGGCAGAATCTGAATCTCTGTGTACGAGATTCCAAGCATTAATGAATTAGGGTAGAATTGATAGTTCTAAACCCCTGCAGAAGTCATTTGAGGCTTAAGAAGACTCTGGAAGCCAGAGTAGTTGTGCATGTTCGAAGCATAAAAGCATTAGAGGCATATAGAATTCATGTTGAACCTGTGACAAGCTTGAGCCGATGCCATCTATAAATTGGCTTGGGTAATTGATCTATGACTTGGAATGAGTTTGTGTGGGGTCATAATGAAGGGACAGAGAGCATAAGCTCTAAGTCTACAGGAACAATAGGCAATATATAGTCATTTTGTGTGTCGAGTTAATTAGAAAATGATGGTTACGAGTGTGATAGTCACTTGATGGAGGTGAAGAGCAAGTCGAAGTTTACAATCGGTGTATGAGGACTTCTGCATAGTGAAATTGCAGAAATAGGATGGAATTCCTGTGCAGAGTTGGTTGGTTATATTAGCAACAGGAAATGAACGCTTCCTGTGTGTTTCGATGATGATTGAATGGTGGTGAATGGTCAAACGTTGACGTAGAGGTTAATTGTTGGCGTCAGTGGCCATTGCGATAGGGAACAGGTTATGTATTGTGGTTCCATGGTGGAGGAACGAGCGCCGAGAGAAGTTAGTGTTAGACACTTTCCAGAGCTGCGATAGCCTTTGGCTATAAGGCATGGTTATATGTTGATTGCGAGAGCGCCAAGGCATATGGTTTAAGCCTTTCAAAGCATTGCGGTAAGGCTCAGGGCTTTGAGGCGTGGTCATGTGAACAAGCACTAGTGATAAGATATGGCCTTTGGGCATTATGATGAACTATGGTAGTAAGGTCTTGATCACGTGCTATGAGATAAAACACCCAGGCCAAAGTGCGAATGCATTGGTGTAAAGTACTTTTGTAATATTGAGCACTTGAGTAAATGGTATAAGGAAGAGTTTAAGTGCTTAAGTTGTGAACAATAGGTTTTAAGCCTTTGGAAGAGTGGTATCATGCATATGTGAATGGAGTGCCAAGCACATGGAGGAAGCTCAATGGAGTTAGGATAAGAGAAAGGTTGATAACCCAAGCTAGTAGAGGAAGAGAAATTAGCCTTGGGAGGTTTATGAAAGGTTTTTATAACCTGGTAGAGTGTGTCTTTAAGGTTGTAAGCACACTATATTAAGAGTTATCCTTGGGTAAGGTAGGTCTAGGCATAGGCCTACTATCAGTGCGTCCCCCTGTTCTATATGGCTAAGAGATTTAGGGATCGTCTTTACTTGAGTCATATTGGGCTTCAGCTAAGAGAGTCCAGATTCTTCTTCTCCGCCGCATCATTAGATGAAAACAGACAGTACCTCAGCACATCATCCTTGCAGAGTTTGGAGCTCAGCCCTTTTGGCTTGACACGGTCTTTAGTTTGGTCTCATTCTTTCATTGTGTTCGAGGCTTTGCAGACTCGATATAGAGTAGGGACCGGTATCCTTACTTGGCATATTCCTCTTTTGAGACTTTTGCTCTTTCTACTCCATTAGGCTGGGTTAGATGTTGGTTTAGCGGAGTTTCAAGTCTCTCAGAATCAGTGGGCATTCAGTTGGATCGTCTCCCTCCTTTCTGATATTCCTTAGATGCTCCTGGACGAGATATTCCAATTGCTACCTCGTTTGATCCTTAGCCCTTCTCAAGAGATAGTGTTTTCGACATCACTTCCAGGACATCTCGTCCAAGATGAGCTTCATGGACACTGTTCTATATGGCTCAGAGATTTGGGGACCATCTTTACTTGAGTCAGATTGGGCTTTAGCTGAGAGAGTCCAGATTCTTCTTCTCTGTCGCATCATTAGATGCAAACAGACAGTACCTTAGCACATCATCCTTGCAGAGTTTGGAGCTCAGCCCTTTCGGCTTGAGACAGTCTTCAATTTTGTCTCATTCTTGCATCGTTCGAGGCTTTGCAGACTCGATATAGAGTAGGGACCGATATCCTTATTTGGAATATTGCTCTTTTGAGACTATTTCTTGTTCTACTCCATCGGGTCGGGCTAGATGTTGGTTTAGAGGAGTTTCAAATCTCTTAGAATCAGTGGGCATTTAGTTGGATCGTCTCGCTCCTTTCCGATATTTCTTAGATGCTCCTGGACGAGATATTCCACTTGCTACCTCGTTTCATCCTTAGCCCTTCTCAAGAGACAGTGCTTTCGACATCACTTCTAGGACATCTCGTCCAAGATGAGCCTCATGGACACCTTGGTGCATCCCACTGTTCTATATGGCTCAGAGATTTGCGGACTGTCATTACTTGAGTCGGATTGGGCTTCAGTTGAGAGAGTCCAGACTCTTCTTCTCTGCCGCATCATTAGATGCAAACAGACAGTACCTCAACACATCATCCTTGCAGAGTTTGGAGCTCAGCCCTTTCGACTTGAGACGGTCTTTAGTTTGGTCTCATTCTTGCATTGTGTTCGAGGTTTTGCAGACTCGATACAGAGTAGGGATCGTTATCCTTACTTGGCATTTGCTCTTCTAAGACTATTGCTTATTCTACTCCATCGGGCTGGACTAGATGTTGGTTTAGAGGAGTTTCAGATCTCTTAGAATCAGTGGGAATTCAGTTGGATCATCTCCCTCCTTTCCGATATTCCTTAGATGCTCTTGGTCACCTTTTACCTACTAGACAGGAGCTGAACAAGATCATCAGGGAGGACATCTACAGGTAGTTCGTCCAGGTCACCTGGGTCAATCCTCCCAGTGGTTTGCGCCCGAAGATGACCTTCTACGATGAGCACTTCTTGGAGTTGAGAGACAGGCTCATTGTTTGACCCTAGTACACGTTTCACCATTGGATGCATGCTCTTTGCTTTCTTCAAGGCCAATTTAGAGTAGGCTCTCATAGACTTCGGGCAGAGACAAACCACCAGATTGATAGACCAGACAAAATCTGCAAGGTATGTCATTTATAGGATGTGGAGATTGTTGATTTTTGTAGCATCGGCAAGTTTCCAAGTCTCAAAATTTGGAAGGAGGCTTGGACATCAGTGTTCCAGAGAACCCAGAAAACGTTTGTGGAAATTCCACTCGGTTTTTGTTTTATTAAAATAATTAATTATTTTAATGTAGAGCCTAAGTCTAAACTTAGGGAAATTAAATAATTAATGGGTATTAATAAAAAGAGTGTGAATCTTCTAAAGAACGAAGATCAAGTCAAGTTTTATTCTTGGCCATTGATTCGTCAATGAGACGTTTATAAAAGAAGGCTTAAGGGTCATTTGGAAAGCAAGTCAAACATACACTCAATAACCCGAAGGAAGTTGATTCTGAAGGAATAGAATTCGATTTCAAAGGGAGAGTTGCAGAGAAAAGTTGCAGAGGCAGAAGAAGGAGAGGTAGTCAACAGTGACAAAGGTCGAGGAGAGAAGGACGCAGAAGGCCACAAAAGGCAGCGTAGACAGCCCACGCAGAGTGACGCGATCTAACGCAGGCACTGCGCAGAAAGACACACATAGTGACGCAAAGGGAAGCAGTGGGTCTTCCGGGTGTCAGAAAATCTCCAGAGGGTTCCGGAGAATTTATCTCAGGTGTTTTCTAAAGAAGTCTGCCAATCTTTTCCTTGTAAAGAATTTCATTACTGAAGAATAATATATAAACCCTCATTTGCTGCACCGGTTTTCTCGCATTGGGTTTTTTCGGGGACAATTGTCCAAAAATAAGTGTGTACATGTGATTGATTCTTATGCTTGTATTTCTTACTGTTACTTTCTCTTCGTATACTTAAGTGAATGTTGCAGTGGTATTTATTTCGAAATTTACTGGAAGAATTTTGTAAATAATTTATTGAAATAATAATTAGGAGAAATAAATCTATCGTTGCAGAAATATTTTTTGGATTGAAATTTTCACATGGTATCAGAGCAAAGATGAGTAACAGGAGCAGAGAATCGGCGATAGAACATAGATCAAACATTGCTGTAGCAACAACTCGAAAGGGTTCACGCAGTTCTCTAGAGAAGAAGGGAAGCATGGAAGAACAGATGGATCACGACGTTTCTGTTCTGGCATCAAGATTGGAAGAAGAATTTGATTGTGTGTCAAGCTCTGCTTCTCTTGAGATCTGGTATATTGACAGTGGGGCTTCTGCTCACATGATAGGAGTGCGGGAATGTTTCTCAAACTGCCAAGAAGAGCAGATGAACTTTTAAATCAGCATGGGCAATAAGGAAAAATGTACCCCTATTGGAAGAGGTACCATAGTATTTCAAACAGAAGCTGGTAATAAGCTTCGGGCTACCAATGTGCTGCATGTGCCTGGTTTGGGGATGAACTTACTCTCTGTGTCGCAGCTTCAAAACAAAGGCTATGGCGTTTACTTCATTGGCAATAGAGTATAAGGCACTGTGAAAGTTTCAAAACAGAAACCCTATTGTAGTATACTTCACCTACTTGTTTCATTAACATTTAACAAGTTATTTAACTGAAATATTAAAAAAAACACTAAAGCAGACACTAATTGCAGCCTACACATCTACAGATCATTTACTGAACATTACACACATGTGACAAGATTACATAAGATTTTTCGGACAAATGTACCCAGAAAAACCCAATGTGGGAAAACTGGTGCAACAACTCTAGAGGGTTTATATTATTATGAAGAATCTGAATACAACAATTTGGGCATCAGACATGGTTGGCCCTACAAAGAAATTACATGACAATAAGTACCTTTCACTTGGAGACAGAAGATATGGCTGTATCACACCCTCAAACGGGATTTACAGATCATGAGCCCCTTCTGGCCCACTGGAACCCTCAGCGCTGCCTCTACAGCCTCTGCGTCACCCCTTAACTGGCTAGTGTCCCCACTGCGTCACCCTCACTGGTGTTGCACTGCCTCTGCGTTGCCCTAGCTGGGACTGCGTCACACTGGCTGGTGCTGCGTTGCCCCTGCACTGCACTGACTGGTTTTGCGTCACCCTAGCTGGGCTTACGCACCCTTTGCACAGTCTATGCCTGGATCTGACTGGACTGTGTCCTCCTGGCTGGCTCTGCGCTGACTCGTACTCACTGCCCCTCCGTCTTGTTGTATTCTCAGCCTTGGGTCAACCCATCCCTCGCTGATCTCTGCCCCTCATTGCACTGCAACTCGTTTCGAATTTCTCATCAAAACCCCGCCCTAGAAATTAGACTTAGCTTTAGTGCTCTGCTAATGTGTGTGTGTCTCCAACTGACCCCAAGCCTTTCTCTTGTACTTTTCTCGTTGACACATCAACGACCATGATCTAATCTCTATCGACGACTAAGATTACAACACTGCTTGATCCGCGTTACTTAGAACATTTCATCACATGCGTCTATTTTTTTTTTTTTCTCGTTTAGACTAATCCTAATTTTTTCCATTTTTTCTCCTCCCATGCCACCCACGGGTTTCGAACCGGTGACCTTACAGAACGGAGTGCCTTAACAGTGCACCCCATCACCGACTGTTCTACACCACGTGGGCTATCACATGCGTCTATTTAATTCACTTTAAATTTTCTAATTTCCTAAGTTAGAATTAGGGTTCTCATTAAAAAAATGAATTATTTGAATATCTCAAACACCAGATGAAATTTCTCGAAACGCTTTCTGGGTTTTTGGAGATCAAACATGCTGCAGATGGCAACATGGAGTAATTTAAAGCTAGGTTTGTGGCTAAGGGGTATGCTTAGAAGGAAGGGATAGATTATGAAGAGACCTTCGCCCCAGTAGCCCGATATACTTCTACTAGATCCGTGATATCCCTTGCTGCGCAGATGGGATGGGAGATTCACTAGATGGACGTCATGACTACGTTCCTGAATGGGGTGATAGAAGAAGTATATATTGAACAACCAGAGGGCTTTGAGACGCATGAGCAGAAAAATCATGTGTGGAGGCTCAAGAGGGCCTTGTATGGACTGAAGCAAGCCCCTAGAGCTTGGTCTGGTCGAATTGACAGCTACTTGCAGAAAATGGGATTTGTCAAGAGTGACGCAGATCCCAATCTCTACTATCTGAGAGTAGGGGATGGGCCTCTAATACTAGTGTTGTATGTAGATGATCTATTCCTAACAGGATTATCTAGGCTCATCAAGGACTGCAAGGAGAATTTAGCTGCAGAATTTGACATGAAGGATCTAGGGCTGATGCATTATTTTCTGGGGTTGGAAGTTTGGCAGCAGAAGGGTGAGATCTTCCTTGGTCAAGGAAGATATACTACAGAATTTCTGAAAAGATTTCAGATGGAGGACTGTAGACCCATGGCTACTCCAATGATTACCAACTGGAAGAAAATTGACATGTCCGAAGATGATGAGGCCGATCCTACTTTGTATAGGTAGCTCATAGGTTCTCTAATGTATCTGGTAAACATGAGACCAGACATTTGTTATGCTGTCAATACTCTCAGTCGGTTCATGGTGGAACCTATGAGGGCTCATTGGGCAACAACCTAACATGTTCTCAGATATCTACAAGGAACAATCGACCTTGGATTGAAATACACCAGAGGCAATGACATCAGGTTGAGTGGGTTCACTAACGCAGATTGGGCTGGGAGCCCAGTAGATCAGAAAAGTACTAGTGGATACTGTTTCAGTGTTGGATCAAGAATGACCTCCTGGAGTAGCAGGAAATAGAAATCCGTGGCCCTGACCTCCGTAGAAGTTGAATATATGGCAGCAAGCACGACTTCGTGTAAGGCCATATGACTTCGTAAATTTTTTGTGAACTTACTCAAGGAGAAGATGGAGGCGACCAACATTCTATGTGATAATCGGAGTTGCATCAAGCTCTCTGAGAATCCTGTGTTTCATGATCAGTGGAAGCACATTGACATCAGGTGTCATTTCATCAGAGATTGTGTCCAAAGGGGAGTTGTACAATTGGAGTACACTCCTACAAGAGAACAAGTGGTAGATATCCTCATGAAAGCTCTGGGAAAGACTAAGTTTGTTTATTTTAGAGAA
Organism: Pinus albicaulis; assembly: GCA_034641835.2. Taxonomy (NCBI): domain Eukaryota; kingdom Viridiplantae; phylum Streptophyta; class Pinopsida; order Pinales; family Pinaceae; genus Pinus; species Pinus albicaulis. The sequence goes on along the minus strand of CM076581.1, from coordinate 383,120,704 downwards.
AAGATGAGATGATCAAGAATCCATTTCAGTAGCAGGAATGGATAGGCTCAGGATTCAGAGGGAGCTGCAGTACAGATGAGGCAGAGGCAATGACAGTGACAGTGTCATGGGCAGCAGTGCAGAAGGCAGCAGTGCAGCAGGTGAGGGGTAGCAACGCAGAGGATGCTTCAAGATAGAGAAACATGCAACAGGCATTTTGCTAGAACACTTTCCTCACTAAGAGGGAGTGTTGATTTTTGTAGCATCGGAAAGTGTTCCAAGTCTCAAAATTTGTAAGGAGGCCTGGACATCAGTAGTCCAAAGAACCCAGTAACCGTTTGTGGAAATTCAAATCGGTTTATGTTTTATTAAAATAATTTATTATTTTAATGTACACCCTAAGTCTAAACTTAGCGAAATTAAATAATTAATGGGTATTAATAAAACAAAGAGTGAATCTTCTAGAGAACAAAGATCAAGTCAAGTTTTAATCTTGGCCATTGATTAGATTTCTAATCTGGGTCGTTGATTCGTCAATGAGAAAATTATAAAAGAAGGCTTGAAGGTCATTTGGAAAGCAAGCTGGGCATACATTCAGTAACCTGAAGAAAGTTGATTCTGAAGGAATAGAATTCGATTTCAGAGGGAGAGTTGCAGAAGCAGAAGAAGGAGAGGGAGTCAACAGTGACAAAGGTTGAGGAGGGAAGGACGTAGAAGGCCATAGAAGGCAGCAGAGAGCCCTTGCAGAGTGACGCAGCCTGACGCAGGCACTGCGCAGAGAGACACGTAGAGTGACGCAGAGGGAAGCAGTGGGTCTTCCGAGTGTCAGAAAATCTCCAGAGGGTTCCGGAGAATTTATCTCAGGTGCTTTCTAAAGAAGTCTGACAGTCTTTTCCTTGTAAAGAATTTCATTGCTGAAGAATAATATATAAACCCTCATCTGTTGCACCGATTTTCCCGCATTGGGTTTTTCCGGGGACAACTGTCCAAAAATAAGTGTGTACATGTGATTGATTCTTATGCTTGTATTTCTTACTGTTCCTTTCTCTGCATATACTTAAGTGAATGCTGCAGTAGTATTTATTTCGAAATTTACTAGAAGAATATTGTAAATAACTTATTGAAATAATAAGTAGGAGAAATAAATCTATCACTGCAGAAATATTTTCTGGATTGAAATTTTCACAGAGACCAAGGCGCACTTCATTTTTGGATGCCTTGTCTGTTACGAGATCAGAGGAAGGTTCCATTGCTTGTTCAGAGATTCTCAAACCCTCGCTGACTTTTTTAGGTATCCCGATCAAAGATGTTTGGCACTATATATGTAGGAGGATCTCAGGTTTCGAGCGCATATTATTTAGCCTCCCATTAGACCAGACCCCACACAGAGGATCACGACATTTTTCAGGGTACTACCTTCAAATAGAGTCACCAAGAGACCGATTGATACCAGTTCATGTGAAATTTTTTGAATACGCTCAAACAGAAACCTTACTGTTAAATACTTTAACAATCTACACATACAAATCTAAACTGAATAACATGCACAATGACAAAGTGACACACAAGGATTTTCTGGTACAACTGTCATCAGGAAAACCCAATGCCGGAAAACCGGTCTTCTGGCTGTTGGAGGGTTTTTATTATTCAGCAGAATCTGAGTACAAAAAATTTGGGCACCAAACTGATTAACCCAACAGAGAAATAAAATATGCAGCTATAGCTCTGTTCTAGATACAGAAAAACAGACTAATTCACACCCTCAAACAGGATTTATAGGACTTAGTGTTTTCTGGTCTGCAAAAACCCCGTTGCTATGAAGCCCACTGCGTCAACCCTGTTGGCCTGCGTCAACCTCTGTCCTGCTCAGGAAGGGCCTGCGTCACCCCAGATTGGGTTACGCTGCCCTGGCTAGCCAACATCAGTCCTCCTGGGGCTACGTCAACTCTCCTGGCACTATGTCAGCCCTGTTGGCCTCCTGTTGCCTCTGTGCTGCCCCTGCTGGGCTAACACTGCTCTGCGTAGCTGTTGCTTCCTCTGTGCTACTCTGATCCGTTGCTTCTCTGCCCTCGTTGTACTCTTGGCCTGGGACTACACCATCCCTCTCGCCAATACTGCCCCGCTGCAGCTGAAACACTTATGAAATTCTTAGCAAACCACGCCCTAGAATTCCAGCTTAGTTTCAGTGCTTTGCCACTGTGTGTGTTCTCCAATTGACCCCAAGCCCTCTTCTTATACTTTTCTCGTCGAAACATCAATGGCCGTGATCTAATCTTGAATCGACAACTAAGATTAGAAGATGCTCGATCTGTGTGACTTAAGTCATTTTCATCACATGTTTAATTTAATTAACTTTAATCTTTTAATTTTCCTAAGTTATAAGTAGGGTCCTTAATTAAAAAAATTATTAATTAAATATCTCTTAAATAGGATGGAATTTCTTAAATTTCTTTCTAGGTCTTGGAGATCTTATGTACTCTAGTCCCTCCACAAAGTTTGGGAGCTAGAGCACATCCGATGCTACCCCAGCACTCCAAAATCTCAACACTCCCTCTTAGCGAGGAATGTGCTCTAGCAACAATACTTCACCCTGAAGTTATGCATTGATATCTAGTGTGGGTCTCTGCATTGATGCTTGGCCTGTGGCCCTTTATCACTGTGCTACTGCTGCTGTCCTGTACTGCTGCTCATGACACTGCCACCGCCACTTGCTACATCCGTATTGCAGCTCCCTCTCAATTTGCTGCATCGTGCGGCCAACTGCTACACTGCAACTCAGTTGCTGAGAGTAAGAAATTGAGGTACTCCTGCCCGAACTTTGACAAACAAGTCAGTTGGGTTGCATCTTCATCATTGAAGCTCCATAGGCTGCTGCTCCTTGCTGACATCTGGGCGCTGCTGCGCTGCTACAGCTCTGCACTGCGTAAGCAGGCCTCCTTTGCGCTACGTCTGCGCTGAAGTCCTCTATGCTGCTGCGGCTGCGCTGCGCTGTCCTCCTAAAGCCTCTGCGATGCTGCTGCTCTGCCCTGAGTAAGCAAGCCTGCTCTGCGCTGCTGAAGTCACATCAACTCCTCTGTGCTGCTACTGCATTTGCACTGCGCTGCTCCCTCTCAACATTGAGCTCTGCCTCTGCTCCATCTGTGATTCTCTGCACTCACTGCTCCACTTGCCGCGCTACGTCTTAAGGTTCCCGTAGCTTGTATGTGATCCAAGAGTTGGGCTACTCAAGGATCCTGCCGACACTTTGTAGCTGCTCTACAGATCAAGATGGCCCCACTTTCGTGGTTCATGAGCGTTCATGGCTACGTCATCTTTGGAGCCATCGTCTGCTACAACAGCCTTGGAGCTAGAAGCTTCCTTGTCCTTTTTCTTCTGAGGAAAATTGTTGGCGAAATGTCCTAGTTTGCCGCATTGGAAACACTTTATCTTCGACAGATCACGCTTCTTTCTCCCTTGCTGCCCCTTTGATCCCAAGGCTGCATCTTCCTCTTCTGCCTTCTTCACTTTGCTCGAACCAGTGTTGAGTGTTGTACTGTCTTTTGGTCATTTGGCGAATTTCCTCTTGCTCAAATCAGTGTTGTTGTCCCAGTTGGGAAGGTCTGCTCTGCCCAAGAGACTTTGGAAAAAAGTTTCCCAGTACTCTGTGACTGCATTGAGAGCAGTCCTCACCATGACATTGTCATCTATCTTGACCCCCATGCTAGTCAGTTGATCCGAGATTGATTGTAGTCTGGATAGAAAAGGGTTGATCTCCTCTCCCTTGGACATCATAAATAACCTCAGCTGGTTCTCCAGAAGCATCTTTCTCTCGACGGATCTTCCTTCATACAATGTGGTTAGAGCTACCCACATCTCATGAGCCGTTGCCTTCTCGGCTATGTGTGGAACCACATGATCTTTGACCCCATCCATAATGAAGCGCTTGGCATGTGCCGCTGCTTCTTCGTGCTTCTCTAGGAGCTTCACATCGGTCGGGTTAGCCAAGACTTTCTCTGCATGCCCCCTCAAGCCGTATGCCTCCATGACTACCAAGATTTTGACCTTCCAAATTGCAAAGTTGGACAGGCCGTCCAATCTATCTTGATCACGTAGCCCATGTGGCGCCATCTGCTCAGAAGTTTTGGCGGAATGAATCCTCATCTCTATGCTAGAGACTCGGATCTAGGGTCCTTGGCAAGACAGGCACCCTCTGCTCCCTCTGACAACTGACTCCCTCTCTTGGAAGTCTCCCAAACAAAACGAATCATCTCTCTTCGATCTATAGATCTCGTTGGCAGGAAATATTCTAAGAATTTGTTCTCCTCCCACCCTTCGTCAACTTAGCTTAAGCTAAATTCTACACCGACAAAATTTTCACTCCACTAGCAACTGCTGAAGGTCTGCAGCTTAGCTTCCGACACTTTGAACAACAATCAACTTCTGGACTGCATCACCCGGTCTGGCCTCTGCGTGAGCAAACAGTATCAGCGCAGCTTCCGTGTTGCCTCTGCGCAGAAGTGCGTGGGCCAGGGTTGCGGGGGAGCGCTCCTGGCCAAAGGACTGCGCTGCTTCTGAGGGTTTCGAATTGCTGCTTACGTAGAGCTACGAAATTCCTCTCCCCTTCTACTACTGAGCTCTCTGGCTTACGATCTGTGCTTTGATACCATGTGAAAATTCGGGAATCCTGAATCCTATTGCAGCCACTGATGTTAATTCTTCTAATTGTTTAATTTAGAAAACAATTGACTTGTTGTTTCCTATGACATATATCGAATTAAATTCACTGCAACCTTCACAAAATAAATATTGCGGAAGAATTAGAAATTCTAGAAGAAATAGATGCACACACACAATATGACACTGTTATTTTTGGAATAAGTCCTCGGAAAAACCCAACTCGGGATAACCGGTGTAGCAGCTGAGGGTTTTGATATTAAGAGTAGTGAAAATCTGAATACAAACTATGGATGTGCAAACTGGCAATCCAAATAGAGAAATACTGGCAAAAATAACTAGTGAGAAAAATATCTCACTCCACAGTCGATCCGACACTGACCTCAGCTCGAATTGAGCTGCCCCTTGATACCTCTGCGCAGTCACTATGTTAGCCTATGCAGTTACTGCGTCCCTCTAGCTCGGAACTACGTCTGCTCTCACTATCTCGTCACCTGCTGTCTGGGAAATTGATGCTCATTATGTCTGGACCCTCTGCCCAGCTTCTGGCTCAGAATCTCGCCTTCTCCCCAGCAAAATGGAAATCTCCTCAAGAGGGCTATGCGCTGCCTCTTTGTGGCAATCACTGCTTCTCTGCAATGTACTCACCGGAATTGGAAAATCCTCCTCCGACCTCACTATCTCTGCCCCTCTCTTACTATTTTGACTGAATCACCTCCGAAAACTGAATGTTGCTACTCTAGAGATCGATTTCTCAGGAAAATCGAATGCTCAACTGATTTGGTGTATCTTCTCCAAGCCCCATCCACTTCTTCTTATAATCCTCCGTTGAGATTTCAACGACCACAATTAAATCTTAATTGATGGCTAGGAATAACTAGAAATCGATCCATGCACTTTTTTAGAACATTCTCACCATGACTTAATTAATTCCTTTTAATTAATCATATTTCCTAAGTTTAGACTTAGGAAATATTAAAAACTGACTAATTGATTTAATTAAGTTGTCTCTATGTGGAATTTCCAGAAACGATTTCTGGGTATTGGAGAATACATGTATTCTAGTCTCTCTAGCAAATCTCGTGGCTAGAACACATCTGATGCTACAAAAACTAACAACTATTAGCTGCAGTGCTTCTATACTTAGCACTTCACTTGGGGAAATACGAGTTTCTCTTGGAGATAACCATAGTTCCTTGGGAACTATGCTGAGCTTCTTTGAGATCATCATTTGAGGTGGTAGCACTTGGTTCAAGTTTGGATGGTTTGACTAGAGTTATCTCATTAATTTGTTTCACTCATGGATTTCTCCACTGTACCACATAGAGAATTCGATTTTCCTTGGGTGCCACATATGGAATTCGATTTGCCTTGGTGTCTTTCTCATCTCCACTTGGAACTCGACTTTCTCTTTCTTGGGATTTTCTCCAAGGCCAGTTGTCACATGCATTCTTCCTTGGGATTTTCTCCCAACGCTCTATATAATAGAGCCACGGGCTCTCATATTTATCATGTAATATGAGTTATTGGGCTTGAGGACACGCTGCTGGATTGTACACACATTTTGCAATATAACACAACAGACTTTGGGGTTATTTGTGAGGTGTTCTTCTCCTTGTGTATGGTAAATTCTTGACGTATTTTTTATTATGTTTCTATTTACTTCCTCATGCAATTATTTCTTTCATACTTGTCAAGTTATGTTGATATGCAACTATCTCATATTAGCATAAGAATTGTTTAATTGCTCTAGGAAGAGAAATATTTTCGTTGATGTCAAATATATCTCTAGAAATTCTCTCAACTGCATTTATTTAATTTCATGTGGATCTAATTGGTTGTGGTGAAGTTTTGTTTAAGAATTTTTTGTTGGTCAAGCTTCAAGCGTGAGGGGAAATTCTCAGAGGAACCAATCTACTCTTGAAATATTCAAGGAGAACCCGCATGTGTTAAATTTCAAAGTCTCATCTACTTCGATTTGTCTTGCAGGCATTCCTTTAAGTTTTAGGCTCTTATTTCTTGCATCAAAATCAAATTAAAAAAAATTACTTTTCAAGTATTACGCTTCATTTATTTATATCTTGCTATTTCAAAGAGCTAAGCCATGGCTAGTCAAAGAGGAGAGTTTACTCATACTCTTTGGCTTAGCATTTTGTAGATTATTTTGTAATTTATTGAGCTAATACTTGTTGTGTTTTGTAGCCCATCTTTAATTTGTTTTCTTGCAGCTACTTGCGGGATTCATCTCCAAAACACTACTTACAAGTTTGCATATAGGACCTCGGGGTTCTAATTTCGAGAATATCTCCATCTCTAGGCCGAGTTATTCTTGGGCAAGGTTGAGTTTTTCTTGGCTGAGGCCTGTTGATTTTTGTAGCATCGGGAAGTGTTCCAGGTATCAAATTTTGGGGAGAGGCTTGGATAACAGTATTCCAGAGAACCCAGAAATTATTTGTGGAAATTCCACTCGGATTTTGTTTTATGAAAATAATTAATTATTTTAATGTGAGCCATTGGTTAAAGATATAATTTGGGCCGTTGATTCATCAGCGAGAAGAGTATAAGAGGAGGCTTGAGGGTTATTTGGAAATCAAGCCGGGCACATTCTCAGTACCTGAAGGAAATCGATTCTGAAGTAAGAGAATTCGATTTTAGTGGGTGAGTTGGTAGAGGCAGGGTTGCAGAAGCAGAAGGAGGAGGGAGAGAGCAGCAGCGTTAGAGAAGAAGAAGGCAGAGGATGAGGAGGAGGCAGCACTGAGCATCAGCTCTTGCCCTCCATGCAGAAATTACGCAGTCCAAGCAGGGACTGCGCAGAGGGGCTACGCAGATTGACGCAGAGGGTATAGGAGGTCTTCCCGTGTGTCAGGAATTATTCCGGGGTGTACGGAAAATTCACATAAGGTGCATGCTACTTGATTATGATCATCAAGATTTCTGTAAACATTCTTTTCGCTGCTGAAGATAAATACAAAACCTCGTCTGCTGCACTGGTTTTCCCACATTGAGTTTTTCCAGGAACAATTGTCCAAAAATAACTGTGTTCATATGGTTGTTTCTATCATGCTATATGTGTTATTTCTATTCTTCTGCTTTTGATTAGAGTGAATTAATGCAGCTGTGTTTATTTCAAAATTGACTGAAGCATCTGTAAATAACTTATCTAATAAGTAGGAGAAATAAATCAATCACTGCAGTAATAATTTTCAGATTGAAAATTTCACATGGTATCAGAGCAAAAGGCTAAAAACATAAAGGGAGGATCTACTATGGACCAAATATATGACATTCGAAAGGGTTCACGCAGTCAGAAGGACTCACGCAGTCCTCCAGAGTAGTTAGAAACACAGAGGGAACATGACATGACTGTGCTGGCATCTAGACTAGAGGAGGATCTCGCTTGTGTGTCAAGCACTGCTCCTCCAGGTGTTTGGTATATTGATAGTGGAGCATCTGCTCATATGACGGGAGTTCAATAATGTTTTCCGAGCTACCAAGAAGAGCAGATGAATTTGCAGATTACAATGGGAAACAAGGCCAAGTGTACCCCCGTTGGAAGAGGTACCATAATATTTCAGACAGAAGCCAGTAACAAGATTCGGGCCACAAACGTTCTGCATCTACCAGGGTTAGGGGGATGAATTTTCTCTCAGTGTCTCAGCTCCAGAACAAGGGTTATGACGTATACTTTATTGGAAACAAAGTTTATGTCAAACATTCTAGCTGGAAAAAGAAGGCACAAATTGGAGTAAGGAGCCATAAACTATATAAGCTCCAGCTTGAATCTCCAATGGCTTTGATCGACAGTATGGAAGAAAGGGATCTGAATGAACTATGGCAAAGAGGGATGAGGCATTTACATCATGGAGCCTTGAAGATTCTCAAGAAGACTGTCATAGGAGCTCCAGAACTCAGCACAAGGAGAGATGAGGTCTACAGGGGATGCGTACTAGGGAAGTATGCCAAAGCAGCATTTCCAAGAAGCAGCAATAGGGCCAAGAGCGTATTGGAGTTGATGCACTCAGATATTTGCGGTCCAATGTCCACAACCGCTCTCAGTGGTGCAAAATATTTTTCTACCTTCATTGATGACCATTCCAGGAAGACTTGGATCTACTTTCTCAAAACCAAAGATGAAGTCTTTGAGCGTTTCAAAGATTTCAAGGCACTAGTAGAAAATTCAACCAGAAAGAAGATCAAGAACCTGCGGTTAGAAAATGGTGGAGAGTATATCGATAAAGACTTCATCAGTTTCTGCGCAAAGGAAGGCATCAAGAGAGAATGAACAACTCCATACAATCCAAAACAAAATGGAGTTGCAAAAAGTAAGAACAGGACCATTATAGAAGTTGCAAGGGCAATGCTATATGACCAAGACATGCCCAAATTTTTGTGGGCAGAAGCCTGTAATACAGCTGTGTATGTGCAGAACAGGGTGCCCCATAGCGCATTGGGGAAGGTAACTCTTGAGAGTTTGTTCATAGGCAACAAGTAGGAAGTGAGCTATATTAGGATATTTGGCACTATGGTGTATTGCCACGTACCAGATGAGAAAAGGAAGAATTTGGATCAAACTGCAAAAAAGGGTTATCTTTTGGTCTATAGTGAAAATGCGAAGGCATATCACATCTATATTCCAGAAAATAGGAAGATCGTAGTAAGGCGGGATGTACAATTCATGGAGGAGAGAGCCTTCAGGAGATCCTAGGAAATGGCTACAGATATACAGATTGAGGATGATCCAGTAGTACAACCTCTATGACGTATAAAGGATGGTTCGAGTGCCTGTCCACGACACAAGGATTTTGAGGAGAGTTCTTCCAAAGAAGAGCAGGTAAGACCACCCACAGCCAGTGGAAGACCCAAAAGAGAACTCCAACAAATTCTAAGGGATGCAGAAGAATTTGTTGGAGCCCCTAGAGACGGGAAGAGGGTACAGAAGCAACCTGACAGATACCAGGCACTGGTAGGTCAGGTTGGAGAACCCTCTAGCTTTCGGGAGGCAGCTCAGCATCAGGTATGGGTAGATGCCATGGTGGAGGAATATAGCTCCATCACGACAAACGATGTCTGGCAAGTAGTCCCTAGACTACAGGATAGATCAGTTGTAGGATCAAGGTGGATTTACAATATCAAGTATCCTGCAGACCACAGCATAGAGAAGTTCAAGGCCAGATTTTTGGCTAAGGGGTACGCACAAAAGGAAGGGATCGATTATGAGGAAACCTTCACCCCTGTAGCCCGGTACACTTCTATCAGATCCATCGTCTCTCTAGCAGTGCACATGGGATGGGAGATTCACCAAATGGATGTCAAGACAACATTCTTGAATGGGGTGATAGAGGAGGAAGTGTACATAGAACAACCAGAGGGCTTCGAGACACATGAACAGAAGACTCATGTTTGCAGGCTTACGAAAGCCTTGTATGGTCTAAAACAAGCCCCCAGAGCATGGTATGGGCAAATTGATAGCTATTTGCAGAAGATGGGTTTTGTCAAGAGTGACGCAGATCCCAATCTCTACTGCTTGAGAGTAGGGGATAAGCCGTTAATCCTGGTATTAGATGTAAATGATCTGTTTATTACTGGATCATCTAAGCTCATCAAGGACTGCAAGGAAAATCTGGTTACCGAATTCGACAAGAAGGATCTAGGGTAGATGCATTATTTTCTTGGTTTGGAGGTCTGGCAACAGAAGCGAGAAATATACCTTGGGCAAGGAAGATACACTACAAAGTGTAGAAATTTTAGACCCCACTCCAGTTTTCAGTTTCACCTTATCACTCCCATGTAGTTAAATGCCCATTCCCATAATCATACATTCAAAATTCTGGAAATGAAATTATTTTCTGAAAACACAAATTTAGGAATTTCACAGTGCTGGAAATGCAGAAATAAAACATAGGAAATTATAACAGCCATAGAAAAATAACACGCTGATTTTTGGTCAATGTGACTCTGGAAAAACCACCTACAACTCTTGGGGAAAACTAGTTTGAGAGCTCTTCTTTATTTATGATAAAATGCTTTTATAGAAAACTGAAATATACAGAAAAATTCCAGCAATCACAATAACAGACTTATCTCGTTTTCCGTGCTTGACTCTGCCTCGAAAAATGTGCCTATCAGCGAAACAGTCAAAACAAATTTTTTTTATAGCAAGAGATAACATTAAATGTTGTACGGTCTCCTCGAAATCTATGCCAGAAATTGTGTACTGTTTTACGGACTATACAGAATTGACAAGTGCCTCTTTCAGCCTTAAAATCCATGCCCACTCAACCTCGGAATGCGTGCTGCCCACTATGTTTCTTCCCCTCGAAATTTGCGCTTTATGGACCAGGAAATCCATGCCTATTGCTGTTATACGAAAATTTGTCTCGAAAAGTGTGCCGATAAATGTTGTACGGATTGCTGCCTTGAAAAGTGTGCAACCTACAACTACTGTACGGATTGCTGAACTGTCTCTCTCCTTCCACCTCTCACGCTTAGAAAATTTCTCTTGCTCTCCTTCTATTCCTCTCTCTCAATCTGCTCATGAAAGAATGAATGACCTTTTTTTTTCTTTTCCTCCTTTAACCAAACCCTAAGTGACTTTTGGGAAATCCCTAAATCCAATGGCTGAGACAGCTTTAGATCAAGGGTTGAGAATAAGTGTGCATTTAATTCTCACTTTCTAATTTTTAATTCACCCCTCTTAAATAAAGACCCACTCAGCCTTTTATTTCCATAGTCACGTTTTCACTTTCTAATTTTACATTGACTTTAATAAAGTCACTTTAAAATTAGACTTGTAAATTTATCACTTATAACGTCACTTTAAAATTAGATTTGACTTTACCACTTATAAAGTCACTTTAGGGGAGAAGTACAAAATACATTTGGACACTTTTCCCTAGGCCAAAGATCAAAGCCTTAGGGAACAACTTGTTCTCTAGTACCCAAATTTTAACACTCCCTCTTACCGAGGAAAGTTTTCCTCACCATTCCCATCTTGTCTCTGAAATAGACATGCTTGCCCCGTGGTAAGGCTTTGGTGAATATGTCCGCTACCTGCTCATCTGTGGGAATATACTCAAGCTTCACAGCTCCCTTCTGAACATAGTCTCTGATGAAATGATATTTGATCCCTGTTGACCACACTTTGTCAACTACCCCATAGCAGTACACCCCCATTTTTTCAAATGGGATTCGTCATGTTCGACGTGGTCGCGCCATTCAAATTCCATTATCAGTCGACAGTCTTATGAATAATGGAAACCCATTCTGCATATTTATGATGTAAATGATCTAAGTAAGACCGTCAATGTATGTAACAACCTAGGTAAGCCTAGTATGTTGTTGATGATTTCTATCCTAGGAGGTTTTTTGTCTCACTGATTTACTTGTGTTTTTTGACACAAGTTATCGGCAGAGTTTTCCCCTCTAGCCTCACCCCAAAGCTAGGGTGGATTTTGTCATCAGCATGCTAAGTGAGTCCTAGTGTTTTCTATCGAGTCCTTGTAAAAGTAGTTTGGGAATAATCCTAGCTATTTGCCTAGATTATTTTATTACAAGCTATTTGGTCTACTAGTTCATGTTTTGAGTCGCAGAATTGAGTATTTATTTGAGGGTATATACGAATGGGTATTCCCCCTTCATGTATCCAAATGTATTATCTTATGTAAAGAGGGTTGGAAAAAATAATTAAAATCCCCTTTCAATTAATTAATTAAATTTTCTGGTCAATTAATAAAAAAATCTTAAACCAGAAATTTAATTAATTTTAGGTCCTAGGCGAGGATAAAATTCTTCAAAGGCAAAATTCGTTGGTCCTTAAAAAATGAATTTCTAAAGGCCCCAAGTCAAGAGAATATTGAAAATTTTAAGAAATTTTGGACCCTTGGGCCTAGGTGGTTAAGTCAAAGTAAAAAATTTGAGGTAATTAACTCAAAAATAGTATTTTTGAGTTAATTAAAATGAATTTAAATGATAAATTCGTTTTTTCCCCAAATTTATAATTTCGACGGTCCAGATTAAAAGATGATCAAATCTTATCGACGGTCGAGATTATTTTGACGTGGATCAACCGAACTAACCGTTGGAGATTTTGTCCTATAAATTAAAGGTCTTTGTCAGTCTTGAGTCATCCGATCTTAGGATCGTGCACTTGTCTTGGAAGCTCTTGTAAATTTTCTTTGATGAATAAAGCATAAAGACTTTGGGGTTACAAACTTTGGTGTTCCTTTTCCAGATCTATGTGGTGATTCATTTCTAAACTCTGCTACTTTGTTTGATATTTTTATGGTTGATGGCCTTCATGGATTAATCTGCATACAGGTATCTTGTGCAGTTTTCTGGGTTCATAAAATGACATTTTGATTTTTCTGAAGGATCTCATGTTATTTTCTTAAATCTCTATCGATCTAAAGTTCAAATCTAAGTGTGCAGGGAATTTTTTTTTAGATTTGAGCGTCTGGGGAAGTCTTTAGTTGGACTAGCCGACTCTCAGATTCGTAAATATGAAAAAACCCATTGTTTCTAATTTCTTGAATCTATCTTATGAATTTGTGTTTTTACAGGGTCTTTAAGGCTTGTGCCTCTCTTTAAAATTTCAAATTTCTAAAAATTGTGCTGAAATGGATTCAAATCTGGCCATGAGGGCCTCAAATCTGTAAATTAGCTTGTAAATTTGTATTTTTTTTAGGGCTTAAAGTGTTTAATAATTTTTTTTTGGTGTATATATTTTCAGGATCTAACTGATTTTGCAGGTTGCAGGGTTTACTCAGATTTTTTTTTAGATATGAGCCAGATCTAACCCCCAGGGGCCAAATCTGGCCTCAGAATTGCTTCTGTGGGCAAAATCTGAATGTTATTCGATTTGAGGAGCATCAAAATTTGAGTTTTGCAGCAAAAAATTATTTGCTGGATGATTTAAATGAGTACTGGGTTTCGCTGAAGTTTTATATGCATTCGGTGTCCTTTCATCTGAAGCCTTCCTCTTTTCCTTTGCTTCTGTTTGTTGTCTCTGCTCCTGCATACACCCGTGCTCCATCTCATTTCCTCCATCAACCCTCTGCTCCTACACTTCCATTTTCATCCATATTGCTCTTCCCTTCAACCCGTCAATCGTCCTATGCCTTTTCTCTTTCCGATTTCATTGCTGTCCTCGTCCTCGTCCTCACACCTTCACGCCGTCCAGTCTTCTGCTGCATTATGCATCTCCTCTCCTTGTCGACTTTGCTGCCTTCCTCACGCTGCAATAATTCCTTTCTTGCGCAGTCAATCCTTCCCATTTGCCATCGAATTCCACGCTGCTCCATATCCTCTGCCCCCCGTCCAATCTGTCTCATCTTTGCCGCAGTCTTCTTTTCTTCCTGTCGACGTCCCTACCTCCTCCACGCTGTCAAGCATACCATCTCCCTTTGCTCCGCCATCGACCTCTTCTCTGCCGTCGTCGACCTGCAAACCAAAACAAATACACGCATAAACTAAAACTCAAGCCTTCCGTAATGCGTTTAATATTTTGATGTGGATTCAAATTTTTTTTTTTTGATAGCATTAGTATTTAGTTTTGTTGATTTTAGATTGTAAATTTTTAAATTTTCAATTCGATTTTTTTTAGTTAGCATTTAGTTTAGGTGTTTTTTTTTTTTTTTTTTAATTCGATTTTTTTTTTTTTAGTTAGGATTCAATTTTTTGTAGTTTTAGTTTAGTTTTTAGTTTTAGTCTAAATTCTAAAACTTAGTTTTTGTAGCGTTAGTTCTTTTTAATGTTTAAATTTTTAGGTCTAAAATTTTTGTAATGATTAGCTTTAGTTTTAATTTAGTTTAATTAGATTTTGATTTTGTTTAGTTAGGTTCTAGTTTTAGTTTTATAATTTGATTTTTTTTTTTTTAAATTTTAGTTTTAGATTTAATTTTTTTAGATTTAATTTAGTTTAAGTCTAACTTTAGCTTTAGTTTTGTTTAGGATTTTTTGATTTTAGATTTTAATTCATAAGTTTAGTTTTAAGTCATTTTAAAATTTCTTTTCTTTTAGGTTTTAAAAAAAATAAAAAAAATAATAAAAAATATTTTTTTTTTCAAAAGATCTAAAAATTCTCTATAGTTAAATGAGCTTAAATTTTTCATCTAAGATTTGACTATAGGAGATTTTAATTTTCGAACTGGATTATTTGAAACATCATAATTTCAGAAATATTTCAAGCATCTGGCATTTATCTTAATAATCGTTTCATGATAGCTTTGCTGTTGGCTTCAGTATTTAAGTGAATGGTTGTGATGCTTTTTGTTGAATATTGTTGTGGTCATTTGTTTTCATAGCAACAATTATACATCAATTACTTGACTTTAATTGCATAACGGGATCTTTTAACTCCATAAGGCACTGGTTTTAATTTTCAAATCTAATTGGATCTGTGAAATCTCGTTAATCTTAACAAGTAATTGGTTATTTGACTGTGTCTCCTGAATTGGTTGATTCTTAACCAGTTCTTTTCCTTCATTTCTGTTAGGGTCTACCTCCCTTA
Organism: Pinus albicaulis; assembly: GCA_034641835.2. Taxonomy (NCBI): domain Eukaryota; kingdom Viridiplantae; phylum Streptophyta; class Pinopsida; order Pinales; family Pinaceae; genus Pinus; species Pinus albicaulis. Next base: position 383,105,565 of record CM076581.1, on the reverse strand, counting down.
GCTTGCAAGGAGACAGCTTAGATAGAGAGATTGGGGATCAGGGTGACAGCCTCCAATTTGAGCCGTTGTCGCGGTGCCTAGACAATCTGTGCGACAACATTTTTTGGCGCCGTTGCCGGGGATAGAGTTTTTTTGTCCTTGGTCTTAATGATATTTTATAATCTTCAAATCTTCTTTCGCCATTCATTAGCCTGTCACAAGGAATCACATTTTCTGGTGTCTTTTCATCTCTTCATCTCTTCATCTTTTCATTAACTAGTCATTTCATCATCGTATCTTTAGCACCTGGACATTTCGGTTGGCTTCTTGTTTGGGTGGCGACTCCACTTATTCACCTATTTACTCCTAGACAAGAATCCCCCCCTGATATCCATCTGTTATTCTCGATTATTACTGATATTTTCAGAATTAGTTTCATGTTCAAGTGGCGACTCCAATTCTTTCATTTCTTACTAGAGTTCCTGCTAAGAAGTTCGCTTCTTGAGGACCTTTTGACTATTCTTGAACACGGATCTATTTCTTAACTTTTAAGCAGGTCATCATGGATGACACCTTTCATGACATGCCGGAAGAGGCCACTTCAAAATTGACTTTTTTCTCAGGTTGTGATCCAGGCATTGCTCTAATACATCTAAAGACGGTCACCTTTTTTATATATAAATATTGTCGTCCTTCACAATACAATCATGAAGATGTCAAGATACGTGTCTTTGGCTATTCCTTAAAAGGTGATGCTATCGATTGGTTTCGAAATTGCCCTGAAGAGTATTGTTTACAAGACATCATCAATGCTTTTACAGATAAGTATATAAAACAAGATGACTCGCCTTGTGCTCCTAGTATTATGCAAAATAATGAAATTGATCTTTTAGAAGACTCAACTATCAACAGGAGATTTCTAGACAATTCTCAGGATGAATCCACTTGTACCACGACAGCGCAAATCCATGATAGTGGTGAAACAGAAACAAGTTGTCAAACTAGTGTTGACAAAAATAAGCATCTTGTTAACGAATTGATTCAGATGGTTAAGGATATATAGCTAAATCAAGCTCAGGTAATCAAGGATATGGAAGCCAACCAGGCTCAAATCATTAAAAATATGGAACTTAATCAAGAAAAAATAATAGCGGATCACGCCAGGGAAATTGGTTTTATACAGAGCAAGTTATTGGCCTTAGAAGAAAAACATATCAAGGAAATGATGATCATGGAAACAAATCATGAGAAAGAGATGAACTGTATGCAAAATTTCTTCATGGCCATGAAAACAGATAATGATAAAATGATTCAAAACATGGAAGCTAACCAGATCAATCTTCATAATAGGATAAATACCATTGAAGCAAGTCATGCACAGGAAATAAATGTCATGGAAAACATATTAAAGATGATGGAAGTTAATCATTCTAATCAGATGTCTCTTAAACACAATTTGTTGACTATTGAAGAGAGTCATGTGAAGGAAATTACTGTTGATAATGTTAAGCATCCCACTGATATCCAAAAGAAGTTGGAAAAAATGGAAAGATCACACATGCAGAATTTCCAACCCAAGTCAGATTTGTCAACAGATCATAGGCCTCCCAGTTTGCTGAAGCAATTTCCATCTCATTAAATGGAGGTCGCTTTTCCCATTAAGGAAGAATTAACTATGGCTACAAAGGACGTTGAGAAAGACCAAGCTTATGTGTCACCTTTAACAGAGCATATTCAGAATAAGATTGGTCACATTCCAGGCTCATCAGATGTTTTGTACAAGCATTTTCAAGATAAGGACAAGAAATCTACAGTGGTCTCATTGTTGACATCACAGCCTCCTCAGACGAAGAGAAAAAAGCAGAAAAGAAGAAGTAAGCGGTTTGATTCGTTTGATGGCCGAGAGCAGCTTGACATGCGGATAAGACAGAGTCCCACAATTAGCAAGATTGCACATGGCATATCTGAAAAGCAGCCTACAGACTTCCCTGAAAGCAGGCAAATGCTCAGCATGCACTATATTGAATACAAAGGATGCCCTAGCAAGATTGCACATGGCACATCTGAAAAGCAGCCTACAGACTTGCTTGAAAGCAGGCAAATGCTCAGCATGCACTATATTGAATACAAAGGATGCCAAAGGGCATCCTTTGTATTGTATCTCTAACCTTACTCCTTGTCCTTTCAGAATTTCATTTTGTAGTTAGATTAGATTTAATTTTCATGTCAAATAGAATAATAAATGTTAGAAGAGCTTCTATTTTTCATGTGCTTAATGTTATATGATGATCTTTGGATGGACGCTACTTATGTAATCTTGTGTGTTGCTTGGATACAGATTCTGGATTCTCACATTCCTCCGATGAAGCAACGTGTCCCCAAGTAGAGCCAGATGTTGACCACACTTTGTCAACTACCCCATAGCAGTACACCCCCATTTTTTCAAATGGGATTCGTCATGTTCGACGTGGTCGCGCCATTCAGATTCCATCATCAGTCGACAGTCTTATGAATAATGTAAACCCATTCTGCATGTTTATGATGTAAATGATCTAAGACAGACCGTCAATGTATGTAACAACCTAGGTAAGCCTAGTATGTTGTTGATGATTTCTATCCTAGGAGGTTTTTTGTCTCACTAATTTACTTGTGTTTTTCGACATAAGTTATCGGTAGAGTTTTCCCCTCTAGCCTCACCAAAAGCTAGGGTGGATTTTGTCATCAACATGCTAAGTGAGTCCTAGTGTTTTCTATCGAGTCCTTGTAAAAGTAGTTTGGGAATAATCCTATCTATTTGGCTAGATTATTTTATTACAAGCTACTTGGTCTACTAGATCATGTTTTGAGTCGCAGAATTGGGTATTTATTTGAGGGTCTATATGAATGGGTATTCCCCCTTCATGTGTCTAAATGTATTATCTTATGTAAAGAGGGTTGGAAAAATAATTAAAATCCCTTCTCAATTAATTAATTAAATTTTCTGGTCAATTAATAAAAAAATCTTAAACCAGAAATTTAATTAATGTTAGGTCCTAGGCGAGGATAAAATTCTTCAAAGGCAAAATTCGTTGGTCCTTAAAAAATGAATTTTTAAAGGCCCCAGGTCAAGGGAATATTGAGAATTTTAAGAAATTTTGGACCCTTGGGCCTAGGTGGTTAAGTCAAAGTCAAAAATTTGAGGTAAATGATAAATTTGTTTTTTCCCAAATTTATAATTTCGACGGTCCAGATTAAAAGATGATCAAATCTTATTGACGGTCGAGATTATTTTGACGTGGATCAACCGAGCTAGCCGTTGGAGATTTTGTCCTATAAATTAAAGGTCTTTGTCAGTCTAGAGTCATCTGATCTTAGGATCGTGCACTTGTCTTGGAAGCTCTTGTAAATTTTCTTTGATGAATAAAGTATAAAGACTTTGGGGTTACAAACTTTGGTGTTCCTTTTCCATATCTATGTAGTGATTCATTTCTAAACTCTGCTACTTTGTTTGATATTTTTATGGTTGATGGCCTTCATGGATTAATCTGCATACAGGTATCTTGTGCAGTTTTCTGGGTTCATAAAATGACATTTTGATTTTTCTGAAGGATCTCATGTTATTTTCTTAAATCTCTATCAATCTAAAGTTCAGATCTAAGTGTGCAGGGAATTTTTTTTTAGATTTGAGCGTCTGGGGATGTCTTCAGTTGGACCAGCGGACTCTCAGATTCATAAATCTAAAAAAGCCCATTGTTTCTAATTTCCTGAATCTATCTTACGAATTTGTGTTTTTATAGGGTCTTTTAAGGCTTGTGCCTCTCTTTAAAATTTCAAATTTCTAAAAATTATGCTGAAATGGATTCAAATCTGGCCATGAGGGCCTCAGATCTGTAAATTAGCTTGTAAATTTGTATTTTTTTTAGGGCTTAAAGGGTTTAATAATTTTTTGTTGGTGTATATATTTTCAGGATCTAACTGATTTTGCAGGTTGCAGGGTTTACTCAGAATTTTTTTTAGATTTGAGCCAGATCTAACCCCCAAGGGCCAGATCTGGCCTCAGAATTGCTTATGTGGGCAAAATCTGAATGTTATTCGATTTGAGGAGCATCAAAATTTGAGTTTTGCAGAAAAAAATTATTTGCTGGACGATTTAAATGAGTACTGGGTTTTGCTGAAGTTTTATAAGCATTCGGTGTCCTTTCATCTGAAGCCTTCCTCTTTTCCTCTGCTTCTGTTTGCTGTCTCTGCTCCTGCATACACTCGTGCTCCTTCATCTCATTTCCTCCATCAACCCTCTGCTCCTACACTTCCATTTGCATCCATATTGCTCTTCCCTTCAACCCATCAATCGTCCTCTGCCTTTTCTCTTTCCGATTTCATTGCCATCCTCGTCCTCACACCTTCACGCCGTCTAGTCTTCTGCTGCATTATCCATCTCCTCCCCTTGTCGACTTTGCTGCCTTCCTCACGCTGCAATTATTCCTTTCTTGTGCAGTCAATCCTTCCCATTTGCCATTGAATTCCACGCTACTCCATATCCTCTGCCCCCTGTCCGATCTATCTCATCTTTGCCGCAATATTTTTTTCTACTTGTTGATGTCCCTACCTCCTCCATGCTGTCAATCATACCATCTCCGTTTGTTCCGCCGTCGACCTCTTCTCTGCCGTCGTCGACCTGTAAACCAAAGCAAATACACGCATAAACTAAAACTCAAGCCTTCCGTAATGCGTTTAATATTTTGATGCGGATTCAAATTTTTTTTTTTGATAGCGTTAGTATTTATTTTTGTTGTTTTTAGATTGTAAATTTTTAAATTTTCAATTCGATTTTTTTTAGTTAGCGTTTAGTTTAGGTGTTATTTTTTTTTTAATTTCGATTTTTAACTTTAGGTTTTAATGTTTCATTTTTTTTTTAATTCGATTTTAGTTTTTTTTTTAGTTAGGATTCGATTTTTTCTAGTTTTAGTTTAGTTTTTAGTTTTAGTCTAAATTCTAAATCTTAGTTTTTGTAGCGTTAGTTCTTTTTAATGTTTAAATTTTTAGATCTTAAATTTTTGTAATGATTAGCTTTAGTTTTAATTTAGTTTAATTTTAGTTTAGTTTAATTAGATTTTGATTTTGTTTAGTTAGGTTCTAGTTTTAGTTTTATAATTTGATTTTTTTAAAAATTTTAGTTTTAGATTTAATTTAGTTTAAGTCTAACTTTAGCTTTAGTTTTGTTTAGGATTTTTTGATTTTAGGTTTTAATTCATAAGTTTAGTTTTAAGTCATTTTAGAATTTCTTTTCTTTTAGGTTTGCAAAAAAATAAAAAAAATAATAAAAAATAATTTTTTTTTCAAAAGATCTAAAAATTCTCTATAGTCAAATGAGCTTAAATTTTTTATCTAAGATTTGACTATAGGAGATTTTAATTTTCGAACTGGATTATTTAAAACATCATAATTTCGGAAATATTTCAAGCATCTGGCATTTATCTTAATAATCGTTTCATGATAGCTTTGCTGTTGGCTTCAGTAGTTAAGTGAATGGTTGTGATGCTTTTCGCTGAATATCGTTGTGGTCATTTGTTTTCATAGTAACAGTTATACATCCATTACTTGACTTTAATTGCATAACGGGATCTTTTAACTCCATAAGGCACTGGTTTTAATTTTCAAATCTAATTGGATCTGTGAAATCTCGTTAATCTTAACAAGTAATTGGTTATTTGACTGTGTCTCCTGAATTGGTTGATTCTCAACCAGTTCTTTTCCTTCATTTCTATTAGGGTCTACCTCCCTTAGCTTGCAAGGAGACAGCTTAGATAGAGAGATTGGGGATCAGGGTGACAACCCCCAATCTGAGCCGTTGTCGCGGTGCCTAGACAATTTGTGCGACAACAATCCCGATATGCTTTGACTTGTTATGAAATACTGGATTCTCCGCGAGTTTAATGCAACTCTGATTATTACAGTGAATCATTGAAAGTCTCAACACCTGACCAAATAAGCCAAAAAACATCTTGCGAAACCATATGGCCTCACAACTAGCCAAAATCACTGCCATGTACTCTGCTTCCGCTGAACTCAATGCAACTGACTGTTGCTTCCAGCTGAACCACGACACAACTGTCGAAATCAACCCAAAACAACACTCTGAAGTGCTCTTCCTATCAGAAGCACAACCTGCCCAATCTGAATCAGTGTACCCTGCCAGTCTCACTCAATCTCCCTGTCTATAATCCAGACCATAATCCATTGTCCCCTACAAGTAACGAAGTATGTGTTTTGCAGCAACCTAGTGCACTCTCCTGGGCTCACACATGAACTGACTCATCGTGTTGACTGCAAAACATATATTTGGTCGAGTGTTGACCAAATACATCAAAGAACCAATCAACTGTCTATACAATGTAGGATCCACCAACTCGGAATCAGAAGCGTAAAGCTTCTTCCAGTTAATGATCATAGGTGTCGACATGGGTTTGCAATCCTCCATGTGAAATCTGCTAAGAATGTCCACAATATACTTCCTCTGTCCCAGGAAGAAATGGCCCTCTTCCTGCCACACCTCCAACCCCAAAAAGTAATGCATCAAGCCAATGTCCTTCATCTCGAACTCTAAAGCAAGATCTCTCTTGTAGCCCTCTATGAGCCTCTCTGCACCTGTAATGACCAAGTCATCCACATACAACACCAGAATGAGAGGCTCCTCACGTACCACAATGAAGTATAGGTTTGGATTTGCATCACTCTTTGTGAAACCCAACTCCTGCAAGTATGTATCAATCCTCGAGTACCAAGCTCTAGGAGCTTGCTTCAGGCCATAGAGTGCCTTCTTCAATCTGCATACGTGGGACTCCTTCCCATGCACCTCAGAGCCCTGCGGCTGCTCAATATAAACCTCCTCCTGTATGAAGCCATTGAGAAATGTGGTCTTCACATCCATCTAGGAGATCTTCCAACCCATCTCTGCTGCTATCGATATAATGGAACGAATGAAAGTATATGGAGCCACGGGAGCGAAGATCTCCTCATAGTCAACTCCCTCTACCTGTGAGAACCCTCTCGCCACAAACCGAGTCTTGAACTTCTCGATGCTGCCATCTGCAGCATGCTTTATCATGTAAAGCCATCTGGAAGTAACCACTGATTTACCTTCAGGCCTTGGCCCCAACTCCCAAACATCGTTCTTCATGATAGAAGAATACTCCTCCTGCATGGCCTCTCTCCAGACTTGCTGGCTAGCTACCTCCTCATAGCGAGAAGGCTTGGTGTCAACGATGCTAGCAACTAATGCCATATAGCTACAAAACCGCTCAGGTGGTTTGCTCTCTCTAACCTGTCTCTTTGGCCCAGCAACAGATGTGGCCTCTCTCAAGGTGTCTTGAAGCCACTTGGGCTTCCTTTTCCCTAAGCACACTTCTCCCATCGGAGTGAAAGAATCCTCATCCTCATCTCCTGAACGCCTGCCAACTGACCTCATGCCTGAACCTATGCCTGTAGATGCTGAAGTACCTTTTGAATTGTCCATCAGTGGGCTACCCTGTGAACTGCTCTGCGGACTTCTCTGCATGCTGCTCGAAGCACCACCCCTCTAACTCTGAGAGCCATTGCTCACTGATGGACCTGACACTGTAATCGATGTACCTCCTGATCCCTGTCCACTAGATCCCTGTGACTGACTCATCTGCTCTTGAGGGTCTGGCGAATCCTGATACTCTAACTCTCATGACCTCCTGAAAGCCCTATCCTCCTTGAACTTCACATCTCGTCTGACAACAATTTTCCTCTTCGCAAGAATATAAATCTGAAAGGCTTTCGAGGTCTCACTCTAACCCACAAAGATGCCCTTATCTGTAGTGGGCTCTAGCGTGGTCCTCTTCTCCTTGGGAACATAGGAGTATGTAATGCACCAAAAGATACGGAGGTGACCAACATCAGGCTTTTTCCTAGAAAAAGCTTCCTCTGGAGTCACATGGCCCAAGGCACACCTCTAGTGATCTCCCGCAATGTCCTCAAGGCCCCATGATACATGTGCCCCATCCTGCAGTGCTAAATCTCACACAACTCTGAACTGCTAGCTTTGCTGTTAGTACTGCTATTCAATGCCATAAGGGGTTGGAATGAAAACTTGTACACCTTGGCATGGCGCACACCAATCACTATAGCTGAATCAGCTAGAGCGCCCCTAGGATATATAAGCACCTGCCCTCTCCTGAACAACATCTCATACCCTCTGTCCTCCTGTAATATCCCGGATGGGATATTTTAACTAAAAATGCAGAAAAATACTGAATACCACAATTTGCCGTAAAATAAACATTCACTCAACAGAAGATTGCCATGTAAAATAAAAAGACAGGAAACACTGCAATCCAATACCATATAGAACAGAAGAAAAATCTCAGCTTTTATTACAGATAATAAACAGGGGTTTACATATAGATCTGACCCAGAAAGAGCTGAGATAGAAAACTGGCCACCAAGATAAGCTGCTGAACGGCGCTGGCCACAAACTGAACTGCTGCACTCTCCCTTCGGCAACAGCTGACACTGAACCCACTGAAAATGATGAAGCCCAAGTTGAAGATCTGAATGATCCTCACACCAAACTCTGAAGCTCTGTGAAACTCCTAAGTGAAGTCTCCTCAAAAGTATTGGGTTTCCGTCCAATACTCACAAATCACCCGAGGGTTTCAATCCTGGGGCTACTGCATGAAGTAGAGAACCACGTTCTCAAACCTCTCATATAGAAGAAAATGATCTACTCCAAAGATGTCTCCCAATGGCCTCCTCCCTTTCTTTTATAGATCCCTTGGAGCCTTCTAGAGCATTATTTTATTATTATTTTATTCATGGAGCACTTTTCCCTTTTATTAAAATATTATAAAATATTCCTTTTTAAATGCAGAAAAGGGTAAATCAGCTACCACGCCTTCTCCGGTCACTGAAATCTGTGTCTAACTGTCCCATCGTGTAGGTCTCCTCGTCCCGGTTCCAATCAGCTATTACACTAAGGTGTTCCATCATGTATTCCTCTCGGAATGCCACCTTGAGAATAATTAAGCGAATGCATCGGAACAAAAGCCAAACTGCTCGGATGATGGAGTATATCAAGCGAATGCCTCCGAACACCATGAAAACTCCTCAAAACTCCTCCGGAAAGCTCCTGAGCCCACTGATAGCACCAATCTGTACATGTGACCTGTCTGCTCCTAACTCTGGAAGTCCCTCCTAGCCCTGTCATGGGTGATACCAAAAATGGGAATATTACACCTCCAATGCTGAGACGGATATAAGGTTCTTTTTCATCCCTGGCACATATAGAACATCCGACACTTTCAAGCGAGGTTTGGGTTCCCTATCAAATTTCAATGTGCACACACCGATTGCTCTAACAATGCTGTCATCTCTGAGTACTACCTCTATATCAGTGGCACTCTCTGAAAGCTCTGAGTACTCCCAGACTCCTGTCATATGACGGGAAGCCCCACTGTCAACATATCAAATACCTGAAGATGCTTCGCTAGTGGAGGGAAGTGCATACTCCCAGTCACACAACTGCATAGTGTCCCAACTTCTGACAATTCCAACATTTGACTTTGGAATAGTCCTTCTCCTTGTTTACCTTTTTACCTTTACCTTTGCTTTTGCCCCCACCACCACTTGTGGAAGCTTGCTTCTTTCCTTTGCCCTTCTTGCCCCTTACTAACAATGCTACATTTTCATCCTCCTCCACTTGTTTGGCTGCCCCAAGATGGTTCTTTTTGATCTCATTCTAAATGCAATCATCCCACAACCTCTCCCAGCTAGGAAAGTTTTCCTGTGCAATAATGCCATCCACAAAACTCTCCCAAGTCTTGGGAAGACGATTCAATGTAATATGCACCAACTTAGTGGATGGAATGGTCTCTCCAACAGTTGCCAACTCATCTCTCACAGAAGTGATCTTTGTGAGATATGCTGTAGCACTATCAGTCTTAGCCATTTTAATGGCCTTCAGCTTCTCCCTTAGGACCATTTTTCTGTTTTCATTGGTGCTCTGGTAAAGATTGGTCAAGGCTGTCCACATCTCATGTGCATATGTCTTTTCTCTCACATGAGGAATGACATGGTTTTTAACACCATCCAGAATCAGTCTTTTTCTCTTAGCATTCTTTTTGTTAAACTCTGCCCACTGGGTGTTGTGTGGTGTGAACCATTATGCCCCAGACTTTTGCCTCCTCAAAGATGCTCTGGATTCTCTCCCTCCATGCACTATAGTTGCTCTGCCATCCAACCTATCCTCCACCCTCAAGCCCAAAGACATGCTTGCTGTCCTAACAAACTGAAGTTTTCAAATTTGAGGTAAAGGTTCAGTTTTCTCTGTGAAAATAGCTTGCTGTCCCAAACATCACTTTTCAGCCACCCAAGCTTTGATACCATGTAGAAATTTTAGACCCCACTCCAGTTTTCAGTTTCACTATATCACTCTCATGTAGTTAAATGCCCATTCCCATAATCATACATTCAAAATTCTGGAAATGAAATTATTTTCTAAAAACACAAATTTAGGAAAATCACAGTGCTGGAAATGTAGAAATAAAACACAGGGAATTATAACAGCCACACACAGAAAAATAACACGTTGATTTTTGGTCAATGTGACCCTGGAAAGACCCCCTAAAACTCTTGGAGAAAACCAGTTTGAAAGCTCTTCTTTATTTATGATAAAATGCTTTTACAGAGAATTGAAATATACAGCAAAATTCCAGCAATCAAAATAACAGACTTATCTCATTTTCCGTGCTTGACTCTCCCTCGGAAAATGTGCCAATCAGCAAAATAGTCAAAACATAAAATTTTTACAGCAAGAGATAACATCATTAAATGTTGTACGGTCTCCTCAAAATCTGTGCCAAAAATTGCGTACTGCTGTACAGATTGTACAGAATTGACAACTGCCTCTTTCAGCCTCGAAATCCATGCCCACTCAGCCTCGGAATGCACGCTGCCCACTGCTGTTTCTTCCCCTCAAAATTTACGCTCTACGGACCTCGAAATCCATGCCTATTGTTACTGTACGGAAATCTGTGTCGAAAAGTGTGCCAACAAATACTGTACGGATTGTTGCCTCAAAAAGCGTGCAACCTATAGCTGCTGTACGAATTGTTGAACTGTCTCTCTCCTTCAACTTCTCACGCTCAGAAATTTCCCCTGCTCTCCTTCTCTTCCTCTCTCTCAATCTACTCATGAAAGAATGAATGACCTTTTCTCTTCTTTTCCTCCTTTAACCTAACCTTAAGTGACTTTTAGGGAATCCCTAAATCCAATGGCCGAGATAGCTTTAGATCAAGGGCTGAGAATAAGTGTGCATTTAATTCTCACTTTCTAATTTTTAATTCACCCCACTTAAATAAAGACCCACTTAGCCTTTTATTTCCATAGTCACTTTTTCACTTTCTAATTTTAAATTGACTTTAATAAAGTCACTTTAAAATTAGACTTGTAACTTTATCACTTATAAAGTCACTTTAAAATTAGATTTGACTTCACCACTTATAAAGTCACTTTAGGAGAAAAGTACAAAATACATTTGGACATTTTTCCCTAGGCCGAAGATCAATGTCTTAGGGAACCACTTGTCCTCTGGTATCCAAATTTTAACACAGAGTTCCTGAAGAGGTTTCAGATGGAAGGCTGTAGACCCATGGCCACGTCGATGATTACAAACTGGAAGAAGATAGACACAACAGAGGATGATGAAGCTGATCCCACCTTGTATAGGCAACTCATCAGATCTGTTGTCAATCCTAGAGACAGCCTTGAGTTGTGAAAGACCAGTGCCTAGGACATCTTATATAGCAAGGAGCAAAATGATATGGCGGGGATAATTAGTAAGACAAAGCTCTCATGATGTTTCTTGTAACAGGAAAATTAACTTGAACGGGACCAAAACTTTCAGAAGTTTGATACAGAGAAAGCAATACTGCAGAGGCAAGATGTGAAACACGAATTGTATCAGACAATTCAAAGGCAGCTTTACTGCAAAGAGGGCTAGATTCTAGATACTTCACAGAGATTGATAATCATAGAGTATCTACTGCACACATAGAATAAAGAGAATACTGACTGCTGTTGAGACAACATCCAGAAATATATACCAGCACGTAGTGGGCTTATGAAATTAAGAATCCACACATGCAGACAACATTTGTAAATAACATCTCATAACAGCCAGTATAGCACAAATACAGATGAATTGAAAATGAGACAGTATATCACACCTGAGCCATATTTAAAGTGCCGAAAAGCTTATGACATAAGTATCAACAAGGATAAATTTATATCAGAAACAGTGGGCTACTCGCATTCCAGAATGTGATACAAGATAAATGGATATAAATGAAATGAACGGCTAAGCTACAACACATGGGAGAGAATTACACACTGTAATGCACCAAGACCAGAATCCTCATCGAAGATAAAACTCCTTCTCATTGAGACCCAATGGGCTCTTCACATTTGTATTAAAACTTTCACAAAGTGCATACCAGAAATTTTTTTACAGTCAATTCTTTAGAAAATTTGGAACCTCTTTTTCTCTTTTGATTTTGCTTATATAGACACATCCATACATGAGCGAAAAGATATTTTCTGAAAAATATCTTCTTCGCATGCCAAAAATTTGTTAAAGGTCCTTATCAAAATGATCAAAACTTATGACGAGGAATGCAAACCTCTCATCATTTGCGGTTAGGCACTATGCCGTTTTGAAACAAAATTTTAAACAAACGTCTGGGCAGAAAGTAAAAACACTGAGGTGAAATATAAATTCCACTTGAAACTTAAAAATAACTAACTAAAGTAAAAGTAAAAAGGCCGCTTGGACCGAATGATGAATTAACAGTGTTTCATGGACGAGAAGGGGTCGAGGCTGTTGCTGACACAAGTGGCGGAACATTTGCGGATGAGCTGGCGATCTGGCTGGCGAACTGAGTGCATCTTTGCTGGCTATCCGCTGATGGTTCGGGCATCGCTGCGAATCCTTCCACCTTGATATAGGCCTCTGTGAGGGCGTTGAAACTTGCCTCGGTGGGGAGCTTGTGCTTTATAAGATGGAGGAGGACAAACTCTTGGTGGAGGGATGAAACAATCGTTTCAGCCTTTAACTGAGCGGTTTTATTATATAGGATGTCCATTCGGTCTCTTTCTTTCTGGAGGCATGTCTTATATTCTGTTAACGACCGTAGCACAGACGGAGTGGTTGGGTCGTAGCAAGATGGAAGTCTAGCTGTTGTGATCTCGTCCCACACTGCATCGAACCGATCCACGCTTGCTACCACCTGTTGCAGGGCTCTCGAGGCTATAACTCAGGCCGCCTCTTTGTCGATGATTTTCTGACATTCAAAGGCCTCCATGAACCGACTTGGTATGCCATGCTTTTCCACCTCATCAGATTCCAACTCTTTCAAGAAAGAAATGTAGCTTCTGGCGCGCTGGGTTCTGTCAGACAAGTTGAGGTCTGCCTCCTGCAATTCCCTGTTGAGATAGAGTACCACAGATTTGGTTTCCCCCATCATTTTTAGGAAACCCCACTGTTGTGTCACCGCCGAGATTACTTCTGACCAGATTATACTTCTCGCCTCACTGAGGGTGATATTTCCCTTTAGGCGGCTGTTGGGGTCGGTGATAGTTTTCTGCTGGTTGCTCTTGTCTTCTTTTCCTGCTCGATCTCCTTCTGCAGTGTCTCTATTTTCTTGGTATTCTCAGCCAGGGAGCTTTCCAAATCAGTGATCCTCTGCCTCGCGGTGGATGCCTGCTTTTCTAATATATCATTTGAAGCTTTCGCTGCGTTCAGCTGCTCCGACAGCAAACTTGTCTCTAGTGGGGTTGTAGTAGGCGCACAGCTGTGCATGTCCCAGGTGTTCTGCAGCTCCGTCAACCTACTTTGAAGAGTGGCGATTGTTTCGGCCATTTTTTCTTTGTCCTCCTTATCCTTTGCTAGTGTGTCAGCCAATTCCGCTTTTTCTTTTTCTACTTGCGCCAATTCGGCCGTCTGAACATGGTGGGAGGCTCGAATGTTGACCTTACTTTTCAATGATGTGACCTCCTTCTGCAATTGCTCTATCAAATAACGCTGCGGGTTTGATTCTCCAGTCTCTTTTCCTTTGATTGACTCCCGGAGGCCGCGTATTTGATTTTCCAGGGCGCGGGAGTTTGCCTGTTCATTCTTGAGGGTTGCCCTCACCTGTTCATGCTTTTTCTCCAATTTTCTCAATGCAATGGTGACCCGCATTACCTCGTCCTTCAGCATGTCACCCACGACCTGAAACAAGTTACATTTGTCGGGTGTTGGCACTTTGGCCATATCAATCGCATGTTCTAGTACCCTGTAACTAGTGGTACCGGTATCAGGGTCCAAGATGGCCTCGGCCATAGACAATACTAGGTGCTCCGTGTCCGCATTCATAGAAGCCGAGACCCTGGTGTGATATTTCTCGACATACCCTCCCAACTCGGCTTTGTACTTATCCTTGATTGTTTTGTTTCTCTGGGCCCTTTCAACTGCAGCTGGTGAAGTATAATCTCCGATGGCCTGTGAGACTTCAGAGAAGTCGGAGGAGGTAACATTGTCTCTCAATACTTTGATCCCTGCCTTGCTACTGTCGGGCTAGCCATATGGTGCAAACGGCTCAAGCAGCTGTTCTTCTCCTATGACTTCTGCCTCGCTGGAGGCTGTTTTCTGCTTTTTGCGGAGGGGAGAACCTGCTCCTGAGGGACCTACTTCTTCTTCGCCCTGGCCTTTATTGACGTCTTCTCCTTCCCTTGTAGCAGATGAATCTGTCTCCATCTGCGAAATCAAAGGCCAAGTTTCAAGGTTAGCCCTCCTCTCTATAAACGGCCTTGATTCATGTGCATAAGGAGTGGACTTGTTCCTCTTTCTTCTGTTTGAGATAATTTCCCGAGGATCATAGGGCCAAGCCTTTCATTGTCTTAGGTCCATGCCTTGCAACAGCTTCTCAACAATGGGAAGGGCGTGTCTTGAATTCACAACAAATGGGCCGATTGTGATAGGGAGTCTCAGAATGAAACCCTTCTTTGCAGGGACAAAGTGGAGTTGGTCAGCCTTGAGGGTCTGCCGAATATACTCCAGAGCATAAAATCGTCGAACAGGAAACACAGGCAGCGGGTAAGGGGAAACCTCGGCTCCATAGACCCGAATTTCAGTGTAATTGTCAAATAGATACCAATCCCCAGTGCTCTGGGATTTACCGGCTTGTAGCCAGTTCTTCATTTCAGTAAAAACCCTAGGTGAGGGTGAATCATGGATGATAGTGTAGGCAATGGATATGAACTCATTTAGGAACCTGGAATAACCCTCCCCCTTTGGCAATTGGCGTACAGAACAGTTCCAGTCAAAAATTGGTCGGGGTTGGGAATTCTCCTCATATACCCTATCTAAACCCAAACCCTCAAACTTATCAGCGTGCTGATACAGGAAAAGGTAGAAGACCATCGAACAAAAGCGGAAGTGACCAGTTTCTGAAAGCTCTTGGAACTGGGTCTGAATGTTAGCAGCAAGAAAACCAGGGATATCCAGAACTACCCCCTTTTGAGACATTAACCACAAGAAATAAGCACATACCCTGGAAATTTCCCCCAAACCACCTACACCTAAAAGGCCAACGATGAGGGCAAGGATGGGCTGCACTTCTTCTGTGAATAGATTCAACGGGAAAGGATCTGCGGCGGGAAGAGACGTAGCCTGATTGCTGGTTATAGAAGAAATGAAGGCGCTTTGATGCTGCCATGGCAATTTGGTGAACTGGGAGGTTAAGGCCACTTCATTGAAACTGGTATAGGTGGCGCTGGTGGGAAAGCGGAGGGCTTGCCTGAGAATGTCGGGGGAAAGAGAAAAAATCTTATTCCCCTGTGCAGAGGTGAACGTGCCTCGGCGCTCATCATAGGCTTCTTTAAGCCAGCAAATAAAATCGACCACAGGGTAGACTTGGGGAGTAATCTGATGGTATAAACCTGATACAACTACCCGATATCGATCTCTATTGTCGATATGACGCCTAAAAAGCTGGGGTTTTATACTGCTGATGTGAAAAGGGTATTTGGGGTCACAGATTCCAGCTTGCAGGTCAATAAAAGGCTCGAATCCGGGAGGGTTTCTAGTTTCTCGGACCTGAGGAGTCTCTGGTTCAGTTTTCTTGGGCGTGCCCCTTCCCATGACTGACATACAAAACTTTTAAAAACGAAAGAAAAGCAGAGGGAATATGAGGGATAGAATACTTGTGTAGCAGGGAAATCTGCTCGGGAAAACGACGCGGGGGTGTTGATAGTGACTAGGTAGACTTTGGCACTGGCTCCCACTTAGTATATACCGTAGCTGGAAAACCTGCGAATTTTACTGCAGTAAAATACGGGAAGACTGTTATCTATGACTGAGCGTTCTGAGGTAAAAAGGCGGATAGGTGGAATAAACGGGGGGAAGTGTCGTAACGACACTGACAGTGGAGCACGCGGCGTATAGGGATTGGGGTGTCAGCTGGAAGCAGGTGAACACCACGTGCCGGGTTTAATACTGGTACGGGCCTCTGTACCAGTTAGCCTAGAAACTTACCTTACCTCTCTGCCGCATAAACCATACGATCCTTGAAATACATTATTCGCAAAACGGGTTAAATACACAGCATACCAGTCTCTAGAGCCCGCTTCCCGTTTTGCCACGTCACTGTAATTCCGCGCTTTGTTCTGCCACGTCACTGTAATTCCGCGCTTTGTTCTGCCACGTCGCTCTTCGTCTCGGGCCCACCCCATGGCACGTTACTGTAATTCCGCGGGGGTATGGGTCTCTTCCCTCTTGTCCTTCTTGACCCCCGCGGAAATTCTCACATGAAGGATTCCCTCACGTGCACCTTATGGACGCGGCCAGCTTTTTAATAATTTTTGTTGATGCGTCTTTTGCACCATGTCTTTGCCCTTTTTGCACTACCTTTTCTCTTTTGCTTTCTATTTCGACCCTTCTTATACACGTATTTCTTTTTAAGCGCGATACTAGCCTCATCATCCTTTCCCTTTAATCGGTCCTTTGAATGTTCTGCCATTAGCCAATCATTCAATACATGTCTATCCAAAGGTTAATTCGGAAGGATGACTAATGTTAATTTGTGATCAATAGGATCATCGATGTATCTGGTCAACACTAGATGAGACATCTGTTATTTAGTGAATACTCTCAGTCAGTTCATGGTGGAACCAAGGAGGGCTCACTAGGTAGTAGCCAAACATGTTCTCAGATACTTGAAGGGGACAATCTAGTATGGATTGAAGTACACCAAGGGCAATGAGGTCCAGTTGAGTGGGTTTATAGATGCAGATTGGGCTGGAAGCACAGTGGATCGGAAAAGTACCAGTGGGTACTGTTTCAGTCTCGGATTAGGAATGACTTCCTGGTGCAGTAGGAAACAAAAGTCTGTCGCACTAAGCTCAGCCGAGGCATAATATATGGCAGCAAGCACAACTTCATGCGAGGCCATATGGCTTCGTAAATTGCTCTTGAACTTACTCAAGAAGAGGATGGAACCAACCAGAATTATGTGTGATAATCAGAGTTGCATCAAGCTCTTTGAGAATCCTGTGTTTCATGATTGGTCGAAACACATTGACATTCGGTGCCACTTCATCAGGGACCATGTCCAATGGGGAGCTATGCAGTTTAGGTACACTCCTACAGGAGAACAGGTGGCAGATATCCTCACCAAGGCTCTGAGTAATATTAAGTTTACTTACTTCAGAGAAAAGATGGGGATGGTCGAGAACCCATTCCGGTAAAGGAATGGGTGGTCTTCAGAGACAGAGGGGGCCGCAATATGGATGAGGCAGTGGTAGAGTCAGTGTCACAGGCAACAATACAGAGGGCAACAACGCAGTGTTGAGAAGCAACAACTAGGACATCAAGAGTGCAGCAGGTGCTTCAGAACTAGAGCAGTATAGTGGGTACCTTGCTTGAACACTTTCCTAGCTAATAGGGAGTGTTGCTTTTTGTAGCATCGGGAAGTGTTCCAGGTCTCAAATTTTGGGGAGAGGCTTGGACAACAGTATTCCAGAGAACCCATAAATTGTTTGTGGAAATTCCACTCGGATTTTGTTTTATTAAAACAATTAATGCGATCCCTAAGTCTAAACTTAGAGAAATTAAATAATTAAAGGGTATTAATAAAGCAGAGGTTGAATCTTCTAGAAAACGAAGATCAAGTCATCTTTTAATCTAAGCCATTGATTAAAGATATAATCTGGGTCGTTGATTCATCAACGAGAAGACTATACGAGGAGGCTTGAGGGTCATTTGGAAATCAAGCCGGACACATTCTTAGTACCTGAAGGAAATCGATTCTGAAGTGAGAGAATTCGATTTCAGTGGGTGAGTTTGTAAAGGCAGGGTTTTAGAAGCAGAAGGAGGAGGGAGAGAGCAGTAGAGTCAGAGAGGAAGAAGGCAGAGGACGAGGAGAAGGCAGCGCTGAGCAGCAACACTTGCCCTCCACGCAGAAATTACGCAGTCCAGGCAGGGACTACGCAGAGGGGCTACACAAACTGACGCAAAGGGTGTAGGAGGTCATCCCGTGTGTCGGGAATTCTTCCGGGGTGTCTGGAAAATTCACATCAGGTGTATGCTACTTGATTTTGATCGTCAAGATTTCTGTAAACATTCTTTTCACTGCTGAAGATAAATATAAACTCTCATCTGCTGCACTGGTTTTCCCACATTGGGTTTTTCCGGGGACAATTGTCCAAAAATAATTGTGTTCATATGGTTGTTTCTATCTTGCTATATGTGTTATTTTTGTTCTTCTGCTTTTGATCAGAGTGAAGTACTGCAGCTGTGTTTATTTCAAAATTTACTGAAACATCTGTAAATAACTTATCTAATAAGCAGGAGAAATAAATCAATCACTGCATTAATAATTTTCAGATTGAAAATTTCACAAGGCCGAGTTCATCTTGCGCCTCTCTCTTTCTCTCTTGGCCGTGGGCATTGAAGAGGCTTAGCCTCTCTTCTCCTCCTATAAAATCCAAATTTTATTGAGCCTTCTTGGGCGTCAATTGCGGAAATTTTCAGCAAGGAAAGGTCTATGGCTTAAAGCTCAATTGTGAAGACTTTCCTTGGGTTTTAGAGGAGACTTCATGGTCTTTTCCCTCTTGTAACAACTAATAAAATTTCAATAGTTTCAGATTTAAATTTTTCTAATAATCTACTAGAAAATTAAATACAATCTGCGATTAGAAGTTTAACAGAACCATAGTTGGATTGTTGGCTTATGAGTTCAAGTATTAGGCTCGTCTTTATCTTTATTTATCAGGTTTTGAGTAACTTTATGTTTATTTTATTTGGGTGTCCAAGCATTTTTTGAGGCAAAATAAGTGTCATCTCAACATGGTTGGCTGTTAGAGTTGTAAGTCATTATTGATTGGACTCTTATTCTATTATCATCTACATGACATATTCAAAAACAAAATAGAGTTTTCTTATAATACAAGGTTTATGACAAGAAAGCACTTAGGAATGGTCCATCCCTATGCATATGTTGGACTCCTTTTCTAATCATGCTGGACAATTGTTGTATAGTAATATGAATGTTGCAAAGTGAAGTTCAGTTGGACCGTAAATTTCTGTGTGTAAGAATTATTTTCTATGTTTGCTTCCGCTGAAAATTTCTGAGTTAAAATCCGAGTGTATTTCATATTCAATAGACTCGGATTTAATTTTTTCTGGGTTAATAATCTACTAGAAAATTAAGTAAAATCTGCAATTAGAAATTTAACAGAACCATAGTTGGATTGTTGGCTTATGAGTTCCAGTATTAGGCTTGTGTTTATCTCTATTATCAGGTTTTTAGTAACTTTATGTTTATTTCATTTGGGTTTTCAAGCATTTTTTTGAGCCAAAGGGAGTGTCATCTCAACATGGTTGGCTGTTAGAGTTGTAAGTCATTATTGATCAGAGTCTTATTCTATTATTATCTAGATGACATATTCAAAACCAAAATAGAGTTGTCTTATAATACAAGTTTTATGGCAAGAAAGATTTTAGGAATGGTCCATCCCTATGCATAGGTTAGATTCCTTTTCTAATCATCCCAGACAATTATTGGATAGTAGTATGAATGTTGCAAATATCTCCGATCTCTCCCAGTATTTCCAATTTCTTTTAAGATTTTGAGGTTGCCAATGTTTTCAATATTTTTGGAGTTTTTCGAGTCCATGCTTGCCAATATTTTCCAGTATTTTCACTTGTTTTTCTGATCAGTTTCTTCCTGGACACTCGGTGATATGTTCCCTGGCATTTGCAATAAGTTTCTTTCCAGACCCTTGGCAAGAGATTCCTTGATATTTCTGAGAAGGTTCTTTCTGGATCCTCTGCAATATATGACCCAAAATTATCTTTGCGACATACTACCTCCATGGATATTAGTAGGTGAGAGCGCCATCCAGTGTGTACACACTCCTTTAATCCTGAGAGAAGCTTGCCACAGCGGGTCCCTGCTAGATTAGAGATGAAACTAGTTCCATTGCTCAATTTACTGTCAGCTGGAGTTCTCCAAACTCCCTACATGGTAATATGCTGCTGAAACCTGCAAACAAGCTATTCATGAATAAAATTAAAGCACATCCAAGACATTATACTTGTAAGTTCGTGAGTTTATTGAAACATCCCTGACATTTAACAGCGATGACTAATGACATCTGCTGTGGGAATAAAGCCTAATCAAGGCAGCAATGGAAGTTGGACAAAGTGCATACAATACAATAATAGTTTCTCTCACAAACTGCATGGAAAGTACATTCTCTATATTAAATACTTAGGGTTATTCTTAGCCATAAAATTATTGCTTAAAACATATTTTATTCATGTTTGGATGGATGAAACATATGAAAGTAGAAACGCTTCCAAGTTACACCGTAATGTCAATTCTTGATTACTAGCATACCATACATCAGGCACATCTGTTACAATATATGTAACTGAACAAAATAGGTATGAATTATGTAGTTACAGCTATAAAATTAAAGAGATAATGCTATCAATGAATTCCTTGTTCATAACTGGTCAGGATAACCTAATTTCAGTCCACTGTAGCTATAAACATTAAGTTATTGTCAACTCTGAACTGTATTGGTCACTGGAATAATTTATGCTGTTTGCAACAGAAATGGTTTGAGAGTGGGTCCATACTAAAGGGCCAAACAGTCTCCAAGCCTCTAGTTGGACCTGCTTGA
Organism: Pinus albicaulis; assembly: GCA_034641835.2. Taxonomy (NCBI): domain Eukaryota; kingdom Viridiplantae; phylum Streptophyta; class Pinopsida; order Pinales; family Pinaceae; genus Pinus; species Pinus albicaulis. The sequence goes on along the minus strand of CM076581.1, from coordinate 383,084,358 downwards.
AAATAGAGAATACCAAAATTCCTGACAGTGGCTTAAGAGACACTTTGTGGTCCTTTCTTTATCTTAATCTGAAAGATTTCAAACATGTCTTTTGGAATGCATTTTTGTCTGAGACGGAGTCCCTCACTGAAAATGTAATAACTCTGTTCTATATTTACAATAAAACACTTATCTGATCTTTATATTTAAGCAGAAAACTAATTTGCAAGAGGATTTCAACTTAAACGCTAATGACAGATTCACGGTTTTAAAAGTATTCCTAAGTTCACAAACCCAATAACCAGCTGATGCTGAAACACAATAAGTAGCTGATGCTTAGAGAAATACCTGGAAACGGTGAGCTGCAAACCAGAGTTTAATCGATGATTGCTGGATGAACTGAACAAGCTGATGACTGCTAGAACCGTGATCCTCCTCTCCAGCTGATCGGACAGATACAGAACCAAAATGTTCCTCCCAGCCAATTTAGGATTTAATCCCAAATCCGGAGGACGCCTCCTCTGCCCCCGTGCTCAGAATCCCGAGAACAGCAAGTCTCCTTTCCACAATTGATAAATTTCACCACAGCAGCCTTGTCAATTTCATGCCAAAACAAAAGCCCCTTCCTCCTTCATGTCTTCTTGTTTAAATAACAATCTGCCCCACCGCCACAACTCCATCAAGCTAAAATCCCACTGCCACAACTCCATCGAGATTTGACGTCCATAAATGTAGAAATGTCATTCGAATGTAAGAGGATATGGTTGTATTAATGAAATGTCATTCGAAGGTAAGATGATAAGGTTGTATTAATGAGATGTCATTCGAATGTTAGAGGATATGGTTGTATTAATGAAATGTCATTTGAAGGTAAGATGATAAGGTTGTATTAATGAGATGTCATTCGAATGTAAGAGGATATGGTTGTATTAATGAAATGTCATTCGAAGGTAAGATGATGAGGTTTGTATTAATTCGAATGTATTTAATCATGGTGCTTTGAATGTTTAATAATTATTCTAATTATTCTTTAAAGTTAGTTTTTTTTCTTTATGTTTGTATATTATATTTAACTATTAGTTAAATATTAGGAAGTAGGAACTTAGGGTGTGGGTTGTTACAGAAAACTGGTGTGCAGTTGTGCTAATGAGAAAAATACTTTACTTTTTGTATTGATACAGTTGCAAAAACATATAAGTTCCAACGACCATCCATTTCATAAATTCAGTACAGGTAAGCAGCAATAGATTTCACTTATAGCTGAAGTATTATTGGTCCTACTTTCCATAAGAAGCAGAAATGAAAGAATGTGTGTTGAATATTTGGATGAATAGAAATTGAACATGATGACGTACAGTGTGTATGTGTTCTTAACTAATGGGTATGAAACTGTTCATTTGAAATTATTTTCACATGCTATTTTGCCAAAGATGCTTATATTATGTGAATATTTGACATTCATTGGTGATGCACATATAAATGCAAAGAATTATTTCTAGCAGCAATTATTTTTCTTAGATGAATGACCAAAAGCCAGGATCCATGTATGCCATATTTTTTGACTTGGTTATAGTCTAGATGTGCACGATGCATATCTCTAAATACAGAAAATCTTCTATAGGTCATATGAAAACTACAACCTATTTGCATTTTAACTCTCGTGTTTGCAAGGTTCTTTCTCTGTTTCCTTGTTACATGCCAAGTAAATGGAGCACTTACAATAATTGATCTGCTTTGTTGGACCTAGTACTGATTTTGTGATGCTTATAACATATTGTTCAAAGAATAAGGGTTTGTCTTGATACACCTTGTTTATTTCTAAAAATTTTATTTGCATAGAAAAGGAAACTTATTTCCATATGATTGATCCCTAAGAAGTCATCAAGTACATAATGTTAGTTTTCTAACTCCAGTAAATTAAAAAATTATTTCCTAGTAATTTACTTGCTGATTTTAGTTTAAGTTTCAGTTTACTGAATAGAATCTACTACTTAGATTTTAACTAGCAAATAAAAAATATTTCAATGTGTTACCACTCAAATTAGCAGTGTTGGCAAGGTTCATGTAATATTTCCATCTTTGTTTTCTGTTATGATGTGGATAGGGTGGATTTCCAGGGTTTGTGATATGCAGGTCATAGAAGCGAAATTACATCATCAATGGGCCGAGAGGGTTTTGGAGGAGTTTTATGGGGTCCAACGAGGTTCACTTACTTTATTTCATCATCAGGGTCAGTTCTACACAATTTGTTCTTGGTTCCATGATTGCATTCTAACGATTCCCATTAAACGAGGATATTATCAACATATTCTAATTTGATATGCTAAAGATGTCATTTAGGAAGTATTATCTGGAGAAACACCTTAGTGTAATAGCTCGTTGGAACCAGAATGCAGAGATCTACGAGATGGGATTTTGAAAAGTGACTTTCAGTGGCTTGAGAGATTGTAGAGGCAAATTTACCATTTTTCATGATTAGGAAGTGACTTAAATAAAATAAAATGTCACTTAAATAAAATAAAAAAGGAGAGCATCTAGAATAAAAATAAAATAAAAGTGCAAGGGGAGGAGCTTCTAGAATGGAAATAAATAATAAAATAAGCGCTTCTAGAAGATTATAGAGAGATCCATCCAGTCTTTATAAGGATGAGAATTGTTGTCGCTCAAATTGTACAAGCACCGCGACAACCGCTCAGGGCGGGGGCTGTCACTCTGATTCCTGCCCACTCCGTTTTAGTAGTCTCCCAACAACAGGTTATAGGGGGTAGTTCCTATGGAAATGAGATGATGGAAAACAATTTGGGAACCAATTTGTTTGGGAGACACAGTTGAGTGGCCTAGCTACTTGGTAAAATTTAGCAAGATTAAGGATTCATTAGATCTATAATTGAGACTAGTGCCTTATGGAGTCAAAATTTCTTGCTTATTACAAATCAGAGCCAAGTAACCGGATGGAAAATTGTTGCTTAGATGATGAACTAACCTATATGAAGTGCAATTCCTAAGATCTAGCTGAAATGCAAGGATTTTGGTTACTTTTAAGTTAAATGCCTAGTCTAAGTTGAACATTCCCCTTAACTGTTTTGAGATCAGTCTTAGGAGTAGGTTGTGGGATGGAAGCCAACAGGAAGCAAGCAGAGACTTGATTAAAGATGCCTCCCCATGCATTCCAACCACCCAGTGCTTCCAACGCTGCAGAGACTGTGGCTGTGACGACTGCAAGGTCACTGTTTTAACCACTAGAAAGGGCTAAATCCCTCAACATAAAAACGGAAGGGTTGAGCCAAGAGTCTATCAACCAAGCTTATGCTTGGAGGTAAATTATTACTGCAAGCTAAGTACTAAATTGAAATGTAAGGATCATGAGTGAAATTCTTAGTTTGAGATTTACTTGATGTTCAAGTACTTTAAGTTATGATAAATATTCTAACAACAAGATTACTTATCAATGAATTAGATGAAATCTCACAACCAAGAAAGTGCCAATTAGATTAGTGCCAACAATAAATCAATCCACAAGATACTTAACCAATGATAAGAACTTAGAGCACTTATCCACCAATGATTATCAACACAAGATGTCAATAACAGTTACTCAAGATATTCCAATTATGATCTTATGCCAATGCCACAATGCCAATTAAATTTCAAATGTTCAAAGTGAGTTAACAAAATTAGATCCTAGATGTTTGAGTGTTTGAAGTGGAAAGTTAACGAATTCTCAAATCTAACTCAAGACAATCAATTATTAGAGCTTAACAACAACAAAATACTATGAAAAAGACACTTGTGATGAGATTAGGACAACAATAAGTAAATCAACATAGACCCAAGAAACAAGCAGCCTATGATAACCAAAAATGATTAATGAGATGCCCAACACTTTGCTTATGCAAATTATGAGTGCTGCCCACTTAAAGATGTAGCATTCAGAAAATTTCAGATTTGATTTATTTATTTGAGCTGTAAGAAAATGTGTGAACAACGATATATCATTGTTACAACAAGTACCAAAACATGCCCAAAACTTAAAATTAGTTTGCCAAACTGAAAATTTTGATTTTTTAGGACCTTGAAAGTATGATATTTAGAAAATATCAGATCTGAAAACTTGTTACAGTAGTAAGTAGATAGGAAAATCAGTGAGTTATTTATGCTACAAGTAGTGAGAAATTGCCAAAAATGAAAAATTTAACTTTGAGCCCTTTTAGATGTGTGATTTAGAAAATTCCAGATTTGACTTAGTAATTATGCAGAGAATTTCCAGCAAGCTAAAATTTAGTTCCAAGCTTAGTTCTTCAATGCCCAAGTGGCTAAATTTCTGGAAAAATTAAATTATGCAATTTTAGAGTATTTTGACCATTTAAAGTGTTTCTTAGGGCTTTTAAGTCTCTGTTATAAATTAGAATTTACAACTGTAATAAAATAGTGAGAAATTAGGGTTTAGAAAGAAAACCCTAGGCCAAAAGGCCTTAAAGATCACTTTTCCCAAACTTGCCAAAATTTGGTAATGAAATTGCCACCTGCAAATCAAACTTTTGAGCCCAAAATTCTGCAAATCCCACCAAGTATTCAGTCCTCAAAATTTCAGAAATGGCTAAGGGTCAAATTAGGGCTAGAAGAGGGCTAAAGACTAAGGAGAAGACTCGAGAAAGACAATGGATGAGGAATAGAGGTCAAAGAAGGATGAAAAGGGGTCAAAAAAGGGTAAAGGAAGGGAAAGCATAGGGTAAAGGTGAAAGAGAAAGTCCTAAAAGACTTGACGTTGGGGGACTAGGACAAATTAGGGCCTAAAAAGGCCACGACTAGCCTTTGAGGCAACTTTCTAGGGCTTAGGGGGGCAGCCGAGTGGCCTAGGGCCCACGGCTAGGCCTTTCAAGGCCTAAAACCCCTAACGATGGGGCTAAGGAGGGAGGTCGAGGTCTCTAGGGCTTACGACTTGCCCTAAAAAGGCCAAAAATGATGACGCAGAGGGGAAAAGGGATGACGCAGGGGGGTGGAGGCCAATGATAGCCTTGGAGAGGCTAGATCTGCGCCCGAGAGGGACGAAACACGAAATCCCAACTTAAAAAAAAAAAATAAAAAAAAAATTAGAGGCTAGATTTTACCCTCAAAGGCATAGATATAGCTCTATTCAAATCTTTCTCCACTTGATATAACCTGGAAAAAAATAGATCTATAAATACCCAAAACCCCAAATATATACAATGGTTGGCCTTGCAAAAATATTTTTAGAGGCTAGATATTACCCTCAAAGGCCTAGATATAGCTCTATTCAAATCTTTCTCCACTTGATATAACCTGCAAAAAATAGATTTATAAATACCCAAAACCCCAAATATATACAAAATCTTAAAATCCTAAAACCCGAATTAGAAACATTAATTTACAAATCTATTTACAAAATTTACAAATATACAAGGGTTTTGAAATAATTTTTTGTAAAATTTTCTTTGATAAATGGCTAAAAATACTTTGAAAATTAATGCACAGTATAGCCTTAGCGAAGTTAAATCAACCATATAAATATTTGGAGTCCAAACAAGGTCGGTTCATGCCATAGTTTGTGAACTTGGAGACCAAGGACTGGGGAACCTGCAAACACTATATATATTTATCAAGAAATGTTTTTAGACATATGGCAAATCAAATCATATAAGACAAACCCAAAATCTACCAGTAGAATGACTCTATCCCCATCTAATGAAATTTTTTTTTTGACATTAATCAACACAATATAAGAAAGCCTATACCCAACACATACCACAAATCAACAAACATTGAACACCTTGAACTGCACCCCAAAGTCTTTATTATGATTCAAATAAATGTTCCCAGCATGACAATAGTGTTACATCAATACTTCTAGAATTTTTTTTTAGCCAAACATCAGATATCTAAAGACTCAAATGACTCTCTAATTTATAAATAAATCCTCCAAGTGGAAAAATAACGGTTATTTGGCTTGATCCTCATCAAAATAATCTTGGCCGTTGATAAATCCTTGATAATCTTTTAATCTTAGCCATTGAAAATATTTGTTTTGAGGATTTTTTGAATTTCAAATTAAATCCCTTTTTTATTAGCTCAAAATTAATTATTTTGAGCTAATTTTCTCAAATATTTGACTTTGACTTAACCATCAAGGTCCATGGGTCCAATTTTTCTTGAAATATCGAATATCCCCTTAGTGGAGGACCTCCAAAAATTAGTTCTTTCGAGACCCACATATTTTTCCACGGTGGAGGTCAGTGCTAGTTCTCGGAGGATATTTTCAGAGGGCAGAAGATTCCAGTTTCCAGCCAGCAGTGAGTGCCAGTGTAGAGACAAAGAGCAACTACAGTGGTGACATAGAGATTGCATGGGTGACACAATCACTGTGCAAAGGCAGCGCAAAGCAGCTTGTGTCAGGTGCAGGTCAGTGCCGGAATGCCATGGTAGAGTGGGATTTTTCTCACAAGACTTTGTTTGTTAGATTTCTCTATATGATTTGTTAGAACCACTAATCATAAATTTGTACTCATAAGAATTACTGCATAATATTCAAACCCTTAGTTGCTGCATCAGTTTTCCCACATTGGGTTTTTCTGGGGAAAATTGTCCAAAATAACAGTGTCTATGTGTGTATACTTGTGCTAGTATTTTTTCTTGTACTTGTTTATTGTGATGATTGCAATGTATTTCATTTCGATAATTATCACAACATATGTTAAATAATTTGTTCAGTTAGACAAATAGAAGAAATTTAATCAGTTGCTGCAGTAGGATTCCGAGTAGCGGAATTTTCACATGGTATCAGAGATGACAGATCCAGAAGAGGTAGTATTGAGCAGAAAAGGGAGGATACTACGTAGGCAGTGAACCAGTTTCCCCAAAGGACTACGTAGTAGGCTCAACGTAAAGCTTCAGAAGGGACGCAATTTGCTTTTTCTGAAGGAAAAATAACACATATAAGTATGGAAGACTTAGATATCTTATCTTCTAGATTAGAAGAATATTGTGCATGTTTGTCAAGTTCAGCATCTGCAAGTGTTTGGTACATTGATAGCGGGGCTTCAGCTCATATGACTGGAGTTGAGATTATTTCTCGAGTTATCAAGAAGAGCAGATGGACTTCCAGATCACTATGGGGAACAGAACAAATGCACTCCAGCTGGGAGAGGCCCAATAATGTTTTAGATGGAAGCAGTAACTAGCACCAAGCCACGAATGTGCTGCATGTGCCAAGGCTAGGGATGAATCTAATTTCAGTGTCCCAGTTGCAGGACAAGGGATATGATGTATAATTAATTGGGAAGAAGGCATACATCAAGCATCCAAGCTGGAAGAAGAAGAGGCAAATTGGAACTCGAAGCAACAGATTGTACAGATTGCAGCTCGAGTTTCCAATGGCACTGATAGGCAACAATCTTGATGGCGAGAGAAAATTGAATGAATTATGGCACAAGAGAATGGGACATCTGCACCATGGAGCATTGAGGATTCTCAGAGAGACTATTACTGGTGTACCAGTCCTCAGTATAGAGCATGATGACGTATGCAGAAGGTGCATACTAGGGAAGTACACTAAGGCAATTTTGCCCATAAGTGATAATCGAGCAGAAGGCGCATTAGGATTGATACACTCAGACATTTGTGGCCCAATTTCCACTAGAGCGATCAGCGGTGGCGAATACTTTGTCACCTTCATTGATGATTACTCTAGGAAGACCTAGATTTACTTCCTAAATACCAAAGATGAGGTCTTTGATCGGTTCAGAGAGTTTAAAGCTTTCGTAGAGGACATTTAGGGAGGAAAATAAAGGTATTACGCTCAGATAATGGTGGAGAATATATAGATAGGGACTTCACATATTTATGCGCAAAGGAGGGCATCAAGAGAGAGTGACAACGCCATACAATCCACAGCAGAATGGTGTAGCGGAGCGGAAGAACACAACTATTATAGGGGCAACAAAAACCGTGTTATATGACCTAGAGCTGCCTAGATTCTTATGGGAAGAGGCAAGTAAGACAACTGTATATATCCATAATAGATGTAATGACCCATCTCGTATTAAAGGGAGCATAAGAATATTAGCATGCATACAAGGCATGCATATGATAGCTACATATGCATGCATTAGATGCACAACGCTAGTATAAAAATTAACCTATTATGAAAATTGCCCAGTAAAAGAAAAATGAATTAAGTTTTGAAAGTTCAAAGTAAATACCTAATTCACAAAAATATTAAATATATTGGTTGAGGTACTTAATGTATGTACTTCCACCATAATATATAACTATACAAAATAAAAGGGAAAGACAATGTATTATACGAAGTAAAAAGGGAATATAATGTATAGTAGAAAAATAAATTGAATATAATACATATTATATATAAAATAACAAGGGAAATACAATACAAAATATACAAAGAAGTTATAATATATATTAATTGTTAGATAAACGAAAAGGGAAAAATTATAATATACAAATTGTACAAACTTAAAAGAATTCATTATATATATATTATGCAATTAAAATGAGCATAAAAAAAAGTCACGGGAAGTTATAAAGTAAACTATCAATACAACATGAATTAAATATATACAATACTTTAGTCCATTACTCTAAAATGTGACTGCCTCTACGAAATGAAAGAGTAAGGTGGGAGCTGAAATTCGGTCCACCTGTGACCGATAGAGAACCAGTAAAACATTTATTAATCAGGGTCCTGAGACGGTGGAAAGGAAAGCGATGGAAGGGTTGATGTATAAGATGAGAGGAGCTGACAAAGAAGGGGGAGGAAAAATGGAGAATGGGAGGAATTTTCTTATAGCAAAGAGAGCCAAAGACACAGAGAAGCCTTGAATGTTCTTGGAATTGTAGGCACGGGCGCCAGAAGGTTTGTCTTCTGGATCTGGGGACTGTACTGGTAGACCCCAGATAGGCTGGGAGGTAAGATCGGTTTTGTAACTGCAGTAGCGGGAACAACAACACCTTTGATTACTAGGTATTCTCCTTAAATTTAAATTCTTCTTTAAAATTTCAGTTACTCTGTGGTTAAAATTAGGGCTTTATATTGTTTGGTTAAAATTGCACAGTTACGCGTTTTAGAATAAGTTTTCTGGTTAAATTGCCCAATTTGGGCCTTACAATAGAATTCCTCACAGAGCATTGGAAAAGAAAACGCTTGAAGGAGTTTTCACACAGAAGAAACCGGAAGTAGGACACCTTTAGATATTTGGAAGTCTGGCATATTGCCACATGCCAGATGAGAATTAAAGTAAACTTGATCAAACTGCAGAAAAGGGGTATCTCGTAGGATATAGCGAGACCTCAAAAGCATACATAATCTACATTCCTAGCAACAGGAAAATTGTAGTGAGACGAAATGTTAAATTTATGGAAGATAGAGCCTTCCGAAAATCTCGTGAGATGCTAACAGATGATCAGGTAGTAGAAGTTCCTTTAGTCCAACAACAGTAGGGGCAACAGGAAGGACAGGCAAGAGGACAAACACCAAGATCTAGTACAATAACCAGTACTAGCATTTCCATAGGAGAGGAAGTGTTTGGTAGTTCTCAACAGATGGAACAACAGGAACAAGAGGAGGAATTGAGAGAGCCTCCTACCACCAGTGGTCGAACCAGTAGGGAGGCACAACAGAGACTGAGGGACGCAGAGAAGTTTGTTGGAGCTCCCAGAACTGAGAAGAGGCAGCGTAGACAACCTGACAAGTACTAGACATTGGTAGTGCAGGTGGAATAAACCTCCAGTTTTCAGGAAGCCGTTAAACACCAAGTATGGGTGGATGCCATGGTAGAAGAGTACACTTCTATCATGACGAATGATGTCTGAGAAGTTGTACCTAGACTAGAGAATAGATCAGTTGTAGGATCAAGATGGATCTACAAGATCAAGTATGGTGCAGCTGGTAGCGTGGAGAAGTACAAGGTAAGGTTCGTGGCAAAGGGGTATGCAGAGAAAGAAGGTATTGACTATGAAGAGACCTTCGCCCCGGTAGGAAGATACACCTCCATCCGATTTTTTGTATCCCTCGCAGCTTAGATGGGATGGGAAATTCACCAAATGGATGTCAAGACAACGTTCTTGATTGGGGTGATAGAAGAGGGGGTGTACATAGAACAACCTGAGGGATTCGAAACCCATAAGAAGAAATATCATGTACGCAGATTGAAGAAAGCCCTATATGGGCTCAAGCAGGCACCCAGAGCGTGGTATGGTCAGATTGATAGCTACTTGCAGCAGTTGGGATTTGTCAAGAGTGATGCAGATCCCAATCTCTACTATTTAACTGTAGAGAATGAGCCTCTAATTTTGGTACTATATGTAGATGACCTGTTCCTTAGAGGATCATCTAGGCTCATAAAGGACTGCAAGAAGAATCTGGAAGCACAATTCGACATGAAGGATTTGGGATTGATGCATTATTTTCTAGGATTGGAGGTATGGCAGAAGAATGGAGAAATCTTCTTAGGGCAAGTGAGATATGCCATGGAAATTCTGAAGAGGTTCAGGATGCAGGATTGTCAGTCCATGGCGACGCCCATGTTCACCAACTTGAAGAAGATGTTGAGATTTTGTTTATTGGGGTAGCATCGGGTGTGCTCTAGCCTTGAAACTTTGTGGAGGGGCTAAGAAACACTTCACTTCCAAAACCCAGAAAGCGTTTGGAGAAATTTCATCTGGGGTTGAAGTTATTCAAATAATTAAATTTTTAATGAGGACCCTAAGTCTAAACTTAGGAAATTGGAAAAATTAAAGTGAATTAATTAAACACATGTGTTGAAATGTTCTAAGTGACGTGGATCAAGCAGTCTTTTAATTTTAGCTGTTGATAAGAGATTAAATCACTGCCGTTGATGTCTCAACGAAAAAGTATAAGAGAAAGGCTTGAGGGTCAGTTGGAGATACAGACACACGGAGGCAAAGCTGAGAGACTGAGCTGAAATTCTAGGGCGGGTTTGCTAAGAATTTCCAGAAGAGTTTTCTACAGCGAGGGGTAGTATTGGCTGAGGGGATGATCTGATCTTGGAGCCAAGAGTCAACAAGAGGCAAAGGAGCAGCATTCAGGAGCAACGCAGAGAAGCAAGGGCAGCAGTAGCAACTACGCAGCGCAGAGGCTTCAGCCGTTATGTAGGTACTACGTAGGCCTAGGAGGGGCAGTGCTGTAGCTTCAGGGGGCCACTAGGGTAACGCAGAGGCCTTCAGAGGCAGCGTAAGGACTGCGTCACCCACTCTGGGGTTACGTAGTCCCCTTCTGAGCAACGCAGAGGCACGCAGAGCCTAGCAAGGCTAACGCTAGGGCTTCAGGGGCAGCGTTGGGGTTTCTAGGGCCAAAAATTGGCTGAGTCTTGTAAATCTCGTTTGAGGGTGTGGATCAGTCAATTTTGGGTCTCAAAACAACAAGTATTGTTGCGGATCTATTATTTTCTCTGTCGGGTTAACCAGTTGGGTGCCCAGATTTGTTGTACTCAGATTCTACATAATAATAATAAACCCTCATATTTGCTGCATCGGTTTGCTTGCATTGGGTTTTTCCAGGGACATTTGTTCGAAAAATCTTTGTGTCACTTTGTTGAATGAGTGTATTATTCCGTAAATGATCTGTATATGTGTAGGCTGTTAGTTGTGATTACTTCGGTATTTTTTGAATATTTTTCGGAAATAACTTGTATAATTTAATCAGGAGAAATAAACAAAGATACTACAGTAGGATTTCTGCATTAATGTATACAAAATTTTTCACATGGTATCAGAGCAATCGTAGATCACGCTGAATCTCCAGCAAATCAGCTAAAGAATATTTTTCTGCAAGGTAGCAGCGGAAGCAACAAAGATATAGAGAGGGTAGCTCAGCAGCAGGATGAGGCAGGCCCAGGAGGGGCAGCGTTGCAGCTTCGGAAGGCCGTCAGGGTTACGCTGAGGCTATCCAGGGTAGTGTTTGGACTGCGTCACTTAGTCTGGGGTTACGCAGTCCACTTCTAAGCAGTGCAGAGGTTGTGTTGGGCCAATCTACTCACGTAGAGGCCAGCTAGAGGGACACAATCCAATCTTCTTGTGTGTTTGCCGAGATCCGGAATGCAGTGCTTCAATTCTTTAGCAGTGTTGGTGTGGTGGAGATTCTGTCGGTGCAAAATTGTGCCTAGCTAAATCAACAAAGAGCGGGAGGAAGACAGTCACTTAGCAGATCTGAGCCAAACAGATTTGATATTTGATCAGGAGGATTGGAGAGAACTGTATGATTGTCTTTGGTTGAAGATTTCGAGGAGGGAAATCAGTTTTTTCAGAAGGAGTAGTTTCTAGAGGGTTTCTAGTCACCAAGAAACCCAAATCCAACATTTCTGTGTTACCGTAGAAAGAGGGAGAAGAGTACTGCTTCCGTCAGATTTGAGCTAGATGGCTTCTCATGGGCTGAGAGATCAGGATAGTTTGGACGGTGTGTCCAACTTCGTCATATGGAGGGCCAGGATTCTATCAGTCCTGGATGAGTACGACATCAAGAACAATGCAAAAAATGTCCTAGCTGAGCCTGCAGATCCTGATCCTTTGAAGAAATTTAATGAAAATAAAGTGTGGGAAAAGCGTTTGATTATGGACAGAGTAAAGGATCATGTTGTGCCACACATTGCCGGAAAGAAGACGACAAATGAGATGTAGACCGCTTTGGGGGCTATGTATCAAGGAATCTCCGTTCAACGAAAGATGCTTCTAGAGAATCAGGCTGTTCCAAATGCAGAAGGGTGAGGAGGTGGATCCCTTCCTTTTCCATCTACAGACTATCCGGGATCAACTGATTGCCATTGATGCACCTCCGGATGTGTAATATCCCGGATGGGATATTTTAACTAAAATGCAGAAAAAGACTGAATACCATAATTTTGCCGTAAAATAAACATGTATTCAACAGAAGATTGCCATGTAAAATAAATGACAGGAAACACTGCAATCCAATACCATATAGAACAGAAGGAAAATCTCAGCTTTTATTATAGATAATAGAAAGGGTTTACATATAGATCTGACCCAGATAATGCTGAGATAGAAAACTGGCCACCCAAATAAGCTGCTGAACTGTTCTGGCCACAAACTGCACTGCTGCACTCTCTCTCCGGCAACAGCTGAAACGGAACCCACTGAAACTGATGAAGCCCAAGTTGAAGATCTGAATGATCCTCACACCAAGCTCTGAAGCTCTGTGAAACTCCTAAGTGAAGTCTCCTCAAGAGAGTTGGGTTTTCGTCCAACACTCACAAACCACCCGAGGGTTTCCGTCCTGGGGCTACAGCGGAAGTAGAGAATCCACGTTCTCAAACCTCTCATACACAATAAAAATGATCTATATCAAAGATGTCTCCCAATGGCCTTCTCCCTTCCTTTTATAGATCCCTTGGAGCCTTCTAGAGCATTATTTTATTATTATTTTATTTATGGAGCACTTTTCCCTTTTTATTAAAATATTATAAAATATTCCTTTTTAATACAGAAAAGGGTATATCGGCTACCACGCCTCCTCTGGTCACTGAAATCTCGGTCTAACTGTCCCATCGTGTAGGTCTTCTCGTCCCGGTTCCGATGAGCTATTACACTAAGGTGTTCCATCGCATATTCCTCCCGAAATGCCACCTTGAGCATAATTAGCTGAGTTAAGCCAATAAATAACTCAAAATTCCGAAAGTTATCGGAATGCATCGGAACGAAAGCCAAACTGCTCGGATGATGGAGTATATCAAGCGAATGCCTCCAGACACCATGAAAACTCCTCAAAACTCCTCTGAAAAGCTCCTGAGCCCACTGATAGCACCAATCTGTACCTGTGACCTGTCTGCTCCTAACTTTGGAAGTCCCTCCTAGCCCTGTTATGGATGATACCAAAAATGGGGATATTACAGACCTCCCGCCCCAAGATTGCTTGCCCTCAAGCAATCGAAATTGGTGGACCACTCCATTGGCCTGCCGCCTCTCAGACCCAATGCCTGGATCCCATACCAACCTCTGGGTGCTGCCGTGCACCTGTGTCAAACCTCTCAGAACAGACCCCTCAATGTCGGGATCCCAAACTGATCTCTCTCTGTCCCAGTCAACAAACAATCCTCCTGGATCCCATCGCCACCCTGGCCTATCATCTCCCAAGTCCCACGGCTCGGGCTGCACACTGCCTCTGACTATAGCTGATGCACCATGAAATGAAGTCGGCCAACAAGCATCAATGCTCCCTGGCCCCTGTTGTGCTGTACCTATAACTGTATAAGCCGCTTCACCAACTGCATACCAACTCATCACCTCTCTCCAATCCATCTCCTGGCTCAATCCCATGCTGATCCTGCTCTTCTGAAATCGGGAAGGAGTCCTGAAGTAACGACAATCGGTGCCCTCCTGCCAACTGGAACCTATAACAGCAACTATGTCCAAGGGCCCCTGCTCTGCTATGCTCCCTATGACGAATACTATACCACCAAGAGGGTACCAACTCATGATCTCCCGCCAGTCCATCCTGGAAGAAGAATCCGATGTAGCAACAACTGCATATGGAATATACCTAGAGTGTTGCTGCCAGCCCGTAATCGACTCACACTGATCTGCCCTATCTGTCAAAGGAAGCTGCCTGTAGGGAGAAGCCCTTCTCCCTATAATGGGCCAAAGTGGGCAAGATATGCTGCAAGCCCCATCGATGTACTCCTGGAGAGTACTACTCACTGAAAATACTGCAGCTCTGCTGATTGCGGGTACATCTATCGACACCTCATCAATGTGTCGGCCCAAAGATGGATGCTCCAACTTGCCCTCTGATTGTACCATCAGGGAATCTAGTCGTTCCCTAATGCGGACCAACTTGGCCGCCGACTTGGCACAAGTCACTCTCATACCCTCCAGCTCCTGGTCCGGCAATAAATTGGCCTCCCGTACTGACGTGGCCTCCTCTCTCAAAACACGAAGGTCCGTCCGAAGCCGGTGATACTGCTGCCTGCGACCATCATCCAATACCTCTGTACCTGCTAGTGCCCTAACTCCCTGCAAAACTATCCCGTCGACCTCCAATGTCTCTAGAGGACATGGATCTGCAACTGGTGTCTGCGCATCTGACTGCTCCTCCTCAAAGGCTGACCCCAAGGTTAGCTGCATGTCTATCATAGGCTCAGTGTGGGTGCCCATCTGGATCTCACCCAAGGAAATGTCATGCCTGGTGTCCATAGTATCCTCCTCTGCTGACTCAGGCTCCATCATATGCTGCTCTGGCTGAATCGTCACAAGTGACTCATCACCCAGAGTATCACCTATACAGTCCCCAGACTGCTCACCCTGCACACTAGAACACAGCTCTGGTCTACTGTCATCATCATCTCTGCATGGCTGCTCTCGCTCCCCAGAAGCATCCTCAACTGATCCCATGGACTCATCTGAAGAAGAGCCCTCACCCTGGCATACGGATGGAATGTCTACCTGCTCTACCTCATCTGCATCTCTCACACATGAGTGATCAGGCCCCCAAGGTTCTTTGCAAATGAAGCAAAGTCCCTTCCTCCTCAGCTCATTTCTGTTGCCTGACCGACGGAACTGGAGCCGCTCCTCCCTGGTCAACTGTCTCCCGAGAAACTCAATGTTCTGCTCAACTAGCCCTTGGGCTAGCTCATAAGCAGCAGGCGAGACCAACCGCGTCCTCCTCCAAATGTTCAGCAACCTAGTCTGCAACTTCCGACAAATGGTCTCATCGTGTCCCATACATGACGACAAGATGGACTGCATGTGTGCTATGACAATATCAGGAAGATGTTTCCTAATGCTAAAGAAGCATCGGAACATCTGCAAAATCAGGTCATCACACTCAAGATGGAACATGATCTCATAAGTTCGGCCCATGGCCATGGCTTCAAGAACCTTAAACTTCCTCCTAAATGTAGAGCCTGCACCGTTGTCCCAATCCCGAAAGGTTCCTACTATCAATCTGAAAATTCTTCTCATAATATCATCATTGTAGGGAAGGTAGGGTGCTGTTATCCTCAAGATATCGCTGAAGCAAGAGGCAACTATCAACTGGACTCTCCCACTTGGAGGTTCCAAGAATCTGGCTTGTATTAATGCAAGCATAGCTGGCTTCAAAGCCCAATTCAAACACCAATCAGATTGCTGTACCTTTGAAAGGCAGGATTCTAGTTCCTTTAACATGGAAACGTCAATTTCTGATCTTTCATTCTGTAAGTCCATCCCTTGTACCAACAGCCAGTTTCCCACTTCTTCCCTTTGTTTATTCCTCGGATGCTCTTGTTGGAGCAATTTATGTACCTTCTTGGAGAAGGGTCTGCTGTTCTGATTTGTTCTCTGGTTTTCTGCTTTTATTTTCATCCATCTGTTTAGAAATTCCTCCATCGTTCAACCAATGTAAAGGCCACTGTTTTTCTGAGTTCAGTGCACCTTTCTGAGTTTGCTATATAATTCCCAGTGAAGTGTTTTAGCAAACAGATTTCTTGCACAATGTTGCATGTGCAATTCTGAGTTGTCTCAACTCAGCATTGCACTAATTCAGTTTTATAGCTGAAATGAGGCATACAGAGACTGAGAGGCCCTGTCTATAGAAATGCTTCTAATGGCAGTATTTCAGATGTCATCAAATAAATTTCTGGTCACTATAATATGATGCTACAGCCATCAGACCAATTGTATCTTTGATAAGCAACCCAGGAAAATATATGTTTCAGATATGCAGTCTCATACAACCAATTAAAATTTAATTGCAAAGCATAAATTCGTTATAGAAGAACCTGGTACTGATGTGTTGACTCAACTTAGTGCAAGATAATCGTTCCTCGCCCAGTGAAGTGCCCAGAATTTGTTCTACGCCCAGAATGCTGCTCAGAAATGGAACTTGACGTTATATATCATCACCTCCACATTTTTCACAAATTCTGTACTAGTGTCCCCACTTGCTATTCAACGGAGGTTGTATTTGCTGCGATGATGTATCTCAACAGAATGTTCATAGCGCCACTCAGCTGAAGGCTACGTTACATAGTCGGCTTTCAATCCAGGGAAATTCCTTGATGCAATCCGCTGCCACAATGTCACGGCTCTTTGCAAATATTAATCCACCACCATACCTTGGCCTTTTAACAATTCTGCGGCTAACAGAAAGATGGAGCTCCCCTCTAAAATAGCTCACGGTCCCTTCAAAATTTTGAGTCTGTGAATGCACAGTGAAAATGAATAATTGGCCTTTCTATCCTGCGTAACCTCTACCTGCTCTGGGAATCACCTACATGACACGTTCCTCTGCGTGGCTCGATCCGGTGGGTGTGGCATCCAACTCAGATCTTCGTTCACCTCTGTTCACACCTATAGCACTGTGAGTGAAGCCGGCCTTATTCCTCGGCTCTCAACTCTGCCGACCTACGGTATCTTCATTAAAATTTTCGACCTGGCAATTTCGAATTGTTCAATGTAATACTCCTTGGTTTGGTGCCCAAAATGGGGGGCTGTAACAAACTCTAATTTGATTGGCTACAGGTTCCTCGATCTACTCTTCACATGCTCACGTTCACTGATTTCCAGCGCACAACCCATAGTACCTATTGCTCAATCGTGGCACAGTTGAGCTGATTACACAGTCAGTAATATGCGCCTTTCGTCCACTTAGCATTGACTTCTGATTGGTCAGCCCGCCTTCTTGACCTGGTGGAAATTCGCTATGACCTCCCTGAGCACAAATGTTTCATTCATTGATGATTGGCCATCCACGATCATTTGCACCATCAAACTTCGCATTTCAAATTATGTCGCGATTCTTCTAGTCCCGACAAAACAATATTATCCTCCCGCGGGAAACAACTCGAAGTCTTCAGCCGCATAATGACACAGCTCCTGCAATTGAATTTTTATGATGAGATCGGCTTCGATCTGGTAAATTTTACGCCCAACATCTATCTCTGCTCAGAGATGCATTCCTTCTTGATTCCCGGCTGACAGTGGTAGCGATTAGCTTACCCCGGTGTTCGCGACGCAGTCAATCTTTACACGTTGGTCGGTATTGCTTTTTGGCAATTCGTGGCCACCTCAGCGTTCTCGAGCCCGCACACGACTTTCCTCCATCGTGGCAATGGCAATAGGCTCGAGTAATACAACCGCTGCCCTATTCTGCCCTGAATTTGTTGTTCCAACAGCAATCTCGACTTTTAAGAAATAATAATTTCGTCTCTACGCGAAGATAAATTCGGCCCTCCACACAATTGCATACCCTTCTGCTCGACGTTCAAGAAATTGACGTCCGATCTACCTCCGTCGGCCCACAGATTTACAGCGCAGGAATGAACGTGGCCAACAATGAAATTGATGCCCTCGATTTTGGCCAAGACGTCTGCAGTAACCCTTTACTATACGATTCCATTTTTTTATTTTTTTTTTATTTTTTCCTCTTTTATACCCTTGAGATTTATCTGCAACGATTTTTGTTCTGGCAGATATGTCCTCTTTGACAGCGATATGGAAAATTTCTCCAGCCAAACACTGATGCTGGCAAAATAGATGAATAATAATAGCTGCGACTAAACCCTTGATTTCAGATTTTCAAATCAACCCCACGGCTGAGCCAAGGACGAAGCTCCGATACCACTGTAATATCCCGGATGGGATATTTTAACTAAAATGCAGAAAAAGACTGAATACCATAATTTTGCCGTAAAATAAACATGTATTCAACAGAAGATTGCCATGTAAAATAAATGACAGGAAACAACACACCAGTCAATACCATATAGAACAGAAGGAAAATCTCGGCTTTTATTTATAGATAATAGAAAGGGTTTACATATAGATCGACCGAGATAATGCGCACGAGATGGCAGCCTGGGCATATAAATAGAGCACATGCGGCCACAAAGGCGCACTTTCTTGCACTCTCTCTCCGTGTGGTGACAGACCAGGCGAGTGAAGCCCAAGTTGAAGATCTGAATGATCCTCACACCAAACTCTGAAGCTCTGTGAAACTCCTAAGTGAAGTCTCCTCAAGAGAGTTGGGTTTTCGTCCAACACTCACAAACCACCCGAGGGTTTCCGTCCTGGGGCTACGGCGGAAGTAGAGAATCCACGTTCTCAAACCTCTCATACACAATAAAATGATCTATACCAAAGATGTCTCCCAATGGCCTCCTCCCTTCCTTTTATAGATCCCTTGGAGCCTTCTAGAGCATTATTTTATTATTATTTTATTTATGGAGCACTTTTCCCTTTTTATTAAAATATTATAAAATATTCCTTTTTAATACAGAAAAGGGTATATCGGCTACCACGCCTCCTCTGGTCACGGAAATCTCTGTCTAACTGTCCCATCGTGTAGGTCTTCTCGTCCCGGTTCCGATGAGCTATTACACTAAGGTGTTCCATCGCATATTCCTCCCGAAATGCCACCTTGAGCATAATTAGCTGAGTTAAGCCCATAAATGACTCAAAATTCCGAAAGTTATCGGAATGCATCGGAACGAAAGCCAAACTGCTCGGATGATGGAGTATATCAAGCGAATGCCTCCGGACACCATGAAAACTCCTCAAAACTCCTCTGAAAAGCTCCTGAGCCCACTGATAGCACCAATCTGTACCTGTGACCTGTCTGCTCCTAACTCTGGAAGTCCCTCCTAGCCCTGTTATGGATGATACCAAAAATGGGGATATTACAGGATGAAGGGCTCTTGGTAAGGATTGCCCTGAATGCAGTCCCTGAGGAATGGGAAACGTTTTTCCAAAGCATATTAGGCAGGGCAACGTTACCATTCTGGGCAGACATGTGGGCAATCCTTCGCCAAGAAGAGATCGGGAGGATCACCAAGAGGCAGAACAGTAGCAGCAGAACTGTCAAAGTAAATAAAGAAGAGGAGGATGATGAAGCCCTTGCGTTGAAGGAACGAAGGCAACAAAGGAAGACGAAGAGGGACCTATCCAAGGTCTGGTGCTTTAACTGTGGCGAACTTGGACATTTCACCAACACTTGTCCTAAGAATAAGGACAAAGGAGCTTCTAATTCCAAGGTTGTAGCAGCAAAGGACGAAGGGAGTGAAGATGACGTAGCCATGAATGCTCATAAGCCACGTAAGTGGGGTGACATGGATCTGTAGAGAAACTATAGATTAAGGTGGCAGAATCCTTGAGTCAGCCCTACTCTTGGATCACATACAAGCTACGAGAGCCTGAAGATGGTAGTGAGACAAGTAGATGGATGCAGAAGTTCACAGTAAAGCATAGAGCAGTTTTGAGATGCTGTAGAGGGAGCTACACAGTGCAGAGGCAGCAACATTGTAGAGGCAGCAGTGCAGAGGCTGATGGGACTTCAACAACGCAGAGAGGCAGTGCCCACGCAGTGTAGAGATGTAGCAGTGCAGGGGCTTCAGGAGGACAATGTAAAGCAGCAGCCAAGGTAACTTTAGTGATGGGATGCAGCCTGACTTGTTTGTCAACGATTGGGCAGGAGTCTTTCATTTGCTTACTTCTCGGCAACTGAGTTGTAGTGCTGCAGTTAGCAGTGGCAGTGCTATGGGCAGCATGATGCAGCAAATTGAGAGGGAGCTGCAATACAGATGTGGCAGTGTCAGTAGCAGTGACATGGGCAGCAGTAAAGAGAGCAACAACGCAGTGGATGGAGGGCAGCAGGCCAAGCATCAACAGTGCAAAGACCAATGACAAGATCTTGTGATACATGTTGTGGATGTATTACTAGAGCACACTCTGTGCTAAGAGGGAGTGTTGAGATTTTGTGTATTGGGGTAGCATCAGGTGTGCTCTAGCCCTGAAACTTTGTGGAGGGCCTAAGAAACACATCACCTCCAAAACCCAGAAAGCGTTTGGAGAAATTTCTTCTGGTGTTGAAGTTATTCAAATAATTAATTTTTTTAATGAGGACCTTAAGTCTAAACTTAGGAAATTAGAAAAATTAAAGTGAATTAATTAAACACATGTGCTGAAATGTTCTAAGTGACGCAGATCAAGCAGTATTTTAATCTTAGCAGTTGATAAGAGATTAAATCACGACCGTTGATGTCTCAACGAAAAAGTATAAGAGAAAGGCTTGAGGGTCAGCTGGAGATACACACACATGGAGGCAGAGCTGAGAGACTGAGCTGGAATTCTAGGGTGGGTTTGCTAAGAATTTCTAGAAGAGTTTTCTGCAGCAAGGGGTAGTATTGGCTGAGGGGATGATCTGATCCCAGAGCCAAGAGTCAACAAGAGGCAGAGGAGCAGTATTCAGGAGCAACACAGAGAAGCAAGGGTAGCAGCAGCAGCTGCGTAGCGCAGAGGCTTCAACCGCTACGCAGGTGCTACGTAGACCCAGGAGGGGCAGCGTTGCAGCTTCAGGAGGCCACCAGGGTTACGCAGAGGCCTTCAGAGGCAGCGTAAGGAATATGTCAGCTAGTCTGGGGTTATGCAATCCCCTTCTGAGCAGCGCAGAGGCACGCAAAGCCTAGTAGGGCTGACGCTGGGGTTTCAGGGGCAGCGCTGGGGTTTCTGGGGCCAGAAATTTGCGGAGTCTTGTAAATCCTGTTTGAGGATGTGGATCAGTCAGTTTTGGGTCTCAGAACAACAATTATTGCTGCGGATCTATTATTTTCTTTGTCAGGCTAACCAGTTGGGTGCCCAGGTTTGCTGTACTCAGATTCTACATAATAATAATAAACCCTCATATTTGTTGCACTGGTTTTCTTGCATTGGGTTTTTCTGGGGACATTTGTCCGAAAAAACTGTGTCACTTTGTTGAATGAGCATATTATTCTGTAAATGATCTGTATATATGTAGGCTGTTAGTTGTGCTTACTTCGGTATTTTTTGAATATTTTCCGCAAAAAACTCGTATAATTTAATCACAGGTAGGAGAAGTAAACCAAGATACTACGTAGGATTTCTGCATTAATGTATAAAGAAATTTTCACAGAAGATAGATCCATTAGGAGACAATGAGGTGGACCCCACCTTGTACAGACAACTCATTGGGTCACTCATGTATCTGGTCAATACCAAGCTAGACATTTGTTTTGTTGTTAACACCCTTAGTCAGTTCATGGTGGAACCAAAAAGGGTACATTGGGCAGCAACAAGGCACATTCTCATATATGTGTGGGGAACAATTGGATATGGGTTGAAATACACCCGAGAAGATGATGTCAGATTGAGTGGGTTCAAAGATGCAGATTGGGCAGGAAGTTCAGCAGACCGAAAAAGTTCCTCTAGGTACTATTTCAGCGTTGGATCAGGAATGATCTCCTGGTGCAGCAGGAAATAAAAGTCGGTTGCATTGAGCTCAGCCAAAGCAGAATATATGGTAGCCAACATAATAATGTGTGAAGCCATATGGCTTAGAAAGCTTCTTGTGAGCTTGTTCAGAAAAAGGATGGTGCCGACTAGTGTTTACTGTGACAATCAGAGTTGTATGAAGCTCTCTGAGAATCCAATATTTCATGATCGATCCAAACACATAGACATCAGATGGCATTTTATCAGAGACTGTGTTTAGCGTGGGGAAGTACAACTGCAATAGGTTCCCGCATGAGATCAAGTAGCAGATGTGCTCACAATGGCTTTAGGAAGAGCGAAGTTATTTCAATTTAGGGAGCAGATGGTTAAGGTTAAGAACCCGTTTTAGTAGCAGATGGGTTGTCAGTAGCAACATATTAGAGGTAGTTGCAATGCAGTGGTAGTTGGAAGCAGTATGCAATGTCAGTAGCAGTACAGATGCAACATTTGTGCAGAGTTGATGGGCAGCAGGGTCAAACATCAGCAGTGCAGAGGGAGATGCTTCAAGGTCAGAGCAGTGTGCAACAGGGCATATTGTTAGAGCACATTCCTCGCTAAGAGGGTAGCATCGGATGTGCTCTAGGTCTCAAATTTTGTGGAGAGGCTTAGACACATGTATTCCAGATAACCCAGAAATCGTTTGGTGAAATTCCACACGGATTTTATTCTATTAAAATAACTAATTATTTTTAAAGGGACCCTAAGTCTAAACTTAAGAAATAAAATAATTAAAGGGAATTAATAGAATATGTGTGTGAATGTTCTAGAAAAGGTGGATCAAGTCAAAAGTTATTCTTAACTATTGATTAGAGATCTAATCTGGGTCGTTGAAGTCTTAACGAGAAGACTATAAGAATGGCTTGAAGGGTCATTTGGAAAACACATTGAGAGGGAGAAAGAATCCAGAGATCGAAATTATTTAGTGAGCAGTGCTCAGGGAGAAGATCGATCGAGAGGATTCTCACAGAGAGGGCCAGAGATAATTTCTAGAAGGAATAATTCCAGATTTGGAGAGTGCATAGGGAGAAGACAACAGAAGCCACAGGAAGCTGCGTAGAGCTAGTGACGCAGAGATTACGCTGGGACTACGAAGAGTTGTAGACGGAGTTTCGTTTTCTGTTGAGAAGACAATGGAGGGTCAGTGCTAGTTCCCAGAGGATATTTTCGGAGGGCAGAAGATTCCAGTTTCCAGCGAGCAGTGAGTGCTAGTGCAGAGACAAAGAGCAGCTACAGTTGTGATGCAGAGACTGCGTGGGTGACGCAGTCACTACACAGAGGCAGCGCAAAGCAGCTTGTGTCATGTGTAGGTCAGTGTCGGATTACCACGTAGAGTGAGATTTGTCTCGCAAGACTTTGTTTGTCAGATTTTTCTATATGATTTGTCAGAATTGACAATCATAAATTTGTACTCAGAAAAATTACTGCATAATATTCAAACCCTCAGCTGCTGCATAAGTTTTCCCACATTGGGTTTTTCCGGGGACAATTGTCCAAAATAACAGTGTCCATGTGTGTATACTTGTGCTAGTATTTTTTCTTGTACTTATTTATTGTGAATACTGCAGTGTATTTCATTTCAATATTTATCACAACATATGTTAAATAATTTGTTCAGTTAGACAAATAGAATAAATTTAATCAGTTGCTGCAGTAGGATTCCGAGTAGCGGAATTTTCACAGTTGTTACATACATTCATGGTCGTACTAGCATCATTTACATTAAAAACTTGCAT
Source organism: Pinus albicaulis (assembly GCA_034641835.2). Taxonomy (NCBI): domain Eukaryota; kingdom Viridiplantae; phylum Streptophyta; class Pinopsida; order Pinales; family Pinaceae; genus Pinus; species Pinus albicaulis. The sequence goes on along the minus strand of CM076581.1, from coordinate 383,060,374 downwards.
AATGGTTTAACAATGACTCAATAAACTACTGATTGATGATCTGATCTTTTGAAATTTTCTGGAAAATCTACTTCCTTGGAGCTTTGACAAAAAGTGTGCAACATCTTGCTGGATATGGGGACATGTTGCTTCCATGAAGTAACGTGAGAATCCTAGAAGCCTACATCCAAGAAAACAAAAATGCATCAAATAGATATCCATTCAAAATCGAAATCATCATGTGTACATAATCAATCTTGCTGGAATAGTACTCTAACAAACTGAAACATGAAAGACACAACATAAATGCGTGAAATAAAATTAACTATTGACATCAAATAAATAAAAGTAGGGTTAGAGTTACTATACAAACGATGCCCTATGGCATTAGATGTATTCAACATATTGCATACTAAGCATCTATCGGCTTTCCGACAAGTCTGTGGGCTGCTTCTCGGATGTGTGATGTTGAATTATGAAAATGCTAGGACTTTGACTTATCTGAATATCGAGTTGTTATCAGCCTTCCAACGCATCAAACCTCTTCCTTCTTTTTTTCTTTTTGCTTTTCTTCTTGGTGGGCTGTGATGTCATTAATGAGACCACTATAGATTTCCTGTCTTGTTCTTGAAGATGCTTGGACGAAAGATCTGAAGAATTTGAAGTAATCCCAATCTTATTCTAAATATACTTTTTCAATGGTGACACGTAAGCTTGATCTTTCTTAACTTCTTTTTCAGCAATGACACTTCTAGTTAACCTATATTCAATGGGACAAGTGACCTCCTCAGAATTAGATGAGAATCACTCTGGCATATTAGGAGGCTTATGATTTGTCAAAAGTTCTTTGTTTCTTTTATCATTTGATCTATGCTGATAGCCCTGCTCCTGTGACCTTTCCATTTTTTGCAGCTTATTTAGAAGAGTGATCTTTTCAATTCTTATGGCATCCATTTTCTTGGAATGTTCATCCTTCGTAGCATTGGTTTTTTTGGCATGTTTTCTTCCATGGTCAACAAATTATTCTGAAGACATATCTAACCAGCTTCCATATCCTTAATTACTTTATCATGATTTACTTGAATAGAATTTATTTCTTGCTTATGATTTTCTTCCATGGTGATCAAACAATTTTGTATGGTGGCCATCTGATTAGAATGATTAATCTCCATGGTCTTCAGTTCCTTAGCATGTTGTTCTTCTATGGAAAATAACCTGTTCTAAAGACTGACTTCCCTATCCTGAATAGAGCTCATTTCTTTCTCATGATTTTCCTTTATGGAGCTTAGCTCTTCAACATGCTTTTCTTCAATAGCCATCCATCTGATGTGCATGCATCTCATTTCGCTAGAGTGATCAACTATCAATTTCTCTTGATTAAGTCTCATGGTTTCCATCATTTGAGTTAACTCATTGATAAGATGCTTATCATTTTATTTTTCATCATCAATATTAATTTGATCCTTCATCCCCGCCTTTCCACTATCAAGGATCCTTATTGGAATGACACAAGTGGATTCATCACGAGAACGGTCACAAGGCCTGCAATATGGAAAAAATTGATGTAGCACATTCTCTTGACACCTTTCTATGATATTTGGGTCTTTTGCAGGATCACTTTCATCCTTCTTCATAGTATTAGAGGCACAAGGTGGGCCCCCTTGATTTTCATATCTAATTTAAAAGCATCGATGATGGTTTGTAAGGAGTCAAAAGAATCGTCAAGAAAATCACAAAAGCAATTCCTAGCATCACCTTCCAAGGAAAGGACAAAGAGTTGCATCTTGACGTCTTCATGATTGCGTGCAGTTGCATGAGCATATCTTTCCAGACAAATTCTGAACCTTTGGATATGCTTTGTAGCAGTGATTGCATCATTACCCGTGAAAGCAGGTAATTTATTAATAGCCATTTTCGGGATGTCATAAGGAATGCTAGTAAAATGCAAAGGGGCGAACAAGTAATCCATGATGAATTACTTAAGGGGACAAGGAGCTAATGGATGTTAGAGAGAAATACTTGTTCAAGAACATTAAGAGATCCACAAGAAGCGAGCTTTTAGCAGAAATTCTTGTAAAAAATGAAAGAAGTGGAGTCGCCACTTGAACATGAATCTAACTCTTAAATCCAAAAAACCAAAATTTTTTGTCAGGGAGAGGCAGATGGATATCAGGGAGGGATTCTTGTCTGGGAAAAATGAGTGCTTAATAGAATGTAATTTTTTCAGCTGAGCTTTGAGAGTGGGGTTAAGCAAGCTACCGGGATCTCTTCTAGAGTAAGCTCTTGTAAATGGATGAATAAGTGGAGTCACCACTCAAACAGGAAACCAACCAAAATATCTAGGTGCTAAAGGTGTGAATGAACAGGATGAAAGGATTAGTGGGAAGAAGAAATATAAGGTGATGAAAAGATGAAGAATGATGAAAGATGAACGATTAGAAAAAATGTCGTTGAAGCGTCGAGAATGAGATAAACTCCTCCCCAGAAATGGCACCAAAAATTGTTGCTCAAATTGTATAGGGACCGCGACAACCACTTAGGACGGGGGTTGTCACTCTATTCCCTGCCCACTTCGTTCTAGTTGTCTCCCAACAACAGGTTATGGGGGGTAGTCCCTATGGAAATGAGATGATGGAAAACAAGTTGGGAACCAACTTGTCCGGGAGACATAGTTGAGTGGCCTAGCTACTTGGTAAAATTTAGCAAGATTAAGGATTTGATTAGAATTATAATTAAGACCAATGCCTTATGGATTCAAACTTTCTTTCTTATTACAAATTAGAGCCAAGTAACCGGATGGAAAACTGCCGCTTAGATGATGAACTAACCTATATGAAGTGCAATTCCTAAGATATAGGTGAAATGCAAGGATCTTGGTTACTTTTAAGTTAAATGCCTAGTTTAAGTTGAACATTCCCCTTAATTGTTTTGAGATCAGTTGTAGGAGTAGGTTGTTGGATGAAAGCCAACGCGAAGTAAGCAAAGGCTTGATTATCGATACCTCCCCTTGTGTTCCAACCACCTAGTGCCTCCAGCACTGCAGAGACTGTGGCTCTGACGACTGCAAGGTCACTGTTTTAACCACTAGAAAAGGTTGAATCCCTCAAGCTAAATAAAAAGGGGTTGTCCTAAGATTCTATCAACCAAGCTTATGCTTGGAGGTGAATTATTAATGCAAGCTAAGTACTAAAATGAAATGCAAGGATTATGAGTGAAATTCTTAGTTTGAGATTTACTTGATGTTCAAGTACTTTTAAGTTATGATAAATCTTGTAACAACAAGAGTACTTATCAATGAATTAGATGAAACTCACAACCAATAAAGTGCCAATTAGCTTAGTGTCAACAATAAATCAATCCACAAGATACTTAACCAATGATAAAATCTTAGAGCACTTATCTACCAATGATTATCAACACAAGATGTCAATAACAATTACTCAAGATATTCCAATGATGATCTTATGCCAATGCCACAATGCCAAATAAATTTCAAATGCTCAAAGTGAGTTAACAAAATTAGATCCTAGATGTTTGAGTGTTTAAAGTGCCAAGTTAACGAATTCCCAAATCTAACTCAAGGAAATCAATTATTATAGCTTAACAACAACAAAATACTATGAAAAAGAAATGTGATGAGATTAGTACAATAGTAAGTAAATCAACATAGACCCAAGAAACAACAAGCCTATGATAACCAGAAATGATCAATGAGATGCCCAACACTTTGCTTATTCAAATTATGAGTGCTCTAGCTCTATTCCAACTTTATCTAGTTGATATCACCTGCAAAAAATAGATTTACAAAAACCCAAAACCCCAATTATATACAAAATCTTAGAACCCGAAAACCCTAATTAGAAACAACAATTTACAAATCTGTTTACAAAATTTATAAATATACAAGGGTTTTGAAATATTTTTTTGTAAATATGCTTTGATAATTGGCTAAAAATACTTTTGAAAATTAATGCACACTATAGCCTTAGCAAAGTTAGATCACCATATAAATATTTGGATTCCAAACAAGGTCGGTTCATGCCCACAGTTTGTGAACTTGGAGACCAAGGACTGGTGAACCTGCAAACACTAGATATATTTCTCAAGAAAATTTGTTAGACATATGGTGAATCAAATCATCTAAGATAAACCCGAAATCTATCAATAAAATGACTCTATTCTCATCTAATGAAAAGAGAATTTTAACATTTATCAACATAATATAGGAAAGCCCGTACCCAACACATACCACAAATCAATGAACACTGAACACCTTAAATTTCACCCCAAAGCTAAGTTGCACGAAACGTAAACGAGTTTCCGAAACGAGAAGCGATACAAAATGCGACCTCCCCAAATTTTGGAAACGAGGAAACGCGATATATATATATATATATATATATATATATATATCTATATATATTATAATTTATATTTATATTAGAATTTAGGACATTTAAGAAATGTTATGTGAAATCATAAAACATACATGATAAATTCAAGGTATAAACTATTACAAGTTACAAGACATTTACTCATGAATGATAATAGAGACATAATAAAAATAGCAATATCCAAGTATCCAAAACGAAGCTTTATTATATATCAAAATCTCAAAATCAGCCTTTATTATATATATATGAGGCTGCAAGTACAATAAAGACTATGAGCATGTCAAGTCAAGATTTTGTTTGAGTGATGGGTACATTTTTAGTAGGGTCATGATAGAGGAGTTTGACAACCAATGTCACTAACATCAAGGTACATAGAGGGATTGGTGCTCTTGATTAAATACGAGTTCCATACCCTAATACATGACAAAATCCGATGGAAACATTGCAATCACCCAATCATGAAATCCTGAAAAACTGATAAGTCTGCTAGATTTTGAATGAGATCTAAAATTCTACTTTCTCCATATGAAATTCTACTAGGGCCATAGGTTTGATCATTAGAAGCGAAGCATCCAAGGCACAAATAAAACGAATAAAATAATAATACGTTGCATGAATCCCAAAAAAATTTAAAAAAAATCAACATTTAACGTTGTTTGGAGGGGAAACGTTGTTGTACAGCCGGGAAACGCATTTCCGGTCGTACTGGTACCATTTCCCGCACGGGAAACAGTACCAGTACGGCCAAAAACAAGTTTCCCGACCGTACGGTATGCGTTTCCTCGTTTCCGTTTCGTTTTTTGCTTGAAACGAGGCTAGGGGTGACATTTCCTGCAACTTAGCCCCAAAGTCTTTATTATGATTCAAATAAACGTTCCCAATGGGACAATAGTGTTACAACCATACTTTTGCAACATTTTTAAAGCCAAACATCAAATATCTAGAGACTCAAATGACTCTCTAATTTATAGATAAATCCTCCAAGTGGAAAACTAACAGCTAGTTGGCTTGATCCTTGTCAAAATAATCTTGGTCGTTGATATATCCTTGATGATCTTTTAATCTTAGTTGTTGAAAATATTTATTTTGAGGAATTTTCGAATTTCTCACTAAATCCCTTTTTTATTAGCTCAAAATTAATTATTTTGAGCTAATTTCGTAAAAAAATTGACTTTGACTTAACCACGAAGGTTCAAGGGTCCATTTTTTCTTGAAATATCCAATATTCCCTTCGTGGATGACCTAGAAAAAATAATTCTTTGAAGACCCACGAATTTTTCCACTTGGAGAATTTAATTTCTCTAAGACATTTAATTTTGACTCTAACTAATTAATTTTCTGGCTTAAGATTACTTTTATTTTTGCTAAAAAAATTAATTAATTGATGCTTGAGGGGATTGATTATTTTTTCCACCTTCAAATACTTTAGCCATGGTTTCTAATTGAGAGAGACCATGTACTAAAGTATTTTTACATAAGATAATTTCATTTACAACCCTTAAAGGGGGAACACCCATTCGACTTAGACACTTGAAATACATACCCAATTTTGCGACACAATATCATCTAGTAGACCAAGTGATTTGTATAAAATAATTTAGTCAATTAGCTTAAATTGTTCCCAAATCACTTTTCCATAATACTCGACTAGAACACTAAGACTCACTTAAGACTTTGACAACAAATTCCACCCTAGGTTTGGGGTGAGGCTGAAGGGGAAAACTCCGCCGACCATCCATGTTTAGAAACACATATGAGTCAGTGAGACGAAAAACCTTCTAGGATGAAATAATCACCAAAATAATAGGCTTACCTAGGTTGTTACATACATTCATAGTATTACTAGCATCATTTACATTAAAAACTCGTAGAATGGGTTCACAATGACTCAATAAACCACTGATTGATGATTCGATCTTTTGAAAAAATTCTGGGCAAATATGCTTCCTTGGAACTTTGACAAAAAGTGTGCAATAGGAATCAAGTCATTTGGGCATATCTTGAATTGGTTATATTTTTTTTTGGAGAGTTTCTAGAACTTGGGTTTCAGGATCAAAGAGCTCCAAGATGAAAACCCTTTGGTTTCCTTGTGTGAGTTGGATGAAAACCCAACCCAACATGTGAAAAAGTCATCTATCACAACAGATGGAAATTATTCTTCTAATTATTAATTAATTTAACAATTTATTTACAGTTTGCTACAACAAATACCAAATAATTCACAGTGTGATTTTCACAAATAAACCACGGAAAATAATATTGCATCTTAAAGGGCTTAAGAATCTAACTTTTTCAGTTTGGAAATTTTTTTCTAACATTTGATATTTTTTGGGCACTGTTACCATTCAAATCAGCAAGGGACCTAAAGGAGTTCCTAAGAGCGCAATTGCTGGGTTAAGGGCAACGATGGAGACTTAGCCCACTGTCACCACAGCTAAGGCTCCCTTCTCTTTACGGAATTTCACTGATTGGAGGAGACCCGATGCTTTAGGAAGCCACTTATAGAGGATATATCAATAAATATAAGAGAAGTGACTCCTTAGACCCTTTCCTTAGGATAAGATGAAGAATGGAGCTTGCTTGCTCTTTAGGCAAGGGACTTGGTTTTCTAGGGAGAGGGGATGAGGATTTGATGGGTGAGGGAGACGAATGTGGCTTGTAAAGGAGTTTACCAATCCCTAAAATCCCTAGGGAACTTGGATTCCCGGGTAGTCCTTGATAAATAGTCTTTGGCGAAAAATGGGACCACCCGAGGCCAAGTGGACCCAGCCCAGGTTAGGGGATGGATTTTAGAAACCAATGATATTCTTAACTTGACCAAGGTGAGGGGAAAAGGATAAAACAAGAATTTTCACCCAAAGATGTCAAATTGATCCTATTAGGTACTAGCCTTGGGAACACCAGGGAAAAAATTAATCCTAGACCTAGGGCTTGGGTTATCCCGAGATTCCACCGTCGGATTTCATTCAAATTCAGAGGAGAGCTAGGGGACCCACTAGCGCAGTAGAGCCTAGGATATCAAAGTTTTTCTATGGTCAATTTCCGGGGAAATTGATGCCCTAGGTGACCTAATGAGGCTAGAATTAGGAAGGGGAGGAAAAATGTGAAAAATGGGGTTGAAATGATCCGCCTTTGATGGAGCAGTGCCTAATTCCTCTTTGGGGATATGGAGTCAAGGATAATTATGAAGATGAACTTCATTTCTTGTTCAAGGAGACTCTCAAAGTTGATTTCGTCCAATGTTAAGGGCAAGAGAAGAAGAGTGACCTTAAATGCATTTATACTTGGTTGCAAATGGAGGAGGATTATTGAGATAACTCGATCTCTAGGAAAATTCATTCATCAAACATGGCCCATACATAGAGATAAGCTAAATAGAAACACAATTCCACATTGATGTCGTAAATGCACCCAACAATTAGCCCTAAAATAGCGAAAATATCATAACCAATGTATGCAACAAAATGAAAGAAAATAGCATTAAAACTCCACTTACATGTAAGAGAATGTATCCAACCGGCATCACATTTGCAATGTAAGAAGCTCCAACATAAGAAGAACCCAATCCATACATCAAAATTCAACCATTATCCAAAATATCCACCAAGGAAAAAGTGTCAAGTTCTCTAATGAGAGAATGATCCAAATCCAAGTGATTATACAAATGAATCAATCCAACTCCTATTTATACACGAATTAGGAGTTCGAATTACCTAATGGGTCTACATTAGTCCCTAAAAATAAAATAATGCAAATTAACTATTTTTGGTGACATGGCCACCAAACTAGCTCACAAATGAAATAATAAGCCTCTGAGGAGGTCAAATAATAATCTATGCATGTCGTAGGTCCCTCTAATAGGCCTGATGAGGTCCATAAGTGCCATAATGATGAATAAAATCCTCAAAAGTGATGGACAAGGGGGTGGCCCCTTGTTCTTCAAGCAATAAACCTATGGTGCTCCTCGTGGGTGTGGGGGCACACCAATGACCTCATGGGTCTCCATATGAGTCGAATATGCCTGTAGACCATCTGTAAGGGCTCAAGTGACTTAATGAATGTTGCCACGTCATTGTACAATTCCTGGGACCCCTGCCAAGCATGTGGTACACCTGTGGGGACAACTGGGCATAGTGTACCAAATGCATCTTCCTCGTCCCAAAGGTGGATCGCTAGTAATCTTTGAACATCTCTGGGGATCCATGTAGTGTTGTCTACCACTGTGGAGGCCCATGGCTTTCTACACACACCCTATATGTGTCAATGTAGCGCTCTGGAGGGTTAGGAACCCGTATAGGGAGACCAAACCCAAATGGACCCCATCTGTACATAAGATCGAATGCGTCCCCTAGCCTTCCAGTACAACAAGTCATTAAATTAATTGGGTAAAAGAGATTACAAACGATGAAAAACAAGTGGACACTTCATAATGGCATGTCGTTCCCTAGTGGGCTTTGGCATATGCTAATGTCTCAAGGCACCAAAGGGGGTTAGCGAGGTGCCTTATTAGGTGGTTTCTACCTTTAGAGGGGATATTATGTCCAAGGTGTATCCCTCAAATGGTGGTGGCATGTGATAAAGAGGTGAAATAGAATAGGGAATGAAAGGAGCAATCCTAGGCCACATATCGTGGCACAAGGGTAGCTAGAGAAAGGGAAGCCCACACCTGGGTGTATAATGTGTAGGAGGGAGCAATCGTGGTACATGAGGTTGCCTGACCTTGATTTTTCCACCCTTCTTTATATACCTTTTGCTTTTTATGGTTTTTCTTTGATTAACTGCTCGGGGTTCAAAGAACAAGAGCATGATATGTAAGATGTAGTAGTGATTACCCCCTTTTTGGTAGGGCGGTTCATTGCCCTCTAGGGGTTGGGACAATCATGGGTTCTTGAATGATAAATGAGGCTCATCTAGGGCGTATGGAACCAGGGGGATGGCCATGGGTATGCGGTAGAGCTCATGCATTGGATTTTGCCCACGTGCTAATTATGTTTGTCCTGATCATCTTTTGCATTTTGTGGTACATTTCCCTGTTGAATACCACCATTTATGATTTTACATTTCTTTTTCAGCTGCTTCAACCTCCGAGGTATCATTCCAAGCTTGACCCAAGGTGGGGGCAAGGGAATGGGGAGGTTAACCCTATGTGGATCTAGTGGAGAAATGCGGACCCTGGTGGGAGAGATGATTAATGTGGGTGTAGTGAATGGAAAGGGAGTGGTATATGTGAATATGGAAGTGGGACTAGGCAACCAAAGTCAATTTCCGAAGTAGTACTCCCCTAAAACCAAATGGTTAGTAAAAGAGATCCCACAGGACTAAAATACAAGGGTAACATCCAAAAGAGGTCAAGGGGACAAAAGCACGAACTAAGCCCACTCTTTCTGCCGAATCCCCCCATCAATCCATGCCCATAAGTGTGAAAATTATATAATGGAGAATTCTACTGCAGCTACTTATTAAATTTCTTCTATTCCATTGTCAAACACAATTATTTAACATCTCGTGTTAAATAACAAAATAAAATATGCTGCAGACTTCACGATTAACAAATCACATATAAAAATATCACAATTAATCACACATAGACACCGTTATTTTTGGACAATTGTCCTCGAAAAAACCCAATGTGGGAAAACCGGTGCAACAGATCTGAAGGTTTCTTTATTATGCAGAAATTCTGAGTACAAATGTGTGATTGTAAATGTCAATCAATCACTTGAAGAATTTTGATGGGAAAAGACTGAGTGAGACAATTCTCAAATCACCATTTGAGTTTCGGCTCTGACCTGCACCCACACTGACTGGCTTTGTGTGATTTCTGCGCAGTGACTGCATCACTCACGCTGTCATTGCGTCACTGCTTCTGCTGCTTGTGGCTGTATGAGACTAGAGTGTTCCTTCCTTCCCGAAATGTCCTCCTGACACCGGATGAACCCTCAACTGCCCCTCCAATTGAAAACGAAACTCCCTCTGCTTCTTTGCATTGGTCCAACATAACTGCTGCTAGGGTAACTCTGTGCTGATGCTTTGGCTCCTCTCTTACTCCTCTTCATGCACTTTCTATCCTTCAGAAATTCTCCCTCCTGGAGATTTCACCTTCCCCTCTCTACAAATGAGAACCACTTCGATTCTTCCTCTCACTGAAGAAATCGAACTCTTGATTCTTTCTCTGCTTAATGTGTCTTTCCATGGGCCCCTCACCCTCCTTATATTCTTCTATTGAACATCCAACGGCCAAGATTAAAAACATAATCAAGGGATAAGATTAATTTGGAGTTGATCCATGACTTTTTCTAGAATTTTCACACTAAGTATAATTAATACCCTTTAATTAATCAGTTTCCTTAAGTTTACACTTAGGAAAACATTAAAAAACAATTAATTATTTTAATTAAACCATCTCTAAGTGGAATCTTCCAAAATCCTTTCTGGGTATTATGCAATACATGTGTCTTAGCCCATATACAAAATTACAAGGCTAGAGCACATCCGATGCTACCATAAATCAACACTCCCTCTTAGTGAGGAAAGTGCTCTAGTAAAACAACTCAATGTGTTGTTGTTCAGACTTCTGTAACATCTGCTGTTGTGTTGTTGATGCTACTTAGCAACACTGCACAAGAAATGCTCCATCTGTACAGCTGCTGACTCTGCTTACTGCTGCCAACTTCCACTGTATTGCAACTCCCTCCTTCAACTGCGTTGAGGATCCATTTCTTACTGAAATGGATTTTCATTCATACCCAGCTGTTCCATGAACCGAGTGAATTTAATTCTCCACAGAGCCTTAGTGAGTATATCTGTTGTTTGTTCGCCTGTGGGAATGTACTGGAGTTGTACTGCCCCACGCTGAACACAGTCTCTGATAAAATGACATCTGATGTCAATATGTTTGGATCGATCATGAAATATTGGATTTTCAGAGAGTTTGATACAACTCTGATTGTCAGAGTAAACGCTAGTTGGCTCCATCCTGCTTCTGAATAGACTCACAAGAAGTTTCCAAAGCCAGATTGCTTTGCATGTAGCTGTACTAGCTGCCATGTACTCTGCTTCGGCTGTGCTTAAAGCTACTGACTTTTGTTTCCTGTTGCACCAGGACACCATTCCTGATCCAACGCTGAAATAGTACCCAGAGGTACTTTTTCTGTCCACTGAGCTACTTGCCCAATCTGCATCTGTGAATCCACTAAGTTTGACATCCTCTCCTCTGCCATATCTGATACCGAATCTGACTGTTCCTCGCACATACCTCAGGACGTGCCTCGCTGCGGCCTAGTGCACTCTTTTGGGTTCCACCATGAACTGACTAAGAGTGTTGACAGTAAAGCATATGTTTGGTCTAGTGTTAACCAGATACATCGATGACTTGATGAGCTGTCTGTATAAGGTGGGGTCTACCTCTGTATCTTCTGATGCATCTATATTTTTCTAATTGGTGATCATGGGTGTGGCCATGGGCCTGCAATCCTGCATTCTGAACCTCTTCAGAATTTCCAAGGCATACCTCTCCTGTCCCATGAAGATATCTCCATCTTTCTGACAAACTTCCAATCCTAGGAAGTAGTGCATCAACCCCAAATCCTTCATGTCGAATTCAACTTCTAGATTTCGTTTGCAATCCTTGATGAGTCTAGATGATCCAGTGAGAAACAGATCATCTACATATAGTACTAGTACCAATGGCTCATCCTCTACCAGCAAGTAGTAAAGATTGGGATCTGCATCACTCTTGACAAATCCCATCTTTTGCAAATAGTTATCTATCCGACCATACCACGCTTTCGGAGCCTGCTTAAGCTGGTACAGGGCTTTCTTTAATCTACATACATGAGACCTCCTTTCATGAGTTTCACAACCCTCTGGTTGTTCAATATATACCTTTTCCTCAATTTCTCCATTCAAGAACGCTGTATTGACATCCATTTGAGGAATCTCCCATCCCATCTGTGCAACTAAAAATACGACAGTCCGGATGGAGGTATATCTGGCAACTGGTGCAGAGGTCTCCTCATAGTCAACGCCTTCCTTCTGAGCATACCCTTTTGCCACGAACCTTGCCTTGTATTTATCTACACTGCCATCTGCAGTGTACTTGATCTTGTAGATCCAACGTGATCCAACAACTGATCTGCTCTGAGGTCTGGGTACAACTTCCCAAACATCATTTGTCATGATAGAAGCATACTCTTCTATCATGGCATCTACCCATACTTGGTGCTGAACAACTTCTTGGAAGCTGGAAGGTTCCTCTACTTGAGCCACCAAGGCCTGGTACCTGTCAGGAGGTCTGCGCTATCTCATCCCATTCCTGGGAGTCCCAATAAAGTTTTCTGCGTCCCTCAATATTTGCTGAGCTTCCCTATTGATCCGACCACTGGTGGAAGGTTGCTCTCTCAACTCTTCTTCTTGATCTAATGGCTCCTCTAACTGAGTATCTTCTTGATCTTCCTCTCTGAAAATGTTAGTACCTTTCCTTGGTACCAAAGTCTGTCTTCCTGTCTGTTCTTCTTGGTGCCCCTGCTGTTCTTGGACCAAGGGAACTTCTTCAGTTTGATCCTCTGCCAGCATATCACGCGATTTCTGAAACGCTCTATCCTCCATGAACTTAACATTGCGTCTTATCACAACCTCCTTACTGTCAGGAATATAGATCCTATATGCCTTGGAGGTGTCACTGTACCCTACAAGATACCCCCTTTCTGCAGTTTGATCTAGCTTGCTTCTCTTCTCGCTGGGTACATGACAGTAAGCCATGCTACCAAATATCCGAAGATGCCCTACCTCCGGTTTCTTCCATGTGAAAACTTCCTCGGGAGTCTTCTTACTCAAGGCTCTATGAGGTGTCTTGTTTTCGATATACACTGCCATATTGTAGGCTTCAACCCATAAATATTGGGGTAAATCAAGGTCAAATAACATGGCCTTGGCTGCTCCTACAATTCTTTTGTTCTTCCGTTTTGCCACAGCATTCTTCTCTAGATTGTATGGCACAGTCCACTCCCTCCTAATGCCCTCCTTTGCGCAGAAATCTATGACGTCTCCATCTATGTATTCCCCACCATTATCTGAACGCAATGTCTTGATCTTCTTCCCCATCATGTTTTCAACAAGAGCCTTAAATTCTTTGAACTTTTGAAAGACTTCATCTTTTGTCTTCAGAAAGTAGATCCTGGTCTTCCTGGAGTGATCATCAATGAATGTGACAAAATATTTGCCACCTTTGAGAGCGTTAGTGGACATTGGTCTACAGATATCTGAGTGTATGAATCCCAAAATGCTTGCTGCCTTGTTTTCACTTATGGGAAAAGCTGCCTTAGCGTACTTCCCAAGTATGCATCCTCGGCATATATCATCATGCTCTGTGCTGAGAACAGGTGCCCCATCAATTGTTTCTCTGAGCATCTTCAACGCACCGTGATGCAGATGCCCCATTCTTCTATGCCAAAGTTCATTCAACCCTTTCTTGTCTTCGAGATTACTACTGACTAATGCCATCGGAGTTTCGATCTGCAACCTGTATAGTCTGTTGCTTCTGATTCCGATCTGCCTTGTTTGCTTCCAACTGGGATGCTTGACATATACTTTCTTTCCGATAAAGTGTATGTCATACCCTTTGTCTTGCAACTGGGATACTGGGATTAGGTTTATCCTAAGCCCTGACACATGTAGTACATCCGTGATTCTGACACTGGTTCATGCTTATGTTTGAAACACTACGGATCCTCTCCCAACTGGAGTGCACTTCGTGCTATTGCCCATAGTGATCTGGAAGTTCATCTGCTCTTCCCTATAGCTCGAGAAGTATTCTCGTACTCCAGTGATATGAGCTGAAGCCCCGCTATCAATATACCAGATTCATGCAGATGCTGAAATTGCTAGGCATGTATCATTCTCTTTTAACCTAGAGGGTAAAACATATAAGTTTGTCATACTTATCTGTGCTTTCTTCTCTCTGTGCTACGTCCCCTCTGAAGCTTCTTGTTTACGCAGTCCCTTTCCCGACCTTGCTTCCTTTGGATCTGACAGCTCTGATACCATGTGAAAATTCTATAATGGAGAATTCTACTGCTGCTACTTATTAAATTTCTTCTATTGCATTGTCAAACATAATTATTTAACATTTCTCTTGTGTTAAATAACAATATAAAATATGCTACAGACTTCACGATTAACAAATCACATATAAAAATAGCACAAGTAATCACACATAGACACCGTTATTTTTGGACAATTGTCCCCGGAAAAACCCAATGTGGGAAAACCGGTGCAACAGATCTGAGGGTTTCTTTATTATGCAGAAATTATGAGTACAAATGTGTGATTGTAAATGTCAATCAATCACCTGAAGGATTTTGATGATAAAAGAATGAGTGAGACAATTCTCACATCACCATTTGAGTTTTGGCATTGACCTGCACGCACACTGATTGGCTCTACGTGATTTCTGCACAGTGACTGCATCACTCACGCTGTCACTGCATCATTGCTTCTGCTGCTTGTCGTGGTTGCTTCTGTGCTTGCGGTTGTATGAGACTAGAGTGCTCCTTCCTTCCCGAAATGTCCTCCTGACACCGGATGAACCCTCAACTGCCCCTCCAACTGAAAACAAAAATCTCTCTGCTTCTCTGCACTGGCCCAATGTAACTGCTGCTAGGGTAACTCTGCGCTGATGCTTTGGCTCCTCTCTCACTCCTCTTCATGCACTCTATATCCTTCAGAAATTTTCCCTTGTGGAGATTTCACCTTTTCCTCTCTGCAAATGAGAACCACTTTGATTCTTCCTCTCACTGAAGAAATTGAACTCTTGATTCTTTCTCCATCTAATGTGTCTTTCCATAGGCCCCTCACCCTCCTTATATTCTTCTGTTGAACCTCCAACGGCCAAGATTTAAAACATAATCAAGGGCTAAGATTAAATTGGAGGTGATCCATGACTTTTTCTAGAAGAACAAAGTTTGTTTATTTCAGAGAGAAGATGGGGATGATCAAGAATCCGTTTTAGTAGCATAAATGGACAAGTGCAGAATTTGAGACGGAGTTGTCGTATAGATGAGGCAGTGATAGTGGCAAGGTCATGGGTAGCATAACAAAAGGCAACAATGCAGTAGATGAGGGGCTGTAACCAAGCATCAGCAGCGCAGAGGATGTTTCAAAAGTCAGAGCAACATGCAAGAGGAAAATTACTAGAACAGTTTCCTCGCTAAGAGGGAGTGTTGATTTTTGTAGCATCAGAAAGTGATGTAAGTCTTATATTTAGTGAGGAGGCTTGGACACCAGTATTCCAAAGAACCTAGAAAATGTTTGTAGAAATTCCACTAGGTTCATGTTTTATTAAAATAATTAATTATTTTAATGGGGGCACTAAGTCTAAACTTAGGGAAATTAAATAATTAATGGATATTAATAAAACATAGTGTGAATCTTCTAGAGAACGAAGATCAAGTCAAGATTTAATCATAGCCATTGATTAGACTTCTAATCTGGGTCGTTGATTTATCAATGAGAATATTATAAATGAATGCTTGAGGGCCATTTGGAAAGTAAGTCGAGCATACACTTTGTAACCGGAGGGAAGTCGATTCTTTAGAATTTAGAATTCGATTTCAGAGGGAGAGTTGTAGGGCGGAGGAAGCGGAGGGTCTCAGCAACAGTCAGAGCTAGAGGAAGAAGGACGCAAAAGGGTAGAGGAGCAATACAGAGGGACAACGCAGTAGTGACGCAGTCTCTGCGCAAGGAAACCCGAAGGGGTGATGTAGTGAAGGCTAGTGAGCCTCTCAGGTGTCAGAAAATCTCTGGAGGTCAGGAGAAAAATTATCTCAGGTTTTTTCTTGGAAGTTTCTCAATCATTCTGCTATTCATTCCTTGTAAAGAAATTGTTTCTGAAGAGTAATATATAAACCCTCATCTGCTGCACCGGTTTTCCCACATTGGGTTTTTCCGGGGACAATTGTCCAAAAATAACTGTGTCGATGTGATTAATTCATGTGCTTGTATTTCACTGTTCTTTTCTCTATATGTACTTGTGTGATAACTGCATTCGAATTTATTTCAAAATTTATTGAAGGGTTTACTGTAAATAACTTATTGTGAAAAATAAGCAGGATAAATAAATCAATAGCTGCAATAGTATTTCAAATTTGAAATTTTCACACTGCTTGCCAAAAAGACAAGCCCAAGTGCATTTCTTCCATATATTTGTACTCTTGCCCATTTCTATAATAAATTGGCTCAGCAGCTTCAATGTTTCTAATTGTTCTGGGTATTTACTGCATTGTTTTAAATTCTATGGTGCAAATTTATTATTTTCTTGCAATAGCACCGTTTTTTCTATTTTGGAACATTAAATTTTAATTAAAGTAACCAAATATGTATATTCATTTTCATTTTTTTATTATATCCAAAATTGTTTTCAATTTAGAGAATATTTTAGTTTTATATTAAAATGGGATTGTGCCAACTTGAGGTTGAGCATGGAAGAAATTACACATCCCCCTTGTATTGGGCTGTAGAGCATGCTTCTTGGCACAATAGTCATTTTAGATCCAACTATGTCAATTTAGCTTTGCAGTTCAAAGATTGATTCTGCTTATATATATATATATATATATGCCTTTTATATTTTCAGTTACAATCAATTCTTCTTTCTTTTAGTAAATTTGTACCGGAAATGATTTTTTATGTATATAGCCATTATCTGTAATTCATGTAGTTGTTTAATAATGCTTGGATGCCACTTTTATGTGATGTATACTGATTGCGATATTGGATATGTACATCATAGTTTCAATACTACTTTTTTGCAATCTTCCATGATAGGCTTGTCATGGATTTTCTGGTTGACCGGGTATTGTATTTGAAATTTGCTAGAAGGGGAGACATTAGAAAGTTATAGTTACTGTCCATAGTTTGTAGGTTTTAAGTTTATTGATTGACTTTGAAAATTATTCAGGAAATTTGGATACGTTGGGTGTGCATCCTAAAGCAAAAGGACTGGATGTCAGAGAGGAGCTGATTAAGTTCTATGAAGACCACTATTCTTCAAACCTTATGCAGCTTGTAGTATACGGGAAAGGTAATTATATTTTCTTGTATATAAATTTATAATGTATAACTTCATTTTCGTTGGAGTATGCATATTCTGTTACAGGACAAAGAGTACATGAAGTCTTTTTCCTTGGGGTATTGTACGAGATGTATCTAACAATAGCTATATGACATGGTTGACTCGGCATATGGGATCTGTCATTGCAGCTAGCCTTTTAACAACTGAAATTTTAATATGTTGAAAACTTCAGAAAATATTGAGGACCTTCAAAAGATCGTGGAATCTAAATTTAGTGCAATTAAAAATACTCCATGCAGCCATCCTGATTTTGTGGGTCAGCCTTTTCACTCTGAGCATTTACAGGTATTATTTTTTTATGGCATAATTCCAATAACTTTTGATGGCATACATCATGGAACTCTACTCTATACTTGAGGAAATGAATTGCTAATTTTAGCTTTTTATGAAGTTTTGGCTATGATATGGAATCACTTTGAGCGTTATCATGCATAGACCTTTGTCATCTGAATTTGTCTAATTTATTTGGATTCTTGTAGATTCTGGTGAGAGCAGTTCCAATTAAGGAGTGCCACATTTTAAGTATTTTATGGCCGATCACTCCTGAACTGAAGAGTTATAAGGAGGCGCCTTCAAGCTATCTAAGTCACCTCATTGGGCATGAGGGAGATGGCTCATTGTTTTTCCTTCTTAAAAGCTTTGGTGAGTGCTTTTTTATTTTCATAGTTCATCTTACTTCTGTAGTCGTAACTAACAGATTTAGCATTTGTTATATAATTGAGTAGATATAGAATACTAAAGTGAAAAGCTAGTTTGGAGGGCATTATTGTTGCTTTAGCAAACACCATGCATAACATGTCGATTTTAAACTATGCAATATTATCATCTAGACTAGGGTCACTTCCTTTTTGTGTTGTTAACCAATGTAATATACTATCTACGTTTTTCTCATTTTTTGTAATATCCCCAATTTTGATTTTCTGCATTAAAGACAATTTTGGAAAGAGGGGACATTTCCAGTTTTAGGACTTAAGAGAAAAAGAGAAAATTGCAGCTTTAGTGGAATGTGGGGGCCACAAGAAAGAGAAATTCGACCCAAGGAGGGAACTCGCACTCTTGGAGGAGAGAGAAAAGAAAAGGAAGTGTGAATTAGATGAGTGAGAGTGGGGGGACCACAAGGGGAGAAGAGGCAAACAAATTATAAATAGAGCTTGAGGGCCTCACTTTTGGGATATTTGGTCATTTTACAATTTCAACATTAGTTCTCTTGTGTTGCTTAGCCAAGGCAACCGTGTTGTTCAGCACAAGGAATTTTTGAGCGGAAATTCCACCTCTACTTTCGGTGAACTTCGAGTGTCACCCTAGGGGATTTGGAAGGATTCCATCCCAGGGCTTCTCTAGGAGCTACATTGCATACTATTTCCAACTAGAGCATGCTTCTCTTAGGTCGCAAAAGGAAATTCTAAGGGGTTGAGAGAACGTAGCAAACAATGGAGTTTTGGGTGGAGAATTTGCAGAGATTTATTCATAGGATGGACAGGTTTTTCCTTGGTGATTTGCAAGGCAGGGAGTGCTGCATTTTGGAGGGACGAATTTATCTATTTCAGGGCCTACGCAGGGGTTTCTGGACAGCTATAGCACAAACATCTTGACAGGGAGATTTGGGGAGTTCGGGCTAGGGAGAAATAAGGAGGTTTGGAGGAGTGATTTGCAAGAGTTGGAGGAGATTTTCGAGGAGTTGAATTGGATTCCTATAGTCAAATTCTTTCTACAAGGCATTTTCCCAGCCAGTTGGAGCGACACACACTTCTTGGGGGTCACTAGGGCATGTTGGATTCAACCTAGAGAGGAGGCTAGGATTAATTTTACAGATCTTTCTGAGCACTTATGAGGGAAGAATTCCTAGTTCCATTCAACAGCCAGCAACAAAAATTGTTGGAGAGTGCAGGTCACCCCGGGACCATTTCCACTGCTTAGGTCCATGAGATTTTTTTGGGTTTCGTTGGACCTAGTGTGGAGAGCCTACATTTAATTTTGTAGAATATTTGGAGTAGATTTGAGGGCTGAAATCTTATTTCACCTACAACAACAGTGGCAGTAATTTTCTGGGTCAGCGCAAAGGTTTTTGGTGGATTCATTCTAGCACTTGGGCATCACAATTCTAACCTGGGTTTCGCCTAGCCTTACTGTAGAAAGCCCATGTTCTTCTGATCTCATTTATTGTAATCATATTTATTAGAATTAATACAATGACTGAGAGTTTTTGCCCATATTATTGTGTTCAAATGTGTATGGTTGTGCATTTCTAAATTTAGTAGTTGTAGCTAGTTCATTGCTTCTGTTATCTATGATAGTTTTCCATTTGGAATATTACAGTGGTATCAGAGCCATGATATTGTTCAGTTGTGGGGTAGCAACTAGATCATGGAAGATTTGGGCATGTATGCATAGTGACGGGTTAAACCATAGACAACCCATGGCTCAAGGAAGATTTAGTATGTATGAATTCTAGGGTGGAATCCGCTGGAACGATGAGAGATTGGCCCAGTTGAGGAAGGTGTCGTACCAGATCCATCCTCATCCATACATCAGAGACACTAGAGGTGCGCAGGTTGTGGGGGTGCATCCATCTACACCATGTGGGGAAAGTCGACAGACTGAAGGAACCATATCTACTCAAAAGGAGCAGGTAGGACAGGGACAATTAGAGGGTGAGACCAGGAGGAATTTTCGCTAATGGAGACCTGGCTTTAGATATTAGGAGCCTGAGGAGGAGGTTGAGCATGAGGTTGAGGGCACGACAGGGTTGTGAGGGGCGCATAGATACACCCGACATGATGTAGGAGTCACCCTTGTTGGAGATTCCTTTAATAGCTCCAACTAACACCTTGGAGGAGAGAGTAGAGCATACACCCATAAGGCCATCCATTTATGAGGTGCCATGAGACACAGAGATGTCCACCGTTGAGGAGGTGCCATCCGTTGTTGAGGTATCTATTGATGAGGTATTCGAGGTTGTGACCCAGTTTTCAAGTGATAGCAGCGCACAATAGGTTGATGAGGTGTCAGGATACATCTCCACGATTGGTGAGGAGTCGATAGGTATAGAGGCATCGAGAGCTATGACAGAATTGTTGGATGATAGTCACCTACAGCTAACCGGTGAGGATGTTTTATATGATGTGTTGTCAATGGAGGAGCAGTTGGAGGCTCAAGTTGAGGTCGTGATGGTGGAGGATGCGCAACTGTCATTTGGGCTAGTTATTGAGGAGGGGAAGCACAGAGAGCAGACGTTGGGATTTCAACACAATTCGCTTTAGAGGCACATTGGCAGGGCCTACAACGTTATTATCTCACCCTTATGCATTTTACTGAGAGGGGTAGAGTTGTCTAGACAGATCATAGGGGATGACCAGGTCAACTGGGGCCAACTTCTTGAGTTGAGTATGGCACAACGTCAGCAAGGAGGGCTTGTTCCATACACAATAGATTGTACATTAGATCCCTCCTTGGGGTTTGGATGGCGAGAGGTACTGAGATTGTACCCGACGGAGCAGGTTAGGCAGTTGGGTACATCCATCACCGCATTTCAACAGACGCTGTGGATTACTAGAGGGGCTCGAGGGATAGACTGTTATTGGGATCCAGGTGGGGTTTCCCATCATATCATAGAGCCGGTAGGTGACAGTAGTAGCTGTGTGATGGATCAGATGATTGGGTAGACACATTTTATGATCACATCAACACTAGTGATAGGATAGTTTGACGGGAGAGAAGGTAGATTTCATGAGTTATATCGACATATTGATTGAGCATGGGATCACAAGGTGATTAGCCTACTTTGGCAAGAGTTGGTAGTGTGAAAATTCCTAGATCTAACAATCTTAGGAATCCTACTACAACTAACTGAATCTACTTCATCTTCTTGTAAATTACATTGCATAGTTATTTTCATATTTCTTCATGAAAATATTGATGTAAATTACTGAAGTAGGCTACACTTAATACTTTATGATTCTGAAACAGGGGAACTGAGCAAAGAATAAATCACACATAGGACACCATTATTTTTGGATGAAAGTCCCTGAAAAAGCCCAATGCGGGAAAATCGGTGTAGCAGATCTGAAGGTTTGTTATTATCAAGTAGTAGTTTCTGAATGCAATCTTTGGATGCCTTGCTGGATATCGAGTACAAAGAAATCACGACAAACAAAAAATATAGTGAGTTTTACCTCACACTGCAAATCTCAGCTGATCCGGGAGCTGAACTAACGACAAGCCAACACCCTCTACGCTGCCTCTGCGCAGTAGTTGCATAGGCCTACGTGGGGACTTCTATGGATTGCGTCACCTCCTCTTTGGAATTGATCTTCTCGGAAAGTCGAGTTCCAGCCCTCCCGGCTCAGAACCCGGATCTCCCAGCAAATCTCGGACTATCTCACGAAAACAATGCGCAACCTCTGCATGTGCCTGTGTCACCCCTTTTGGGGCCTGCGTCACACCCTCTGGAGGTTGCACTGCTTCCTTTGCTAGTTTTGCTGCCTCTTTGCTCTGTATTCTTGGTCACAGAGAAGATCCTTCGACCAATAATTATCTCTGCCCCTCACTGCAACTGGAATCACTTAGATCTGATCTTTGTCCGAGCACTGCTCCGTCAGAAGAATTCGATCACTTGATTCACTCGGTGTATCTTTCCAAATGACCCTAGAGCCTTCCTTTATAGTCTTCTCATTGAGATATCAACGATCAATATTAGATCTCTAATCAACGACTAAGATTATAACTTACTTGATCTTCGCTTTCTAGATCATTCTCACTCTGTTTTATTAATACCTTTTAATTATTTAATTTCCCTAAGTTTAGACTTAGGGTTCCCATTAAAATAATTAATTTTTATAATAAAACATAATCTGAGTGGAATTTTCACAAACGGTTTCTGGGTTCTTTGGAATATTAGTGCCTAAGCATCTCCGCAAATTTTGAGACTTAGAGCACTTCCGATGCTACCAAAAATCAACGCTCCCTCTTAGCGAGGAAAGTGCTCTAACAATATGCCTGCTGCATGCTGCTTTGACTCTGAAGCATCCTCTGCGCTGCTAATGTCTGACATGATGTCCACCAACTACTGCGCTGCTGCTACAACTGTATTTTTGCACATGACACTGCCACTGCCGCTGCTGCATCTGTAATACAACTCCCTCTCAAGTGTTGCATCTGCTATGCTGCTAGCACTGCCACTACTAACACTGCATCTGCACTGCAACTCAGCTGCTAAGAGAAGCACCTGAAAATCACCCAATACTGAAAAAGTGTTAAGTGGATGCACCTTGGTGCTGAAGATCTGACTGCTGATAGCTACTGTGTTGTCCCTCTGATGCACTGCGCTGTTGCTACTCTATACTATTGCTGCTCTACTCTGCGCTGCTACTTATTGCAACTGTTGCTCCATCACTCCTCGTCTCCCACTGAAAACTCCTCCATCCTGCTACTGCTGATCATGGGCACCCGTAGCAAGGTTGTGATCCAAGAGGTGGGCTCCTCAATGATCCTGCCCAACTGAAGTTCAAGGTGAACTTACAGGTCTATGTCGCACTATTTCTCTCCTGAAGAGGCACGGGTACTCATGGGAAACTCGTCCTGCTCGATAGTTGCAGCTGCAACTTTTGGATCGTGCTTCTCATCCTTGTCATTTTTCTTCAAAGGACACTGCGATGCAAAGTGGCCCATCTCGCCACATCTGAAACACTTCACCATCGAGACATCTCTCTTCTGTCTCCGTTGCCCTTGATGTCCCTTCGATGCGAGGGCTACATTCTCCTCCTCCTTCGTATTCTTCGATCCTCTCCCGCTGCTACCGTCAAGTTTTCACTTGTCTAGATCTCTCCTCAGCTCCTCCTCCTGAAGTGCTTCCCACATCTGCTCCCAACTAGGAAGCGTAGCCCTGCCCAAAATACTTTTGACAAAAACTTGCCACTTGTCCGTGACTGCGTTAAGGGCTAGCCTCACCATAGTTGTAGCAGTTCGGGTGGATGCCACAGCTGCCAACTGGTCTTGAATCTCCTGAAGTCTCATAAGGAATGGAGCAATGTGATCCCCTTTCTGCATCTGGATCATCCAGAGCTTCTGCTCCAAGTACATCTTCTGTTGCTCGGAAGTTGCATCGTATAGCAGGGACAAGGCCTCCCATATCTACCTGGCAGTGTTCTTGCCAGATATATGAGAGACTATGTGATCCTTGACACCATCAAGGATTAGTCTCTTGGGATTTTCCATATCGGACTTGTACTTCTTGTTTTGATTTGGATCTGTAGGTACAACAACCACATTGTCCACGAACGCTTTTAGATCATATTCGTCTAGAAGGAATTTGATTCTTTCCTTCCAGATTACGTAGTTGGAGGATCCCTCCAACCGGTCTTGATCTCTCAGTCCATGAGATTCCATTTTAGCCAAAAACTGTTGAACTGCTCCTCTTCTTCCCCCACTGCGCAACACTAGGTAGGCTTACGCACTCCTTGTGGAGCTCGTACATCAACTGCTCGGATCTGTTGCTCAGATCTTGGAAAAATGTTGAATTCCTTGGCAAGGAATCCATTGAGGAAGAATTCCCCGCTATGTGCTCTTCTTATTCTTCTGACACTTCTCTGCCCTGTAACTGCCTGTAGAAAACTGCGTCCCTTTGGATCTGTGTGAAGACTGTACGTTGCTCCCTCTACCTCGGCAAGATCTCGATTCGGAAGTCTTTCCTCTCTGTCGACTCACTCAGAGAGAGACAACCTCGAAAAATTAGCCTTCCTGGCTAGAACTGCGCAAGATCTATGGGGATTCAAACTACTGTTGTTGCAGCAATTTTGCCTTCACTTCAATGTTAGATCTGCTCTTCCTGTTTCATATCAAATGCTATGATACTATGTGAGAATTCCTAGATCTGACAATCTTAGGAATCCTACTGCAACTAACTGAATCTACTTTTTTTCAGATTTCTTCATGAAATTATAGAAGTAAATTATTGAAGCAGCCTACACTTAATACTTTATGATTCTGAAACAAGGAAACTAAGCAAAGAATAAATCACACATAGGACACCATTATTTTTGGACGAAAGTCCCCGGAAAAACCCAATGCGAGAAAACAGGTGTAGCAGATCTGAGGGTTTTTTATTATTAAGCAACAGTTTTTGAATACAATGTCTGGATGTCTTGCTGGCTATCCAGTATAGAGAAATCATGAAAGAAAAAAATATAGTGAGTTTGACCTCACACTGCAAACCTGACTGATCCAGTAGTTGAACGGACGAAACCCCAACACCCTCTACGCTGCCTCTACGTAGGCCTGCTTGGGGATTTTTGTGGACTACGTCACCTCTCTGGAATCTATCTGCTCCTCGGAAAGTTGAGTTCGAGCCCTCTCGGCTAAGAACCCCGATCTCCTATCAAACCTCGGACTATCTCACGAAAAACATTGCGCTGCCTCTGCGTGGGCCTGCGTCACCCCTTTTGGGGTCTGCGTCACACACTATGGAGGTTGTGTTGCTTCTCTGTATTCTTGGTCCTAGAGAAGATCTTCTGACCAATAACTGTCTCTGCCCCTCACTGCAATTGGAATCACGTAGATCTGATCTTCGTCCAAGCACTGCTCCTTTAGAAGAATTCGATCACTTGATTCACTCAGTGTTGTTGAGATTTTGGGGTAGCATCGGATGTGCTCTAGCTCTGAAATTTTGTGGAGGAGCTGGAGTACATGAGATCTCCAAGACCCAGAAAGCATTTGGGGAAATTCCATCTGGTTTGATAGTTATTCAAATAATTAATCTTTTTAATCAAGGACCCTAAGTCTAACTTAGGAAAATTAAAAGATTAAAGTGAATTGAATTAAACATATGATGAGAATGTTCCAAGTGACGTGGATCAAGTAACTCCTAATCTTAGTCGTTGATTAGAGATTAGATCACGGCTGTTGGTTTGCCAACAAGAAAAGTATAAGAGAAGGGCTTGGGGTTAGTTGGAGAACAAACACATTGGCAGAGTACTGAATCTAAGTTGAAATTGTAGGGCATGGTTCTCTAAGAATTTTGGAGTGAGCTTGCAGTGTGGTGAGGGGCAAAGATTGGCAAGGGATTCTGATCCGAGGCCAAGAAAACAACATCGACAGAGAGGCAACATGCCCAGCAGCCCAGAGGCCAGCCAGAGTTACGCAGTTCAGCCAGAGCCATGTAGAGGGCAGCGCAGAGGCAGCAGGAACCCTTCAAGGGTGACGCAGGCCCAGTCAGGGTAGCGTAGGGGCAGAGTAAGCCCAGAGAGGGTGACGCAGGCCCTTCCAGAGCAGCGTAGAGGTTGATGCAGGCCAGAAAGTCTGACACAGGCTAGAAAGGCTGACGCAGAGGGCTGAGGGACAGCGTTGGTGTTTCTAGTGGGCCAGAAAAGGATCGAGTTCTGTAAATCCCGTTTGAGGGTGTGAATCAGCCATATTTTTTGTCTCTGAGTGAAAGAGGTATTATTGTTGTGATTTTCTCTGTAGGGCCAACCATGTCTGGTGCCCAGAAATTGTTGTATTCAGATTTTGCATAATAATAAAACCCTCCAGAGCTAGCTGCACTGGTTTTCCCGCATTGAGTTTTTCCGGGGACATTTGTTCGAAAAATCTGTCACTTTTTCATGTGTGTTATGTTCAGTAATTGGTTTGTTAATGTGTAGGTTGCAGTTGTGTTTACTTTGTTGATTTTACTGAATAATTCAGAAAATTAACTTGTAAATGTAAATCAAGCAGGAAAAGTAAATCAAGACACTGCGGTATGATTTCTATATTCAAAAATTTTCATAGGTGTATCTTTCCAAATGACCCTCAAGCCTTCCTTTGTAGTCTTTGTGAAAATTTCTGAATATTGCTTTATGTAGAAACCCTATTGTTAGATCTGGTTATACTTCTCCTACTTAATCAAGTTATCAATGCTGAAATTCATATTAATATCAAAGTAAACATATAACTGACTTTCACCGATTCAGATCAAAGCAAAAGATACATGCACATAGACAAAGTGACACACAAGATTTTCTGGACAATTGTCCCCGGAAAAACCCAATGCGGGAAAACCGGTCTTCTCGCTGCTAGAGGGTTTATATTATTAAGTAGTTTCTGAATACAGCAAATCTGGGCACCTTACTAGTTAACCTGACAGAGAAAAATTAGATTTGCAGCTAACCTATTGCTCTGGAGATTGAAAACTTGACTAATCCACACCGTCAAACAGGATTTACAAGATTCAACCACTTTCTGCTTCTAGAAACCCCAACGTTTCCCCTGAAGCCCCTGCGTCAACCTTGCTAGCCTCTGTGTGCCTTTGCGTGCCTCTGCATTGGCCTGGAGAAGGCTGTGTAACCCCAGACTGGGTGACGCGGTCCCTACGCTGTCCTGGATGGCCTTTGCGTAACCTTGGAGGTCTCCTGTTGGATGAGCCTTGCCCTTTTTGGGTCTACATAGCACCTGCGTAGCGGCTGAAGCCCTCTGCTTTGCGCAGATGCTGTGTAGCTACTGCTGCTGTCCCTGCTCCTCTGCGTTGCTCTTGGTTGCTGCCGTTCCGTTGTGAAAATTCTTCTATAGTATCATGGTTTACTTCTCCTACTTGATTCAATTATACAAGTTATCTTCAGAAATTAGATTCAGAAAATACCGAAGTAAACACAACTAACAACCTACACATGCAGATCATTTACTAAATATTACGCTCATTCAAACAAAGTGACACACTGATTTTTGTACATAAG
This sequence comes from Pinus albicaulis, assembly GCA_034641835.2. NCBI lineage: Eukaryota > Viridiplantae > Streptophyta > Pinopsida > Pinales > Pinaceae > Pinus > Pinus albicaulis. The sequence goes on along the minus strand of CM076581.1, from coordinate 383,033,171 downwards.
TCCCTGGAAAAACCCAAAGTGGGAAAACCGGTGCAGCAGATATGAGGGTTTATTTTATTAAGTAGAATCTGAGTACAACAAGTCTGGGTTCAAGATTTGGAAAACGAGACAGAGAATAAAAGAAATCTGCAGCTAACCTGCTGTTCCAAGACCAAATATTTGACTGATCCACTTCCTAGAACGAGATTTACAGGACTCTGCCCGAATCTGGCCCTAGAAACCCCAACGCTGCCCCTAAAACCCCAGTGTCAGCCCTGCTAGGCTCTGCGTGCCACTGCGCTGCTCAGAGAGGGACTGTGTAACCCCCAGAGTGGGTGACGCAGTCCTTACGCTGCCTCTAGAGGCCTCTGCATAACCTTTGAAGCTCCCTCAAGCTGCAGTGCTGCCCCTTCCTGGGCTTGCGTAGTGGATGAAGCCTCTGCGCTACGCAACTGCTGTGTAGCTGCTGCTGTTGCTCTCTTCTCCTCTGCGTTGTCCTTGAAAGCTGCTCCTCTGCCTCTTGCTGACTCTTGGCTCCAGGATCAGATCATCCCCTCAGCCAATACTACCCCTTGCTGCAGAAAACTCTTTCAGAAATTCTTAGCAAACCCTGCCCTAGAATTCCAGATCAGTCTCTCAGCTCTGACTCTGTGTGTGTGTGTCTCCAACTGACCCTCAAGCTTTTCTCTTATACTTTTTCGATGATCTCATCAACAACCGAGATTAAAACACTCATCAACGACTGAGATTAAAATATTGCTTGATCCGTGTCTTTTAGAACATTTCAGCATGTGTTAATTAATTCACTTTAATTATTTAATTTTCCTAAGTTTAGACTTAGGAAACCCATTAAAATAATTAATTATTTGAATAACTTGAACACCAGATGAAATTTCACCAAACACTTTCTAGGTTTTGGAGTTCTAGTGTGTCTTAGCCCCTCCACAAAATTTCAAGGCTAGAGCACAACTGATGCTACACCAAATACACAAAATCTCAACACTCCCTCTTTGCACGGAGTGTGCTCTAGCAATACATCCACACCATGCACTGCAAGATCTTGATGTTGGTTTCTGTGCTGCTGATGCTTGGCCTGCTGCCCTCCATCCACTACACTACTGCTCTCTGTACTGCTGCCCATGCCACTGCCACATCTGCACTGCAACTCCCTCTCAACTTGCTGCATCATGCTGCCCATAGCAGTGCCACTGCTAACTATTGCACTGCAACTCAGTTGCCAAGAAGTAAGCAACTGAAGGACTTCTACCCAACTGTTGATAGGTAAGTCAGGCTGCTTCCCATCACTGAAGCTCTCCTTGGCTGCTGATTTACGTTGTCCTCCTGAAGCTACTGCACTACTGCAACTCTGCATTGCGTGAGCACAGCCTCTCTGCATTGCTGCCTCCACGCTGTTGCTGCCTCTGCATTACGATGCTACATCTTCAGCTCCTCAACTCTCCCTTCTTCTTCATTGTGACCTTCTGCAACCATCTCCCGACTCATCCTGCTACCCTATTAAGGCTCCAAGAGTAGGGATGACTCAAGGATCCCGCCAATGTCTCTAGATGCTCTACAGATCCATGTCACCCCACCTCTTCTCTCGAGGCACATGAGCACTCATGGCTGCATCATCATCAGAACCATCATCCTTTGCTGCTGCAGCCTTCGAATCAGAAGCTCCTTTGTCCTTCTTCTTAGGACAAGTGTTGGCGAAGTGTCCAAGTTCGCCACAGTTAAAGCACCAGACCTTGGAAAGGTCTCTCTTCTTCTTCCCTTGTTTTCTTTCCTTTGATGCAAGGGCTGCATCATCTTCCTCTTATTTCTTCACTCTGACTGTCCCACCACTGATATTCTGCTTCTTGGTGATCCTCCCGATCTCCTCTTGGCGTAGGATAGCCCACATGTCTGCCTAGGATGATAATGTTGCTCTGCCCAGTATACTCTGGACAAATGTTTCCCATTCCTTGGAGACTGCATTCAAGGCAGTCCTTACTAAGAGTCCTTCGTCTGGAGTTGCACCCATGCCAACCAGTTGGTCTCGGATGGTCTGAAGTCGGAAAAGTAAAGGATCTATTTCCTCACCCTTCTGCATCTGGAAAAGCCTCATTTGATTCTCTAAGAGTATTTCTTGTTGGACAAAGCTTCCTTGATACATCGCTTCTAAAGCGACCCACATGTCATTTTCCATGTTCTTATCGGCAATATGTGGTACTACGTGATCCTTCACTCCGTCCATGATCAAACACTTAGTTCGCACTTGATTCTCCTTAAATTTATTCAGAGGATCAAGATCTGCAGGCACAACTAGAACACTCGTTGCATGGTCCTTGATGTCGTACACATCTAGGACTGATAGGATCCGTGTCCTCCAGATGACAAAGTTGGACACACCATCCAACCTGTCCTGGTCTCTCAGCCCATGAGAAGCCATCTAGTTCAGATATGACATAAATAATACTCTTCTCCCTCTTTTTGTGGCTACAGAAACTCTGGATCTGGGTTTCTTGGTGACTAGAAACCCTCTAGTAACTTCTTCTTCTGAAAAAGGATTTCCCACCTAGAAATCTTCCACCCAAACACAATCGGACAGAACTCTCCGATCACCCTCCTGATCGAATCTCATATTTGTTTGGCTCAGATTTGCTGAGTAGCTGTCTTCCTCCTGCCTTTGTTGACTTAGCTAGGTAAAATTTTGTACTGGAAGAATCTCCACCACACCAACACTGTTGAAGATCTGAAGCACTGCTTCTAGATCTTGGCAAGGCTTTCTGCAATAGGAAAAATGATTGGATTGCGTCTTATTGACTAGCCCACCGCAGCCTCAGCGCTGCTCAGAAGTGGACTATGTAACCCCAAACTGGGTGACGCAATCCTTATGCTGGCCTGGGAAGGCTTTGCATAAGCTTGATGGCCTTCTGAATCTGCAGCACTGCCCCTTCCTGGATCTGCGTCCTCCTGCTGCCAAGCTACCCCTTTCGGATCTCTGCTACTTATGTTGCTATCCTGCAGAAAAAATATTCTTCAGCTGATTTGCTGGAGATTCAGCTTGATCTGCTATCGCTCTGATACCGTGTGAAAATTCTACTGCAGTATCATGGTTTACTTCTCCTACTTAATTCAATTATACAAGTTATCTTTAGAAAATACTGAAGTAAACACAACTAACCGCCTACACATGTAGATCATTTATTGAATATTATGCTCATTCAAACAAAGTGACACACTGATTTTTGGACACAAGTCCCTGGAAAAACCCAAAGCAGAAAAACCGATGCAATAGATATGAGGGTTTATTTTATTAAGTAGAATCTGAGTACAACGAATCTGGGTTCCAGATCTGGAAAACCCGGCAGAGAATAAAAGAAATCTGTAGCTAACCTGTTGCTCCAAGACCAAATATCTCACTGATCTACACCCTCAAATGGGATTTACAAGGCTCAGCCCAGATCTGGCCCTAGAAACCCCAGCGTTGCCCTTGAAGCCCCAGCATCAGCCCTGTTAGGCTTTGCATGCCACTGCGCTGCTCAGAGAGGGATTGCGTAACCCCCAGAGTAGGTGACACAGTTCTTACGTTGCCTCTGGAGGCCTCTGCGTAAATTCTGAAGCTCTCTGAAGTTGCAATGCTGCTCCTTCCTGGGCCTGCGTAGCACCTTCGTAGCGGCTGAGGCCTCTGCGCTGCGCAGCTGCTGCGTAGCTACTACTGCTGCTCTCTCCTCCTCTGTGTTGTCCTTGAAAGCTGCTCCTCTGCCTCTTGCTGACTCTTGGCTCTAGGATCAGATCATCCCCTCAGCCAATACTACCCCTCGCTGTGGAAAACTTTTCTGGAAATTCTTAGCAAACTGTGCCCTAGAATTCCAAATTAGTCTCTCAGCTCTGCCTCTCTGTGTGTCTCCAACTGACCCTCAAGCCTTTCTCTTATGCTTTTTCGATGATCTCATCAACGACCGAGATTAAAACACTCCTCAACGACTGAGATTAAAAGACTGCTTGATCTGTGTCTTTTAGAACATTTCAGCACATGTGTTAATTAATTCACTTTAATTATTTAATTTTCCTAAGTTTAGACTTAGGAAACCCATTAAAATAATTAATTATTTAAATGACTTGAACACTAGCTAAAATTTCACCAAACACTTTCTGGGTTTTCGAGTTCAAGTGTGTCTTAGCTCCTCCACAAAATTTCAGGGCTAGAGCACACCCGATGCTACACCAACTACATAAAATCTCAACATCTGTCTCTAGCTGATTCTTGGCACTGGGATCAGATCATCCCCTTAGCCAATACTACCCCTCTCCGCAGCTGAAACACTTCTGAAAATTCTTAGCAAACCCGCCCTAGAATTTCAGCTTAGTCTCAGTGCTCTGCCTCCGTGTGTGTTTTCTCGAACTGACTCCAAGCCTTTCCTTTATACTTTCAAGTTGGGAAACCAACGACTATGATCTAGTCTTGAATCGATGGCTAAGATTAAAAGAAAGCTTTATCCGTGTGACTTGAATCATTTCCATCACATTTTTTAATTAATTACCTTTAATATTTTAATTTTCCTAAGTTAGACTTGGGGTCCTTAATTAAAAATATTAATTAATTAATTATCTCCCAAAATGGATGGAATTTCCCAAATCCCTTTTTGGGTCTTAGAGAACTCATGTGCTCTAGTCCCTCCACAAATTTTGGGAGCTAGAGCACATCTGATGCTACCCCAACACTCAAAAAACTCAACACTCACTCTTAGCGAGGAATGTGCTCTAGTACAATGCTGCTTCACCCCGAAGCTCTGCACTGATCTCTGGTGTGGGTCTCTGCGCTGATGCTGGACCTGCTGCCCTTCATCACTGTGCTGCTGCTGCCATTCTGTACTGCTGCCTATGATGCTGCCACCGCCACTGCCACATCTGTACTTCAGCTCCCTCTCAATCTATTGCACCATGTTGCCAATTGCTGAGAGAAACAACTGAAGCTCGTGCCCAATATTTGACAGACAAGTCAGTTGGGTTGCATCCTCATCATTGAAGCTCCATAGGCTACTGCTTTGCGCTGTCATCTGGAGGATGATGCACAACTACAACTTTGTATTGCGTAAGAAAACTCCCTCTGTGCTGTTGAAGTCATATAAGCCTCTGCACTAAAATCCCCTACACTGTTGCTGCACTGCGTTGTCCTCCTGAAGCCTCTACGCTGATGCAGCTCTGTTTTGCGTAAGTAGCTTTGCACTGCGCTACTCCCTTCAGCCTTCAGCTCTGCCTCTGCTCCATCTGTGATTCTCTGCACCAACTACTCCACTTGTCCCGCTACTGTCTTAAGGCTCCCGTAGCTCGGATGTGATCCAAGAGATGAGCTGCTCAAGGATCCCGCCACCACTCTTTTGCTGCTCTACAGATACATGTTGCCCCACTTTCATGGTTCATAAGCGCTCATGGCTACGTCATCTTCGGAACCATCGTCCGCCATAACAGCCTTGGAAGTAAAAGCTTCCTTGTCCTTCTTCTTTTGAGGACAATTGCTTGCGAAATGTCCTAGTTCGCCACACTGGAAACACTTGATTTTAGATAGATCACGCTTCTTCTTCCCTTGCTGCCTCTTTGATGCCAAGGCTACATCTTCTTCCTCTTCCTTCTTTACCTTACTTGATCCCGTGCTGTACTGCCTCTTGGTGAATCAACGAAGTTCTTCTTGACGAAGGATTGCCCACATACTGTCCCAATTGGGAAGGTCTGCTTTGCCCAAGATACTTTAGAAAGTTTCCCAGTCCTCTGTGATTGCTTTGAGTGTAGTCCTTGCCATCACATCATCCTCCACCTTTGCTCCCATGGCAGACAACTGATCTCTGATCGCCTGTAATCTAAAAAGGAAGGGCTTGATTTTTTCTCCCTTGGCCATCATGAATAACCGCAATTGATTCTCCAGAAGCATTCTCCTCTAGACGGATTTTCCCTCATATAGGGCATGTTGTCGCACAGATTGTCTAGGCACCGCGACAACAACTCAGATCGGGGGCTGTCACCCTGATCCCCAATCTCTGTATCTAAGCTGTCTCCTTGCAAGCTAAGGGAGGTAGACCCTAACAGAAATGAAGGAAAAGAACTGGTTGAGAATCAACCAATTCAGGAGACAGTCAAATAACCAAGTACTTGTTAAGATTAACGAGATTTCACAGACCCAATTAGATTTGAAAATTAAAACCAGTGCCTTATGGAGTTAAAAGATCCCGTTATAAAAATTAAAGCCAAGTAATCGATGTATAACTGCTGCTATGAAAACACAAATGATATTCGATGAAATTCAATAGAAAGCACCACAATCATTCAGTAACCACAGTTAAGCATTAAACTTTGAACCAACAATTTAAATTCAAGATAAAAAAAATATTATCATGAAGGTACCATAATTAAATGTCAGATCATTGCAATATTTCCGAATTTATGATATTCTAAATGACCCAATCTAGAAATTATATAGTCAAACTTAGGATAAAAAATTAAAAGCTCATTTGACTAATTTTTTTTTAAATTTTTAGGATTTTTGGAGTTTTTATATTTTATTATTATTATTTTTTTATATTTTTAACAAAATCTACAAAAAAATTAAGACTAAAATTTAAAATCTAAAAATTAAACCAAAGCTAAAAACTAAACTAAAAAATCAAATCTTAATCTAAAACTATAATCTAAAATCTAACAACTAAAAACTAAAACTAAACAAATATTAAAACTAAGGCTAGATTAAAATTGAACTAAATGAAACCTAAAGCTATAAAAAAAATCGAATTAAAATCATACACCTAAACTAAGACTAACATTAATCAAAACTAAAATCTAATCAACAACAAATCAAAATTTAAAACTAAAGTCTAAAGTCGAAAAATTTAAAAAAGGACTAATGCTAAAAACTAAAATTTAACAAAATCTATTTTAAATTTAAAACCTAACGCTAACCCAACACAAAATGAATCTGATACAAAAAATTAACGCTTTACAAAAAAAATGTGAATCCGCACTAAAAAAAATTTAATGCATATCTTTTTCATTTGTTATGGTGTGTTACTATGTGCGTTTTTATTTGTTTTGTTTGCAGGTCTGCGGCGGCTATGGAGGACGACAAAGGGTTCTACAGAGGAAGAGGCAGCGGGGTCGAGATCATAGGAGATGGCGGCATGAGGAAGACGACGTTCAATGGAGGCAGGAGCAGAGGACGGTCGACGGCTAAGGAGAGGGCTGGAAACTGAAGAAATCGACGACGTGAGGGATGGAGGGAAATCGACAGACGACAAGGGAAATGCTAAGCGGATGAGAAGGAAAGCAAGGGAATCGAATGGATGAGGAAGGGTAATGCAGAAAATCAAAGGGTAAGCGGAATCAAAGAGCTATGAAGACAAGGATAAGGAAGGACGTCGACAATAGAGAGGAATGGAGTGTATGAAGAGTGAAGAGACGGGTTTTTGTCAGCATTTGTGCAGTAAACAAAGGCAAAATAATTTCAAATAAACCTAGTACACACAAATTTCACCCAGCAAACTTAAATTTCTTCCCGTCAAAACCCATATTTTTTATGCTCTTTAAATCGAATATTATGCAGATCTGCCAACAGTAGAGATTCTGAGGCTAGATCTTGCCCTTGTGGGGTAGATCTAGCTCAAATCTTTAAAAGAAAATTTCTGAGAAAACCCTGTAACCTGCAAAACTAGAACAGATCCAAAACTATACACAAAAATTATTAAACCCTTACAGCCCTAAAAAAAATACAAATTTACAAGCTAATTTACAGATCTGAGGCCCTCATGGCCAGATTTGAACCCATTTCAGCACAATTTTTTAGAAATTTGAAATTTTACAGAGAGGCACAAGCCCTAAAAGACCCTGTAAAAAACCAAATTTCGTTAGATAGCTTTGAAAAATTAAAAACAATGGGATTTTCTAGATTTACGAAATCTGAGAGTCGGCTGGTCCAACTGAAGACTTCCCCAGACGCTCTAATCTTTATAAAAAAAATTTCCCTGCGCACTTAGATCTGAACCTTAGATTGATAGAGATTTAAGAAAATAACATGAGATCCTTCAAAAAAATAGATAACTAGTCTTTCCGTTAAATAAAAAATGTTATTTTATGAACCCAGAAAACTGCACAAGATACCTGTATGCAAATTAATCCATGAAGGCCATCAACCATAAAAATATCAAACAAAGTAGCAGAGTTTAGAAATGAATCACCACATAGATCTGGAAAAGGAACATCAAAATTTGTAACCCCAAAGTCTTTATGCTTTATTCATCAAAATAAATTACAAGAGCTTCCAAGACAAGTGCACGATCCTAAGATCGGATGCAAATGTCACATCAAGACTTTTAATTTATAGGACAAAAACTTCAATGGCTATTTCAGTTGATCCATGTCAAAATAATCTCGACCGTCGAAAATATTTGATCATCTTTTAATTTGGACTGTCGAAATTATAATTTTGAGGAGAAAACGAATTTATGATTTAAATCCATTTTAATTAACTCAAAAATACTATTTTTGAGTTAATTAGCCCAAAATTTTGACTTTGACTTAACCACCTAGGCCCAAGGGTCCAAAATTTCTTAAAATTCTCAATATTTCCTTGGCCTGGGGCCTTTAAAAATTCATCTTTTAAGGACCAACGAATTTTGCCTTTGAAGGATTTTAACTCACCTATGACTTAAAATTAATTAAATTTCTGGCTTAGGATTTTTAATTAATTTGACCACAAATTTTAATTAATTGACTTAGAGGGGATTTTAATTATTTTTCCAACCCTCTTTACATAAGATAAATACATTTAGACACATGAAGGGGGAATACCCATTCATATAGATCCTCAAATAGGTACCCAATTCTGCGATTCAAAAACATGATCTAGTAGACCAAGTAGCTTGTAATAAAATAATCTAGCCAACTAGCTAGGATTATTCCCAAACTACTTTTACAAGGACTCGATAGAAAACACTAGGACTCACTTAGCATACTGTTGACAAAATCCACCCTAGCTTTGGGGTGAGGCTGGAGGGGAAAACTCTGCCGATAACTTGTGTCGAAAAACACAAGTAAATCAATGAGACAAAAAACCTCCTAGCATAGAAATCGTCACCAACATACTAGGCTTACCTAGTTTGTTACAGACATGACGGTCTTACTTAGATCATTTACATCATAAACATGCAGAATGGGTTTACATTATTCATAAAACTGTCGACTGATGATGGAATCTGAATGGCGTGACCACGTCGAACATGATGAATCCCATTTGAAAAAATGGGAGTGTACTGCTATGGGGTCGTTGACAAAGTGTGGTCAACAGGGCAGTTAAGGCTTTCCATATCTCCTGAGCCATTTTCTTGTCGGCTATGTGTGGAACTATATGATCCTTAACCCCATCCATTATGAAACGTTTGGCACGTGCCACAGCTTCCTCATGCTTTGCTAGGAGAGCAGCATCAGTTAGCGTGGCTAAGACTTTTTCTGCATGGTCTCTTAGACCGTATGCGTCCATGACTACCAGGATTCTGGCCTTCCAGACTGCAAAGTTGGGCAGACTGTCCAACCTATCTTGATCATGTATTCTGTGAGGTGCCATCTGCTTAGCAAATCTATTAGAACTCCTCCTCTCTTTGCTAGAGATTTGGATATAGGGTCCCTGGCAAAACAGACACCCTTTGCTCCCTCTGACAACTGACCTCCTCTCTTGGAAGTCTGCCAAATCGAACGAATCAGCTCTCTTCAATCCTCTGATCGATCTGTAGATTTCTTTGGCTGGAAACCCTCTGAGAAGTTGTTCTCCTCCCGCTCTTTGTCACCTACTGCTTAGGGAAATTCTAAATCTTTAGAAATTTAACCCCATCAGCAACTTCTGAAGCTCTGCAACACTGCTTTCGACACTCTGAAACAGCGACGGCTTCAAATCTGCAGCACCCTAGCTGCCCTCTGCGTGAGTAGATAGTCCTAACACTGTCTCTGAGCTGCCTCAACGCAGTTAGTACGTGGGCTTGCATAGGACTGCGTCACTCTGGCCTCTGCGTGGCTCTGCTCCCTCTGTTGTTGCGCTGTCCCTTCTGCTCCGACTTTCCGCGACTGTTGCTGCTTTCTTTGCTGCTTCTGCAGCAAGGATTCTTTAGTCTTTTGTTTGTGATCCTGCTAGATCTGCAATCGCTCTGATACCATGTGAAAATTTCTGAATATTACTTTATGCAGAGACCCTACTGTTAGATCTGGTTATACTTCTCCCACTTAATCAAGTTATTAATGTTGAAATTCAGATTAATATCGAAGTAAACACATAACAGACTTTCACCAATTCAGGTCTAAGAAAAAGATACATGCACACAGACAAAGTGACACAAGATTTTCTAGACAACTGTCCCCGGAAAAACCCAATGCGGGAAAACCAGTCTTCTGACTGCTCGAGGGTTTATATTATTAAGTAGTTTCTGAATATAGCAAATCTGGGCACCTTACTGGTTAACCCGACATAGAAAAATTAGATCTGCAACTAACTTGTTGTTCTAGAGACTGAAAACTTGACTGATCAACACCCTCAAACGAGATTTACAGGACTCAGCTACTTTCTGCCTCTAGAAACCCCAGTGCTGCCCCTGAAGCCCCTGCGTCAGCCATGCTAGCCTCTGCGTGCTCTACATTGTCCTGGAGAGGGTGTGGTAACCCCAGACTAGGTGACGCAGTCCCTACGTTGCCTTGGATGGCCTCTGCGTAACCCTAGAGGTCTCTTGTTGGCTCAGTGCTGCCCTTTCTGGGCCTGCATAGCGGCTGAAGCCCTCTGCGCTGCGCAACTATTGCATAGATGCTGCTGCTGCCCCTGCTCCTCTGCACTGCTCCTGGTTGCTGCCTCTTTGTCTCTTGCTGATTCTTGGCACTGGGATCAGATCATCCACTTAGCCAATACTACCCCTTTCTGCAACTGAAATACTTCTAAAAATTCTTAGCAAAATCGCCCTAGAATTTCAACTTAGTCTCAGTGCTTTGCCTTCGTGTGTGTTTTCTCCAACTGAACCCAAGACTTTCCATTATACTTTCTCGTTGGGAAACCAAAAACCATGATCTAATCTTGATTCGATGACTAAGACTAAAAGAAAGTTTGATCCGTGTGACTTGAGTCATTTCCATCACATGTTTTAATTAATTACCTTTAATATTTTAATTTTCCTAAGTTAGACCTAGGGTCCTTAATTAAAAATATTAATTAAATGTTTATCTCTCAAACTGGATGGAATTTCGCAAATCCCTTTCTGGGTCTTGGAGATCTCATGTACTCTAGTCCCTCCACAAATTTTGGGAGCTAGAGCACATCCGATGCTACCCCAACACTAAAAAAACTCAACAGTCTTCTCGTTGAGATATCAACAATCGAGATTAGATCTCTAATCAATGGCTAAGGTTATAACTTGACTTGATCTTCGCTTTCTAGATCATTCTCACTCTGTTTTATTAATACCTTTCCATAAGTTTAGACTTAGGGTCCTCATTAAAATAATTATTTTTTATGATAAAAGATAATTCGAGTGAAATTTTTACAAACGGTTTCTAGGTTATCTGGAATACCATTGCTTAAGCCTCTCCACAAATTTTAAGACTTAGAGCACTTCCGTTGCTACACAAAATCAACAAGTAGGAGGAGGTGGCATCGACAGGCCACTAGACAGGGCATCATATGGAGACAATGCTCTCTCATTGATGTATTGGGCACCGAAGCTACTGAGTTTCAACATGGTATCGGTATTCCCAATTGCAAGTGAGAAGTTGGTCCATTCAGGTGTACCTGGGCAGATGAGGAGGTGTATATCACATCGCGGTTGGTGTACTATATTGTTTTTTGGGTAGCATCAGATGTGCTATAGCTCTGAAACTTTGTGGAGGGGCTAGAACACATGAGATCTCCAAGACCCAGAAATCGTTTGGAGAAATTCGACCCGGAGCTTAAGTTATTCAAATATTTAATTATTTTAATGGAGACCCTAAGTCTAACTTAGGGAAATTAAATAATTAAAGTGAATTAATTTAACATGTGGGTGAGAATGTTCTAACTTCTAAGTGACAAGGATCAAGTCTTTTCTAATCTTAGCTGTCGATTACAGATTAGATCAATGCCGTTGAATGTTCAACAAGAAAAGTATTAAAGGAAGGCTTAGGGTCAGTTGGAGAACACACACAGAGTGGCAACACTCGAGCTAAGTTGAAATTCTGGGGCACGGTTTGTTGAGAATTTTCGAGTGAGCTTGCAGTGCAGCGAGGGGTAGTTCGGCAGTGGGATTTCTGATCCAAGGCCGAGAATACAATAGCAAAGAGGCACATCAGCACCAGAGGAGTAGCGCAGGCCCAGGAGGGGTGACGTAGGCCCAGGAGTGGTGACGCATGCACAACCAGGCTCACACAGAGCTAGCGTAGAGGCTCACGTAGGCCTAGAGGAGCTGATGTAATGATCCAACTTGAGTTATATGGAACATAGAAATATTAGCATGCATATGATAGCTATTAGCATGCACTAGTATATGCACTAATCAATTAGGCCTAGCATAGAGGCACACGTAGGCCTAGAGGAGCTGATGTAATGATCCAACTCTAGTTATATGGAACATAGAAATATTAGCATGCATATGATAGCTACTAGCATGCACTAGTATATGCACTAATCAATTATGAAAAAGTCTCAGTGTAGGGTAATGAGTGAATTATTGAAGTATTGAGTAAATACCTAACTCACCAGAATATAATGAATGTATTGTGAGGAAAAAGTTATACCTACAACTATCATAATATAACTAATATATTGTTCAAAGGAAAGTAAAAGCATTGACTTATGCAAATAAAAGATGATATTTTAATAAAATCAAAGATATTTACTAAATGATGATATTTAGTAATAAATCCAAGATATTTTAGGAATCCAAGATATTTATTAAATAATATTTTAATATAAATCTAAGATATCTATTAAAAGAGGATATTTTAATAAATATCTTGAAAGAGGATTTGACTAAGATATTTATTAAAAGAGGATATTTTAATAATATCTTAAAAGGGTATTTGTGTATAAAAGGAGAAGGGGGGAAACTTGATGGGCATGGGTGAGTGAGGAGGAAAAACTGACTCGGATGCTGTCAGAGGATTTCTAACTGTGGAAGACGAGAGCAGTGAGTTCTAATAGTCATAGAGTGATCTTGATTGTTATTGGAGTTTTGGGCACGGGGGCCAGAAGAATTGTCTTTTGGATCTGCGGATTGGAGAGGTTGACCCGAGATAGGCTGGGAGGAAAATGGCAGTTTGGTAACGGGAGTGGAAGCCATGGCAGGTCAGGAACATCTTCAAACACAGTTCCAAGTAAGTGTTAAATAGTGAATTGATATATTCTGCTTCAAAAATTCCACTCTGGATTGTGTAGTATCAATTTTGTTAATAATTGCTAATTCTGAAACTTAGGACCTTACAATTGACGCAGAGCTGGAAGGGGTAGCGCTGGGTTTTCAGTGGGCCTGATCGGACTCGTATTCAACAGATCGGAAAGGGTGACACAGCCACTCTGGATGGTGATGCAGTCTCAGTGCAGAGCTTGCTGGGGACTACGTAGGCACCTGTGAGGTTCTTCATTCTGAGCTAAATCAAACATAATATCTGTCTCCAAAAATAGAGGTACTTCTGCCAGGATTTTCTCTATTGGGTAAACAACTATTGGTAATCTAGTTTTTATTCAGAAATGTGCATAATAATAAAACCCTCAAGAGTTGCTCCATCGATTTTCCCGCATTGGGTTTTTCCGAGGACATTTGTCCAAAAAATCTTGTGTCCTTTGTCGAATGTGCTTATTTATTTAGTACTTGATTTGTATATTTGTGTAGGCAAAAATGTATTTACTTCGATGTTTTTCATGTAATATTTAGAAAAATAACTTGTTAAGTTAATAAAACAAGTAGGAGAAGTAAATCAAATTACTGTTGTAGGATTTCTGTTTAGTAAATTCAGAAATTTTCATGTACTAGAAGAGTGGAGGACGCATGGGCACATATGGGATGCCCTATGATACATGGTGGCATGGCATTGAGCGTTGGTATCGAGTGGTGCATGGAGTCCAGTGGTATGCAGAGGAGTGTAGGGGTAAGTATTTGTGTGCAACAGAGCATGATGATGCAGAACAGGTTGTTGCAGTGTTGTCGCCAGAGAGATCTCCAGACGAGGGCATTAGGCACACCATTGGATTTGGTGCACAGATCTGGTTATACTTCTCCTACTTAATCAAGTTATTAATGCTGAAATTCAAATTAATATAGAAGTAAACACATAACAAACTTTCATTGATGTTAGCCTCTTTCACAAAAACAATAATAAATCCAAACATAAATTAATTAATTAAATATTCCGAGTTAGGAATATGTGCCTAACTCTTGGGTTGTTCTTGAAATATTGGAGTTTGTTTAGTAACTCCTATCTTGGTGGGTTTTTGGTGAGAAATTATCTCAACCAAAGGAGTCTAAGATAGCACGGACTATCTTAAGACATTGTCTCTCATCTATTTAAATTGTAATACTAAATTCTTTTAATAAGAGAGAATAATGAGAATGCCATGAGGCTGAAGCCTCTTTTCCGCCATTGTTTTGTCTGGTTTTATATCTGTGTTTTCTGTAATGTTTCTGAGTTAATTCATTACCTACATGTGGTATCAGAGCTTGGCAAATATTTTGGGTGTATGTGAAAAATCGTGTGGAGAGAATGGATTGATGGGGAGGATCTGCATAGTGCAGACATAATGGAGTTGGATGGAAACCTGCTGAAGGAGCGCTCACTGCAAAGACGTAACGTATGGAGAAGAAACTGAATTTGGAAGACCTCGGCTCAGTTAATGTTATGTTACACTACTGAATGTGGACTCACCGATTTGTGAAGACTGTCCTCGCCATTGAGTGGAAGATTTCGACCCCGCCGTTGAATTTTGGGTGAAATCGACAAGCACTGTTTGTTGAGTGCAGATTCGTGCTAGCCTAAGAGTCGTGGGCGATGTTTTTTGAGTGCATTTGGAGCAGCCTCTGGTGAGCTGCATAGTAGAAGCGTCCTGTTTCTGCTCTCTTCAGGTGTAGAAAATTATGAGGATTTAATTTGTCCTTTGTACATAGATTAATCAGTATGTGAGAACTGTTTTCTTTTTTCAGTGTTTGTTGTCGCTCTGTGTGTGATTGAGCGCTCTTAGTTTTATTTCTTCTGTGAGATTTAGCATTGTGTAAAAGAGTTGTTGTACTGCGTGACCGTGGAATTATGGTGGAAAGCCCTGTGCCTATGGAGCCGAGGGTTGTGTTTGTCATTGTTTGACAGATTACTGTTGGGACTGGCTGTCGAGTGAATTTGACTGTAGGACAAGGAATATGCAGTTCGTTGTGTTAATTCTTCCCTGGCATTCTCGAAACATCAAGCGACTGTTGATTTAAGGAAGCAATCCCCATGGTGCAGCAAAGTAAGACCAGTCCAGAATTCGATTAGCCATACAACATGGAGCATTTCGGAGCAACGAACCAAAGATCAAAAGACCGATTGTCAGAAGGTTGTGTGCCGCATACAGTAGTGAAACACGACCATTAGAAATTTGTATTGCAGCATATGGCATTTAAACATAGTTGTCAGAAGGCGGTTATGTGTGGAAACCTTGCCGCGTATTGAAGGTGGCTCATACCATCTCAAGGGAATGAGCATGGAGGCCTACTGTGTACATGACCGCAACGCAGAGATGCAGACAATCTAATTAACAAAAAAAAATGGAGTTGCAAAGATATGCACAGCGAAGAGCAGATTGCTGCAGCTATGCAGAAACCGTTTCTCACCTGATTGAGCGGCCGGACATGCCCATCCTGAGACAACGTTACACCCACTCTTTGCGTTAACAAAAAGTGCCACGGTGGAGGACTAAAATGTGCTTCATGAATCTTTTAAGGTGCGCTTCACTTTTTAAACGACTTCATACACACTATTTCAATTTTTTAAAGTGCCATAAGCAAGTGATTACTCAACATGTTTAAAAATTTGAAATATATTTAAAAGAGAGTGATCATGAAGTTAAGGTATATATCTTTTGGAGTGATAAGTGAGTGGAGTATTAAATTTACCATTGTATATATAAAAGCATAGATTTTTATGGGTTTATGTAAAAACATAAATTTTGGGAGTGCTTAATGTCCACGTTATGGGGGACAAGTAGTTTTAATTTTTCAATTATGTGGGTCAAGTGGGAGGTGTAAGGGTGGATTTATAGGTGAATTTTTTACTAACTGATTTTTTAAAAATTGATATTAATCTTTTTGGAGGAATAAGGAAAAATGACTTATAAAATTGTATTAATGGGATGTATGGAGAGATAAGATGTGAGCTTTGTAAATTTGGAGTGATAAGGGAAAGTCATTGTTGTGATTCCAAGTACCATTTTTCTTTGAGAGAGATTGAGTCGGTGAATATCCAGATTTTGAAGACAAATTGCTTCCAAGGGTTGTGAGCTTGGCATATTCATTACTTGAAGGTGGAGATTTCTTATGTACTCAATATTTAATAAAGATATTATTTTTTGGTGATTGTGTCCTAGATCCGCCCGAAATTGAATAAGGGGATCTTAGGTACACCATGTGTGTTTGTGATGGCGCATGTTTTTATGACTTCATGTTGTTGCTTTTGATTTGTGTCTAGTTTTGACACATAAATGATTTCATTTAACACATACATAAAGTTCAATACAAGCAAGCACAACACATGTAACGAAGAAACTGCAAGGAAGGATAATTAAACTCAACACGTGCATTTGCGTCACTACAACAAATAATCAAAGTTTTCAACATCGGCATTCTACTTCAATACAATCAAGTTCATGAATTTGAAAATTCCAGTGTTTCAAAGCAAAGTCTTCATCAACGCTCTTGCAAATACATTTAAGAACTTGTAATCAAATTCATTGTTTTAAGTGAATCATTAAAAATTCATTGTTCATGAATTTTTAAGAGGACAAGAGAATTCATTGTTTTCATTGTCATCTTTATTGGGTGCATTGTCGACAGTGTTCGACACCCTTCCTTTAAGCAAAATCAAGTAAGTGCGCGAGTTTTTAACTCTAAATCAAACAAGCAAGAAGTTCACATCTCCTGCAAGCGAGCGTGGGTATTCATTCAAGCAATTTGCATCAAGTCAGTACAAAGATCAAACCATCAAGCAAGCCAGAGTGAAGTTCATTGCAGCAACCATCAAAGCAGCCAAACAAGTTCAACTCTAACACCAATCAAGCAAGTTGAGATCGACATCAAGCGAGCGTGGCTATTCATTCAAGTGAGCATAAAGTCATCAAGTAAGTCAAGTGAGCGCTTAAACAAATGCGATCACCATCAAGCGAGCGTGAATTCCAGAGTTTAAGCAAGAAAATTCTACAATTCTAGCAAGTGTTCCAAGCAAGCGCAATAAGCAACAAATCAAGCGAGCGTGCCATTCAAGCCACATAGCAAGCGAGCCTGTCATTCAAGTACCAAAATCAAGTGAAACAGTTCAGAGCACGACATCTCCGACAAGAGAGCCTGATTTCAAGTGAGCAAGTTCAGATGGCGCAACATATTCAGTTGTTAAACATTCTTCACAGTTTGATCATCTCTAGTGATGAAGACATGGTGCAAATCAGCAAAGAAACCCTTGCTGATCTTTCATGGCATCTACAACAAACACATGAAACCATTGAGTTTCTTCAACTCGAGTCGCAACTTCAAAAGAATGAATTGCAAGAAAAGAGTGATACTTTCAAGTCTTAGAACCATCCAGATGATAAGTCATTCATCCAAACAGCTTCAAGTGTCGAAGTTGTTCCAGTTCCAATTTCTTCCAAGCCCATCATCAAGCCATGGGAAGAAATTCAAAATAACAAGAATCAACGAGGCTTAGGATATGTCAATGATGACACCAACTTACATATCCCAGATTGTTCCAAGCCAATTAAGTTCGTCAGTGCAGGATTTCTTGCACAACTCACCTCGGCAAGTTCTGAGAACGTTGCAGACAACCAGCAATGCACGCAACCCAAAGTTGTAGACAAACAGAATTGCATGCAACCTGAAGTTGAAGTCCAACCGAAATGTTCTCATTATCAAAGAACCGGTCATATGGAAGATCAGTGTTTTGATCTCCATCCTTGTTGCCATTGTGACAAGCCCAATCATTCCTCAGAGAAATGTCGCAAACAACGACAAACAGCTAGATTGAAGATACATTATGAATGGATCGACCCTTGGGAATGGTCATCCACAGTCAAAAGATTGTCTCAGTTCTACAACCGACTACAATCACACATAGTGCAGCCAACAGTGAAGGGATGATGGTACTCTCATGCAGTTGAACGGGGGAGTACACCAGTGTAAACTCCTACACCTGAAGGGGGGGAGTACAGGAAACTTTCCAGAGAAGTGTCTCTCCTTTCAGCTGACAAAGGGGGGAAAATGTCAATGAGATTAACAGTGGTTGTCAGACTGAAAGTCTCGACAAAACCAGCAAAAGCAGCCAGTGGGCATCAACAAATTTGCTAGTGGTCAGTCGACAACAAAGAAGCAGTGAGCAGCTTTTCAGCACAACAAAAGCAACAGTGAGTTGTTTTTGACATCATCAGCCAGTGGGATTTGAAAAATTTTTGTCAGTGGACAAAGGATGCTGATTTGATGCAAATAACAGATGGATCCTTTTGCAACTTGGCACTTGATGGAGTTGTTAAGCGAAATTTAGAGATGAATCAGACATGCGGCTGACTCATGGTCTCTTTAGATTGCAGTTTTTCAGCATCCAGCTTTGGCGGTTTTTACAGGCAATGTTTTTTGAGGATCAACATGAGAACTTGGAAGATGGTTCCTCGTTTTTATTTTGGAGTTATCATTGAAGGGGGGAATGTTAGCCTCTCTCACAAAAACAATAATAAATCCAAACATAAATTAATTAATTAAATATTCCAAGTTAGGAATATGTGCCTAACTCTTGGGTTGTTCCTCAAATATTGGAGTTTGTTTAGTAACTCCTATCTTGGTGGGTTTTTGGTGAGAAATTATCTCAACTAAAGGAGTCTAAGATAGCAGTCTACTGTCTTTACATTGCCTCTCATCTATTTAAATTGTAATACTAAATTCTTTAATAAGAGAGAATGATGAGACGTTACAGAGAAGCTCTGCTTCCCTTTTTCCGCCTATTGTTTTTTGTCTCAGTTTTATATCCGTGTTTTCAGAATGTTTTAGCATCCATTACCTGCCAACCGATCTCGTATCTAAAGGTGATATGCACAAACAGTGCATAATGTGATTTTCCGGACCACCGTCCCCGAAAAAACCCAAATTTTGGGAAAACCGACTTTGGGTTGCCTGAGGGCGAGACATAGCTTCGAATACGTAAAATCCGGGCACCTTACTGGTTAACCCAACAGAGAAAAATTAGATCTGCAGCTAACTTGTTGTTCTGAAGATTGAAAACTTGACTGATCCACACCCTCAAAGGGGATTTACATGACTTAGCCACTTTCTACCTCTAGAAACCCCAGCGCTGCCCATGAAGCCCCTGCGTCAGCCTTGCTAGCCTCTGCATGCCTCTACACTGGCTTGGAGAGGGATGCGTAACCCCAGACTGGGTGACACAGTCCCTACACTGCCCTGGATGGCCTCTGCGTAACCCTAGAGGTCTCCTGCTGGCTCAGCGCTGCCCTTTCTGGGCCTGCATAGCCCTTGCGTAGAGGCTGAAGCCCTCTGCTTTTCGCAGCTACTGCTGCCTTTGCGCTACTCCTGGTTGCTGCCTCTTTGTCTCTTGCTGATTCTTGGCATTGGGATCAGATTGTCCCCTTAGCCAATACTACCCGTCTCCGCAGCTGAAACACTTCTGAAAATTCTTAGCAAACCCGCCCTAGAATTTCAGCTTAGTCTCAGTGCTCTGCCTTCGTGTGTGTTTTCTCCAACTGACCCCAAGCCTTTCCTTTATACTTTCTCGTTGGGAAACCAACGACCATTATCTAATATTGAATCGATGACTAAGATTAAAAGAATGCTTGATTCGTGTGACTTGAGTCATTTCCATCACATGTATTAATTAATTACCTTTAATATTTTAATTTTCCTAAGTTAGACTTAGGGTCCTTAATTAAAAATATTAATTAATTAATTATCTCCCGAACTGGATGAAATTTCCCAAATCCCTTTCTGGGTCTTGGAGATCTCATTTACTCTAGTCCCTCCACAAATTTTGGGAGCTAGAGCACATCCGATGCACTCAAAAAACTCAACAGTCTTCTCGTTGAGATATCAATGGCCGAGATTAGATCTCTAATCAACGACTAAGATTATAACTTGACTTGATCTTCGCTTTCTAGATCATTCTCACTCTGTTTTATTAATACCTTTTAATTATTTATTTTCCCTAAGATTAGACTTAGGGTCACCATTAAAATAATTAGTTTTTATAATAAAGCATAATCCGAGTGAAATTTTCACAAACAGTTTATGGGTTATTTGGAATACCATTGCTTAAGCCTCTCCACAAATTTTGAGACTTAGAGCACTTCCATTGCTATCCAAAATCAATAGGTAGGAGGAGGTGGCATCGATAGGCCATTGGACAGGGCATCATATGGAGACAGTGCTCTCTCATTGATGTATTGGGCACCGAAGCTACTGAGGTTCAACATGGTATCGTTATCCCAATTGCATGTGAGAAGTTGGGCCACTCAGGTGTACCTAGGCAGATGAGGAGGTGTAGATCACATCGTGGTTGGTGTACTATGTTGTTTTTTGGGTAGCATCAGATGTGCTATAGCTCCAAAACTTTGTGGAGGGTTTAGAACACATGATATCTCTAAGACTGAGAAATCGTTTGGAGAAATTCCACCTGGAGCTTAAGTTATTCAAATAATTAATTATTTTAATGGAGACCCTAAGTCTAACTTAAGAAATTTAAATAATTAAAGTGAATTAATTTAACATGTGGGTGAGAATGTTATAACTTCTAAGTGACAAGGATCAAGTCTTTTCTAATCTTAGCCATCGATTAGAGATTAGATCACAACGGTTGAATGTTCAACAGGAAAAGTATTAAAGGAAGGCTTGGGGTCAGTTGGAGAACACACACAGAGTGGCAACACTTGAGCTAAGTCGAAATTTTGGGGCACTATTTGCTGAGAATTTTCGAGTGAGCTTGCAGTGCAGCGAGGGGCAGTTCGGCAATGGGATTTTTGATCCAAGGCCGAGAATACAATAGCAGAGAGGTAAATTAGCACCAGAGGAGGAACACAGGCCCAAGAAGGGTGACGCAGGCCCAGGATTGGTGACGCATGCCCAGCCAGGCTCACGCAGGCCCAGAGGGGTGACGCAGGCCTAGAGGAGTTGACGTAGAGTTGGAAGGGGTAGCGCTGGGGTTTCAGTGGACCAGATCGGGCTCGAATTCAGCAGATCGAAAAGGGTGACGCAGTCTCAGCGCAGAGCTTGCTGGGGACTGCGTAGGCACCTGTGAGGTTCTTCATTCTGAGCTGAATAAAACATAATATCTGTCTCCAGAAATAGAGGTACTTCTGCCGGGATTTTGTCTATTGGGTAAACAACTACTGGTACCCTAGTTTGTATTCAGAAATGTGCATAATAATAAAACCCTCAAGAGCTGCTGCATCGGTTTTCCTGCATTGGGTTTTTTTGGGGACATTTCTCTGAAAAATCTTGTGTCCTTTGTCGAATGTGCTTATTTATTCATTACTTGATTTGTTTATTTGTGTTGGCAACAATATATTTACTTCGATGTTTTTCATGTAATATTCAGAAAAATAACTTGTTAAGTTAATAAAACAAGTAGGAGAAGTAAATCAGATTACTGCTGTAGGATTTATGTTTAGTAAATTCAGAAATTTTCACATACTAGAAGAGTGGAGGATGCATGGGCACATATGGGATGCCCTATGATACATGGTGGCATGACATTGAGCGTTGGTATCGAGTGGTGCATGGAGTTGTTCCACGAAGTTCAGTGCTATGTAGAGGAGTGTAGGGGTACGTATTTGTGTGCAGCGAGGAATGATGATGCACAACAGGTTGTTGGACTGTTGTCGCCAGAGAGATCTCCAGATTTGGCGCACACATATTTGGAGAGCGATTTGATCACAGGGTCGACCTTGAGCTTCCATTTATCACTCTCCCACATTACACACTGACATAGGGGACTTGGATATCGTCTCTTCATGCTCTCATCACAAGCAACAGGACCTAGGAGGTTCTTCAGAGATAGTTGGACGGGACAAGGTGCATCGGGAGAGAGGCTTTATAAATATGACATATGGTCAGGGCACGAGTTGGTGGATGTAGGCTTGGGGGTAGTCTGATCTTCTGCAGAGGTAACACTTGCACCACCCTTGAGTCCACACCCAAGGAGATGCATGACCCCCTTTTGGCGAGACATTCCGAGGTGGCTCAGGAGCATCTACAGCGGTTGGTGGACCTTACTTGCAAGCAGATCTTTAGACTCCAGGCAGTATTGGGGAGCGCTTTCAGGATGCAGGACGATAGATTCCACTACCTGGTATGCCCGACGCAGGGTAGTTTCGCATGCCCCAGATTGTTTTGTGATGTATGGAGTCCATATATTGTTAGCACGCAGGGACCTAAGACGTGGTATCGGTTGGTGCCAATAGCTGTCAGGACTATGCCATAGCCGTTTTGGTTATGGGATCCAGGGATTTAGTTGGTTAATTGGACACACTGTTTTGTGATGAGTGGGATCAGGACAAAGGATGACCTTGCTCACACTTGGATTGACATGCGGGGGAGCATTGAGGCCTTTTTTCGCATGACAAGGTTGGTTTTCCTTGTTGCTGCTACGGATCAGGTTGAGTGTTGGAAGGGTAGGCTGTGACATCGTGGGGATGTTTGAGCCAGATGCGTTGGGGCTCTATAGATATTTTTCCATCAGGTCCCAAGAGAGGTGGATAGAACTTGTGCATGATGGTTAGACCTTCATGGTTAGAGTTTTGCAACGACAACATGGTGGCACCCTTTTTAGACTAGCATGGGATCCAGGTATCATAGGACTTGGTAGTACAACTACCCTTGGGGATGAGCTGATTTCTACAGGGGAAGATCATTCAGATCTTCCATTGGGATTTTGTGACTCGTTGATGGCATGGGGGACTTCATCAGCATGTCAGGTTGGTTAGTAGGAGGATATCAGGGAAAGCCCATGCGGGAGAGATTTCATGCCCATGGGGATTGGGTTGTATCTTCGGGAGTTGTAGAAGGTGGACTACTCCGTAGGAAAATTCATGAGGAGTTGGACAAAGTCCTACATTATCATGATGATCTACTTATTGATAGTATGCAGAGGGCTTCTAGTACCTATACTTCACTGAGCAGTGCGCGGAGCAAGGGGTGCTTTACAGTGATCAAGATGGCTTGGGATCTGGGTATTGAGGGATTCCTTCATGACCAGACGGTACAGATACCGAGGATGACTCAGTGGCACATTTGGGACCTTGCTATCACTGGTGGTTATAGTGGTGATCAACAGTCAAAGAGGGTGCTTGTTCAAGCATTGCTTGAGGACAAGCAATTTTTGGTGGAGAGGACCGTAGTAGTTCAAGTCATAGAGAAATCTTTACTTGTAGCTTCATGTTGTCCATTAAAATTTAAAATTTATTATTTAACTGTTTAATCTCTGTTAAGTTAATATTTTAGTTTTCATGTTTAAAGTTGGAAAATATACAAATTCATATATATATATATATATATATATATATATATATATATATTAGGACATTTAAGAAATATGTGCAATCATAAAGCATACGTGAGACATTTTAATTTATTACATTATGATTAAATTGTCCAATGTCAATGCATAAAGTTTAAACTATAAGTCTCTAAATTTACATGTCATTTACTCATGAATGATCACATAGTGAAAATAGCAATATTCAAAATCAGCCACAAGAAAATTCTAATTTCTTGTCTCGTGCTTCCTTGGGAGTCTCCTCCTGCATAGTTGAACGACCTTAGTGCTCTTGATTAAATACAAGTTCCATACCCTAGTACCCTAGGTGCTCTTGATTATTGGGAGTCTCACCTGCATAGAGGGCTTGGTTCTCTTGATTAAATAAAAGTTCCATACCCTAGTACATGACAAAATGCAATGGAAACATTGCAATCTACCCAATCCTAAAATCCTGAAGAAATGATAAGTCTGCTGGATTTTGAGTGAGATGTAAAATTCTACTTTCTCCATATGAAATCAAATGAGGGAGAAACCACTCTCAAACATCCTGAGTAATTTCATGGAAATGTTAAAAATTTAAGTAAAAGGATGAAAATGAAAGATAAACACTAGATTCTCCTTTATCTTTCATTTTCATCCTTTTACTTTAAGAATTTAACATTACCATGAACTGCATATCAACACTAGGGCCATAAGCTTGAAAATTATAGCCAGAACAAATCCTCCTTGGTTCTCAGTGATGATGAATGGAAGAATTTTCTTGAGTCTTATAGCCAGAATTTTGGAGATGATCTTGTAAGAGATATTACATAGCGAAATTGGTTGAAACCTGGCAAAGGAAGAAAGATCATTCTCTTTGGGAATGAGGGCTAAAAATGAAGAATTGATTCCTCCTCCCGTGCATAGCTGCTTGAGTGAGTAGCCTATGATTCTAATCAGGTCCTTGTGAATAATATCTCAAAATTGTTGATAAAAATGGGCCAAGAATCCTTATGGACCCGTGGCCTTTTCTGGATGAAAGGGACACTTACACCATGGAGCACAGAGAATGCTTAGAGAGATTGTTACAGGAGTTCCAGTCCTCAGTACTGAGCATGATGATGTATGTAGAGGATGCGTACTAGGGAAGTACGCTAAGAAAACTTTTCTTAGAAGTGATAACGGAGGGAGAGGCATATTGGGATTGATACACTCAGATATTTGTGGCCCAATGTCCACGAGAGCTCTTAGCGGTGGCGAGTACTTTATCACCTTTATTGATGATCACTCTAGAAAGACCTAGATCTATTTCTTAAAAACCAAGGATGAAGTATTTGATCAGTTCATGGAGTTTAAGGCTCTCACAGAAAAAATAACAGGGAAAAAGATAAAGGTATTGCATTCAGATAATGGTGGAGAATATACGAACAAAGACTTCACAGATTTCTGCACAAAGAAGGGCATCAAAAGAGAGTGGACAACTCCATATAATCCATAATAGAATGGAGTAGCGGAGCGGAAGAATAGAACAATCGTTGAGGCAACAAAGGCTATGTTATATGATCAGGACTTGCCTAGATTCTTATGGGAAGAGGCATGTAACACAATGGTGTATGACAACTAAAGAAAATGGACAAATTATGACATCTTTCCCAAAACAGAGCATGAAAGAACATGTATTCTACTTGCCAACTTGAAAATTATCATATAATAGACATGAAATGATTTATGAGCTTACAAAACATTCATATAAATGATTACGGAGAAAAAACAATGATAAACATTCATACCACAGGTATCGCAATGAAATAGCTGCAATTCTTCATTAGTTTCAGGCCAAACTGATTACACTTGATCAATACAAAAGCATCCAACTGATTCCAACCTTTGCTAAGAGTGAAGAAAGGGAAGATATAAACATCAAAACTACATTCTCTCATCCTTAGGGGTCGAATTCCTGAGTTGAGGATGAGATCCACAAAATTCTGAACTGAAAGCTGGAGTGTAAGGAGCTCTAAGTGACCCCTCCCTAATTACATTGAAACTGATTCATTTGACTTTGATGATTACATTTACCTCATGAATCTACCCCAACGTAACTTATCGATATCATATTTACATTTACTGTGCTCAATTACATAAGTGAAATCATGATTTTCAAGACAAAAGTCAAATTTGCAGTGAAATTTGAAAAATATCAACAAACTGTCACACGCGCCCTCTCTTTGGTAAACATGCCCTCCCTTTGGTAAACGCATTCTCCATCTTGCAGGTTGTTTTTGACTGGGTTGCAGGTGTCCAAATTGGCTCCATGATAGCTTGTTGGAAAGCCCTTCAAGTCTAGTTTCTCAATATGCCTTCAGTTTTTAAAATGAAGCTCATTTGCCCTGTTAAAACTCAATCCTTCCAAGACTGCTTAGCGCCAGGGCCAAAAATGAGGCAGAAACATGATTTTTTGGTGGTTTTTTTACATTTTGACTTGCTTGTTTTGCAAACCAAGGCTTGCAAAGTGGTTTTCTGAGATGTATTGACCATTTTGCGTCCAATGGTGGTGACCTTTTGCTCAAAAGATGGCTCAAAAAAGAGCGCAACTCCAAGGGCGCTGTGCGTTTGACACTTTTCTCTGTGACTTGACTGCCCAAAAACTCAATAAAAACACAGAATTTGCAAAAATGACCCAAAACTCTTCAAAATTGTTGAAATGATTGCTGATGATGTGCTAGGCTTGGAGTGAAGCCTCTGCAAGTATATCCAACATCTTTTTCTCTTCTTTCATGGTCAAAGCCTCAATTTTTGCATTGGCTCTTCTGACCTTGGCCATTTCAATTTGCTCCTTTTGGGCATAATGTCTGACCTTCCTCCTCAGTATGTCATTATCTTTGTTTGCTTTCTCCAAAAGTTTCTCCAAGTGCTGGTTAGCTCTATCAAGCCATGGCTCTTGGTTTTCATTGATTACTATTACAAGTTGTTCATTCAAGGTTAGCTGATCAGCAAGCTCAACCTCTTTTTGCCTTTCTAGAGCTAGAGCTCTTTTTAGCCCTATAGTTCTAGGTCTGCCTCTTGGTGCTTGTTCTTCTTGTTCTTAAAGAAAACCATGCTTTTCAAGTGTGTCTTCTAACATAACCTTGGCTTTTTCTGCCTCCCTTTGAGCTGTGATGAATTTCACCTCATCAATGGCATGCTTTGTCTTCAATTGCTGGTTTTCCTGCTCAAGGAGGTTTATGACAAATTTGGAACTGTCAAGATTAGTTTGGAGCTCTCTAATCTTGGCATCCTTTCCCTTGATGACTATACTAGTGATCTCATCATCATCATCCTCATCTAGGTTAACGAGGTCAAAATCTTGCTCTGTTTCATGGAGGTCATCCTCATCATGAATGGATGCCTCATGTACATCCTCCTCTACCATCTTTTCTTTCCCCTTCTGTACTTGATTTGTTGGTGAAGAAGGCAGGGCGCCTTCCACAATCTGTGGAGCAAACACTTGCCTATGACCCATCTGGTGTGTTTTAACATTTTTCCAATGGCCCTATCTCAGCAACATTAGCCTGCTTAGGCTCATTGATCTTAGCTCTGCTAGGTGACCCAGTCTCAATGTGGGATGGAGATGATGGTCATGAAGTAGATGAAGAACACTGATCTGATGATGATGAATGAACTGTGCGCTGAGATGGAGGAATGAAAGCGGAAGGATGTGATGATGAAGGCATATTTTGGGCATGCTGAATAGGTGGAGTAGTAAATATGTCATCAGCTATGAATGAACTCCATGGAATGTTCAATTGTTTGAGGTGATGGAGGACTATGATTTTGATGAGGGAGTGGTGAAAAAGACTGTGCATTTGGTGTTCATACTCTCCCTTCTGGACAATAAATGCCATCTTGTCAATGCTCTGGAAGAGGTAGTAGGGTATGTTGAGCATCTTTACCCTAGTGAAATGCATAAGTAGCTGGATGTGATAGGCATACAATCTAGAAAATCTACCTTCACATGAAAAGTATTTCATGATGATCTTCATCATGGGAGCATATCTCTCTAGGAGATAAGAGAAAGGAAACATCCTCATTCTCTCTTTCTTGTACCTAGGTTTGATGAAAGGCTCATAGTTTTGCTCCTCCAAGTCTTTCTGTTTGAACCATATCTCCCCAACATTTGGGATCTCGGTGGCAGCTGAGATGATGGCAGTTGACACAATGAAAGTGACACTAGCTAGAGTAACTTGGTTGTCATGGAGATTAGAAATGGAAATTCTGGTCAACATAACATAGTGTTGGACCTTCTGAATTTGCTCACAGAACTCAAAACATCCAACATGTTTGAAACATGTCACAGCCATAGGTGATGCCAATAGTTCCCTGGCATTTGTTGGCTCTAATTTGAGTATTCTTCCCCCTTTGTGTGGCCTCCTCCCCTCTGTTTCTTCTCCCTCACTGTATGGTCTGTTTTCTTCTTCTGCCATGATGTCTTAGTGTCAAAACCCTAGGGAGGTGTGATGATAGTAGAATGTGATTTTTCGGAATAGGGAATGGAATAGGGTAATTGAGGGAGATGGGGTAGGGTTTTATGAGTTAAGGGATATGACAGGGAGTAGGGATGTATAGGGGTTTGGAGAAGGGAATTTATTACAAGTGTAGGGAATTGGGAGCCTAGGTAAATAATATACCTAGGTGTTGAGGAGGTAAATCCCCTCTGCGGACAGAGGCAATCCCTACTAGCCCAAATCGGGTCTAGCAACAATCAAACACGCTACATCGCAGGTTCTTAATTGCAAATAAACCGACTTGCGAGGAAGGCTTACCTGGAATCCAACGCTGTTGTTTGTAGAAGAGGTAGTGCTCCCGTTCCTTTTCCCTGGCAGATCACAATCCTCACGATCTCCGTGATCGGACACCTGCACATGCAAGAAACAACACAAACGCAAGCATAAAATCCAGTATATACAACTATATGTCAGTCGAAGAGGACATAACTCATGAATATAATCAAGAACAAGAGTGGAACCATAACCAATAGTCGCTTATCATTAATGAGTCAAAAAGAAGAATACAACCGGCAGCTTCGAATAAAGACTCTCCTTTGGTGGATCGCTGCCACAACATGTCTCATTCGTCAAGGATGGGACAAGCCTCTCTCTCCGGATACTTGGCAATAGTCTCCTTGCTTGGATTTGGCCTTAAGGGAATCAAGAAGGCTCTTGCAACATAAGGATGTGAAAGCTCTTGGGAACTTGGAGATTAGCTTGCCATGGAGATGAGCAAGCTTTTATAGATGGAGGAAGGGGAGTTGGGATCCCTATAATTATGGGATTGGCCCTATCATCAAGGAAGCTTCCATGAGAGGTGGCAAACCACTTCCCCTCTATGGAAATCCGTAGCCAAACCTCCCAACCCAAGATAGATATCAGTCCAGGAATTTGTTAGGACGAAACTTCCGCCATTTATTTTTAAAAAGCACCTCTTAATATGGTTGGCGCGGGTGCGGCTCTATGACAGAGCGCCAATTGGCGCGCCCTCTTTGGAGGATTTGCCCCCTTGGCGCGAGGGTTGAACTATGGAACCGCGCCAATAGAAAAAGAGCTATTTTTAGGGTTTTTTGCATGGAGATGTCTTCAGGGCAATGAAAGCTCATCTTCAGAGGGATGCAATGAAAGTATTTTCAGGTCTTGTCTCTGCCCACAGGTCACGGAATGAGCCCTCCAATGTGTGAGATGGGGAATGGTAGGGACGGTGACAAATTGCTGTGTAACAGATGCCCCCTAAAGCATGGGTCCCGAGAGAGAGAGAGAGGGGTGAAATGCTTTACGAGAACATGCCAACTGAAAACACTGCCATCGGAAAACCTGCGGAGCGAAGTACAACTGATGTCTCAGATACATGATATATATGCGTGGTATGGGCGCAGCCATCCATAACAGAGTATACAATAATCGAGATCCAAGGCATGGACGCAGCCATCCAGAGAGGATCGATAAATAGACTCAGGTATGGTCGCAGCCATCCAATCAGTGAGTCATGTAAATAATCATAATAATCCACAATATCGCAGCCTGGATTACAACAGACACAATCCAGGGTCTTGCGCTCCATCTCGACCCGAACAAAGTACAAGTTCAAGCATGCGAATATGTGAGTTGAAGTCGAACATGCAAGAACATCGTCTGATTACCAGCCAATGATGAAAGTTGTTAACAGACGCGAGAGGAACCACCAATAATGACAATGGCCCTCAAGGTACTATAGGTACAATCTACGGTGTGTGAATCAATGAGCTGGTGTTGAACACCCGTAGAATCACTCGATCGGAGGCCAATGATGAAAACCTCACGTCGAATGCGACGAACCTGCCATTGAGGCATGCAGGCTCCAAGGTACCATAAGGGAGTCTCTAGATCAAATTCCTGGATAATGAGCTGAAGTCGACAGGAAGTGACCTTGATCGAAGGTGGGCCATAATGTTTCCCACATCATCGACATGAGACAGAGTAACATGATGTTTTTTGTGAATCAGGATCATATGAGAATCAGAGGAAGGTTGATACTTTGCAGAGGTCAACTTCTCAGATCAAATCATCCCCTTGGTCTAAATTCCCCTCTCTGCAACTGAAACACTTGAGAATTTTTATCAACTCGCCCTAGAATCTCGCCCTAGTTTCGGTTTCGCCCGTGTATCTTACAAATGACCCCAAGCCTTTCCTTTATACTTTTCATCTGGTTATCACCCGCTCAAAATTAAAGAAGAAATTAATGGCTAAGATTAAAAGAAAGCTTAATCCATGTGACTTAAGACAATTTCATCACATGTTTAATTAAATTCACTTTAATTATTTTATTTTCCTAAGTTTTAACTTAGGAAATACATTAAAATAATTAATTAATTTAATATCTCCTAAACCAGATGAAATTTCCCAAATCCATTTCCGGGTCTTGTAGATCAGGTGAACTCTAGTCCTTCCTCAAAATTTGGGACCTAGAGCACAACTGATGCTACCCCAAATACACAAAATCTCAACACTCCTACCCCCTCTCTTGAGGCATTACACTCCAACACAAAGGGCTGCGTGAAATGTGGCAATGCCAACAATGGACAGCTGCTCATCACCTCTTTGAGCTGGTCAAAGACCCTCTGCGCAGCATCAGTCCATCCAAAAGCCCCCTTCTTGGTGAGGTCCGTGAGGCGTGCTGCAAGCTGTGAAAATCCCTTGACAAACTTCCGGTAGTAGGTGCAGATGCCTACAAATCCCCGAAGTTCTGTCACATTCTTTGGTGCCGACCAATACCGGATGACCCGAATCTTTTCCTCATGGACTCTTACTTCGTCTACTCTGATGATATGCCTCAAGTAGAGCATCTCTGTAAGCCCAAACTCGCACTTGGATATCTTAGCATAGAAATGTTCCTCCTCCAAAATATGAAGTACAACCTCAATATGCTGCAAGTGCTCCTCCCGTTTGCGGCTATAGATGAGAATGTGATCGAAGAATACCAGCACAAACTTCCTCAACTGACCACAAAAGATGTGGTTCATACAAGACTGGAATGTGGCCGGAGCATTGGTCCGCTCGAAGGGCATCATCAAGAACTCAAAGTGGCAATAGTGGCATTTGAACACAATCTTGGGAACATCCTGGTCCCTCACCTTGATCTGATGGTACCCCGACCTCAAATCTATCTTCGAGAAGAACTTTGCTCCCCTCAACTCATCCATCAACTCATCAATCCTGGGGATGGGGTAATGGTTCTTCATGGTTTTCTTGTTGAGTGCCCTGTAGTCGATGCATATTCACAATGTGCCATCCTTTTCTTCACCAAGAACACAAAAGAAGCAAAGGGACTAGTACTGGGCCTGATGTACCCCAACGCCAAGAGCTCATGTATGGCTCGGTCAATCTCATCCCTGTAGGCTTTGGGGCGCCTATAGGGGGTGGTAATCACTGCTTGGATTCCCTGCTCCAGCTCAATAGTATGCTCAAATCCCCTGTCTGGTGGTATGTCCCCAAAAACTGTGGACTAACGGTCCAATATAGACTGTATGTTGGGATGCACTAGCTTCCTTGTAGCTCCTGCCTATGAAATACGCAGCTCCACTGCCCACTCTACATCTCCCTTCTGGAAATTTTCCTCCATCCGGTGTGCCGAGACTGTCTGGGGAGGGTATGTGTGCATGCCTCTAATCATCACATGCTTCCCACTCTTCTTATCCGTACACTCCATCTCCAATGTCTCCCAATCTGTAGTGACTTTACCAAGTGTGATAAGCCACTACACACCTAATACCACATTGGTATCTGGGATGTTGACCACAAAGAAATGATCTGTCATGGTGATTGTCCCCATGGTCACGGCTAAGACTGGAACATACCACATACACTGCATGGTCTTGGCACCTGGAACCAACATGGAGAACCCATGAAAACTCTTTGTCAGTATGCCTCTTCGCTGCACTAGTTGGGCATCAACGAACTTGTGTGGCCCCGCTGTCCACCAACACTAAAACACACTGCCCTTGGACCGTGCCTTAGACTCTTAGCGTTAAATACTTGGGAACTGTCCGCAAAGATGCAAGGACTCCTCCAGTGGGTGCAAACGCTGCTACTGCTGTTGCTGGGGGAGGTGGTGGTGGATGATCTCCTCCTGGTGCACCAATGTTGGCATCTCCCTCCAACTTCTCATATGCCTCTTCTTCTCCCTCACTGTCGGAGAAGACCTCAATGTAGTGTGCCTTCCCTGCGGCACAACGATGACCCGGTGCCCATGGCTCCTAGAAAGTGAAGCATAGCTTCCTCCGTCTCAAGTCTCTCCAGGTATCATCATCCAAAGGCCCTCGACCCTGGTTCCCCCTCGGGGGTGGAGCTCTCGTGTCTTTCCCCTTCTGCTAGAACATTGGTTTGTGGGGAAAAGGAGCTCTCGTCCTTGTCAGGGCATTCTGCAAGTCCCTAGTCCTCCCTACTGAATCCTGTAGCATAGCAGGCCTAGTGGATCTAACTAGCCCACGCAATGGTTCTGCAACTCTTTAATAAACATATACACCCTCCTGGCCACGAACAAGTTTGGCACCATCACTGAAAGATTCAGGAACTCGGAAATGTAAGTCTCCGGGCTTCCTGACTCCTTGAGCTTAGTCAGCTCAACGAAGTGTTCCTCGGGATATTTTCGGTCAAATCTCTCCACTAACCTCCGAGTGAACTTTGCATATGCTGTCACCCTTGCATGACCCAGCATGGAAATCCCGTGGAACCACCAGTCGTGGGTTTCCCCCTCAAGGTGCAGTGCTGCCACCTTGATAGATATCCAGCTTCTCCACCCAAGCCTTAGCTGAACACTTTGATGATCCATCAAAGGTAGCAAGAAAAACCTGCCCACGTTACGTTGCAGGTCATTCCCCTGCATGTACCCTCCTCTATTTTGGCTGCGGGGTCTGCTATTGTTCTTCAGCTGGTAAAACACGTTAAAGGTTAGGGCTTCTCCAAACTCCTACCCATATGATTGATACTTTGCAAAATATTCCCCGTAGTGAGCCACCTCCGGCTCCCGGGGTCCTCTCATTCCTGATCCCGAAGTCAAGAAAGTAGGCATGGTGGAACGTGGGGGAGTGTGTAACTACCTGCTATGCAATGCTCTGCTCCAGAACATGGTGTGAAGTACCTGACCCTTCTTCGTTGTGAAACTCCCTTGGAATCACACGCTGTCTATTCTCTTCGGCAATCTTCTGCCCCATTTCCTCTATATTTCTGGAAATCTCCTGTACAAATTTCAAGAGGAGGTTACCAAATTCCTTCCCATCATCTATCTCATCTTCCATTGGTGCCTTCCCTTTGTCTTCCTCAACCGGAACGTTGTCCTCTTCTGCAGGTGTGATTTCGAGCCTACGCTCTTTGTCCCCATGCCTCTGCTTCTGGTAAGTAATGAACTCTCTGTTTTCGGGTCTCATAGACCAATTGCTCCACAGGCTGAGCCAAGTCTATGAGCTCTTATACCACTGTAATATCCCAAACAAGAAATAAACAGCGATACAAAGCAACATAAACAAAAACTACAACAAATAGAAGCATACACATAAATGATAAAACACTGCAAATAAACAAGAACAACTGAGCCATTTTATTATATTTTCTAAAATGAGGAACAAATACAAAGTGTGCTCAGAATGATAGCACCTTGGCCTTCTCAAGGCACGCTGAAATGGTCTCTACCTCCTCTATCATAATCTCTGCTCAATCTTTGCTCTGCGCTGCTCCTCCTCTACGCAGTCCTACTGGAAATGTTGTTGTTGGCAGGAAAGGGACTACAAGATGTAGAAATTTCACCCCCACTTTGGTTATTAGTTTTCCTTATCACTCCATGCATATAGTTTTAAATCTGAACACGACATAAATACTAAAATTTGGAAATGACTGAAATTTCTGAAAACACAAATTTGGAGATTTTTTCACTTGCTGAAATTGCAGAAATAAAACACAGGAAAATAATGACAGCCACACAGAAAATAACACAGTGATTTTTGGTCAATGTGACCCTGGAAAAACCCCCTACAACTCTTGGGGAAAACTAGTTTGATAGCTCTTCTTTATTTTTGGAAAATGCTTTTACAGAGAAACTGAAATATACAGTAAAAATTCCAGCAACCACAAACACAGACTTATCTTGTTTTCCATGCTCGACTCTGCCTCGGAGAATGTGCCAATAAGCAAAACAATCAAAATAGAAAAATTTTACAACAATAAACAACCTTGAAAATCATGCCCAGAACTTAGTTGTACGATCGTATGGACTGTATGGAAAAGTACAATTGTACTCCCTCGAAATCCATGCATACTGCCTCGGAAATCGTGCCTAGCAACCTCGAAATCTGTGCCTTCAGTCTGCAGTACTTCCTCGATTTTTGTGCTGTCCTCCTCTCGAAAATCATGCCACAAGCTACTGTATGGATTTTGCCTTGAAAATCGTGCCAATAAATGTTGTACGGATTTGCTGCCTTGAAAAGCGTGAAACCTCCAGCTGCTGTACAGACTGCTGAAATGTCTCCCTCCTTCAACTTCTCACACTCAGAGAATTCACCTTGCTATCCTTCTCCTCACAAGCTCAT
The DNA here is from genome assembly GCA_034641835.2 of Pinus albicaulis. Classification (NCBI taxonomy): domain Eukaryota; kingdom Viridiplantae; phylum Streptophyta; class Pinopsida; order Pinales; family Pinaceae; genus Pinus; species Pinus albicaulis. The sequence goes on along the minus strand of CM076581.1, from coordinate 382,998,394 downwards.
GAAAGACTGAATGACCTTTTTCCTTCTTTTCTCCTTTTACCCTAACCCTAAGTGATTTTTGGGGAATGCCTAAATCGAATGGTTGAGATAGCTTTAGATCAAGCGCTGAGAATAAATGTGCATTTAATTTTCACTTTCTATTTTTTAAGTCACTCCACTTAAATAAAGACCCACTTAGCCTTTTATTTCCATAGTCACTTTTTCACTTTTTAATTTTTCATTGACTTTAATAAAGTCACTTTAAAATTAGAATGTAACTTTACCACTTATAAAGTCATTTTAAAATTAGATTTGACTTCACCACTTATAAAGTCACTTTAGGAGAAAAGTACAAATACATTTGGACACTTTTCCCTAGGCCAAAGATCAAAGCCTTAGGGAACCACTTGTCCTCTGGTACCCAAATTTTAACACTCCCTCTTACCGAGGAAAGTGTTCATCACCACTCCCATCTTGTCTCTGAAGTAGACATGCTTGCCCCGTGGTAAGGCTTTGGTGAAAATGTCCGCTACCTGCTCATCTGTGGAAACATACTCAATCTTTACAACTCCCTTTTGGACATAGTCTCCGATGAAATGATATTTGATCTCGATATGCTTTGACCTGTCATGAAAAACTGGATTCTCCGTGATTTTTATGCAGCTCTAATTATCACAGTAAATCACTGATGCTCTCAATGCCTGACCAAATAGCCCAAACAACATCTTGTGAAGCCATATGGCCTTACAACTAGCCAGACTGGCTGCCATGTACTCTGCTTCCGCTGAACTCAATGCAACTGACTGTTGCTTTCGGCTGAACCACGACAAAACTACCGAACCCAACCCAAAACAACACCCCGAAGTGCTCTTCATATCAAAAGCACAACCCACCCAATCTGAATCAGTGTACCCTTCCAGTCTCACTCCATCTCCCTGTCTATAATCCAGACCAAAATCCATTGTCCCCTGCAAGTAACGAAGAATGTGTTTTGCAGCCACCCAGTGCACTCTCCTCAGCTCACACATGAACTGACTCATAGTGTTAATTGCAAAACACATATCTGGTCGAGTGTTGACCAAATACATCAATGAACCAATCAACTGTCTCTATAAAGTAGGATCCACCAACTCGGAATCTGAAGCATGAAGCTTCTTCTAGTTAGTGATCATAGGTGTAGACATGGGTTTGCAGTCCTCCATGTGAAATCTGCTAACAATATCCACAATATACTTCCCATGTCCCAGGAAGAAATGCCCCTCCTCCCGCCACACCTCCAATCCCAAAAATTAATGCATCAAGCCGATGTCCTTCATCTTGAACTCTGAAGCAAGATCTCGCTTGCAGCCCTCAATGAGTCTCTCTGCACCTCTAATGACCAAGTCATCCACATACAACACTAGAATGAGAGGCTCCTCACCTACCACAATAAAGTATAGGTTCGGATCAACATCACTCTTTGTGAAACCCAACCGCTGCAAGTACGTATCAATACTCGAGTACCAACCTTTAGGAACTTGCTTCAGGCCATAGAGTGCCTTCTTCAATCTGCATACATGAGACTCCTTCCCATGTGTTGTAACTCCTAGAGACAGCCTTGAGTCGTAAAAAGACCAGTGCCTAGGACATCTTAAATGCAAGGAGTTTCTAATATAACTGATAACAGTTGACAATAATATGGCTTCCTTGCTACTAACAAATGGTAGAAATTTGGTGATAGTGGGACCAAGCCTTCAGAGGTAAACGTAACAACTAGGAATACTTTTGAAGATTCTGTACGGGACTAAATAAGTAGATGCATCAGACAGCTACAAATCATCTTGCTGTAAAGAGGGCCGACTATTAAAATGATAAGCAATTATCAAGATATGCGTAAGTGGAAATTATGAAGGAATATGAAATGGGGTATACACTGTGAATGGGCTTATATTAAAATAAGAATCCATAAAGTGCTTATCAGAAGAATTATGGAAATGAGATAGAAAATGAACAGAGTATCATGCCTGAGCCATATTTAAAGCGCTATAAATGTAAAGATATGGGTACCAACTATGATAAATTCACATCCAATACAAAGCACTCACATTCCAGAACATTTAGATAGAAGAAAATGGATAGAGACGAAGTGAACACTTATATATAATCAAACAGGAAGGAGTACAAACTGTATAGCATTTCATGTGGAATCCTTGTCAAGAGCAAAACTCTTTATACCAAGTCCCAATGGGTTCTTTAACATCAACTATCCAGACTACACAAAAATATATACACAGAGCGCTTTTATTTGATAGTCTCTCCAAAAATCTGGAACCCTGTATAAGTCTTTTTTCTCTGCTTTTATAACTTCTGATTTCTATGTGCGGAAAGATATTTTGGGAAATTATCTTTTCCCGCATGCTTGTATGTTGTTCCAAGTCTTAATCAAAAATCAAAATTGATGATGGGGTAGAACGCCTCCCATCATCTTACAAAATGGGCTTGAAGCCATTTCTAACAAAAATACAAACAACTTGCTAACTGAAATTAAAATGCAGGAGTGAGATATGAATTTCACTCGAAGTTAAAAAGTGAAAAGAAAAATAAAGTAAGAGGCCACGTAGGCTCAGTCATGAGTTATCATTACTTCCGGTGAGACGGAGTCGCGAAGGCGGTACTGTAGTTGTGGTAGAGCTGGCTTTCTTTTTGGAAGACGGAGTTGACAGGGACGCAGATGCAGTGACTGGAGCGCTCGTATGATCGCTACACCTCTGCCAGATGTCAGCTGTAGGACCAGGTATTGCAACGAAAGCATCGACCAGGGCATGTACTTCTGTCAATTCAGCATAGTTAGTTTGAGTAGGCAACCCCTGCTTAACTTGATAGAGAAGGGAGAACTCCTTACCGAGTGAGGAAATTATTGTTTCGGCCTTAAGCCGAGTGGTCTTCTCAGATGGTGCATCTGTCTAATTCATCACCTCTGTCATTTTGCACTCGTATACTTGTAATGGTTGAAACACATCAGTTGTAGGCTCCCAGCATGATGGGAGGCCTGCAAGCGTCAGTTCAGTCCATTCCGTTTCAAACTGTCCCAAACTCGTCACCATCCGTTCCAAACTGCCCAGTGCATGATTGCGCACGGCTTCCTTTTCCATTACCCTTCTGCATTCTGCTACCTCCTTGAACCTGTCTTTAATTCCCCGGTTGGCCAATTCTTCTGAGCTCAAATTATTCAGGAAGGTAATATATCTTTTGGCACTTTCAACCTTAGTTGCAGCGTCTGTATGCCCTTCATGTAGAGTCCTTCTGAATTGACGAGCCGCGGCCTTCTTTTCTTCAATTAAAGTAAGAAAGGCCCAACGCTTCTTTACCTCCATGATGATGTCCGTCCAGATTAAGTGTCTGGCTTCCAAGAGGGTGATATTTTCCTTCATCTGGCTCATCAGGTCCCTGATATTCTTTTCCTGTTGTAGCTTCTCTTGTTTCGCCTCTTCTATTTCTTTTTGCAAGGCTGATACCATTTTGTTATTCTCCTTGAGACGGGCCTCGAGCTCATGAATATTTTGTTGTGTAGTTTAAGCCTGCTTCTCTGCCACCTGAAGGTCGGCCAGTGCTATAGTTAGCTGTTCCGGAAGTGAGTTGGATACTTCAGGAAGTGGCGTGGAGCATACGTGCGTATCCCAGCTTCTTTTCAACTCGTCCATCTTCTGATGGAGGGCAGTCATCTCGCTAGTAATCTTAGCTCTCTCCTCTTTCTCTTTAGCTAGGGAGTCCGCTAGGTCAGCCTTGTCTTTTTCCATCTGGGCTAATTCAGCAGTTTGCACATGCTGAAAACCGGGCATATTCAATTTATGTTTCAAAGCTGCGACCTGTTTTTGCAACTCCGAAATAACATGACCCTGAGGATCAACTTTACCGCTCCCTTTGCCCTTCACAGCTGCTTGGAGACTCCGCAGATCGTTTGAAAGTGCCCGGGCATTAGTCTTCTCTACCCTGAGGTTCTCAACCACTTTGTTATACTTAGTTTTCAACTTCCTTAGGGTGAGAGAGAGCTTCACGACCTCGTCTTTCAGCATGTCGCCGAAACACTGAATGTAACGACCCATTCCCCTGTTATACCCAAAACAATATTAGCGTGTGAACGATATAGGCATTTGATAGCTACACCTGCCTATACCGTCCACATCGCACTAGTACGCCCACCTAATATCAAGATTACAAAGATTGGGGACTTAATATTAAGATTTCAGATCTATATATATATATATATATATATTACGATCATCTAAGTATAAAATCTTATGAAACAAGGTAATAAAAGAAATGAAATAATAAAGTTAAAATCTTTAAGTTAATAAATCTTTAAGATAAAGATGAGTATGCAATATTAAAGAATTATATAAAAAGTACTTAAATAAAATCCCACCTTTATAAATGTGTATACATACGCACATTAATGGGGATCACCCACCATAACAAAATTTAAGGTAAACATAAGGGTGGATAAGGCCTCGGGAAGTTTGAGGCGGTGGAGGAAGATTGTTTAGATTATATTCATATCCAAACATAATGAAAAGCATACCACCATAAATGCATAAAATATCATCATTAATAAGGATAAGGCTTCGGGAAGATAGAGGCGGTGGAAGGAGATTATTTAAAGGAGGTGGTATGGAGGAGAAGGGGGGATGTTTTCTTGGAGGAGAAGAAATGGTTTCTGCTGAAAGGAGAAGGAAGGAAATGCCGGCTTGCAGTGTTTGGGAAGGAGTCTCTTGTTCTTGGAAATTTGGGCACGGGGGACAGAGGGGACACCCTCTGGGTCTGGGATTAGTCCCGGATTTGGCTGGGAGGATTCGATTGCCCCAGTAATCTGTTCTGTGCTCTGTTCACGATATCACTAGCTAATCTTCAGCCGCTTCAGCCGCTTCAGGATTCGTAAGTTGTGCTGATTTTCAGGTATTCTTCTACATATAGGTTAATTATGCAAGCTGAAATTTCAATTTATACCATTTCAATGTCTTATTAGATCGGTTTTACTTAAACAAAAGTTCAAATAGGTACAAATTCTAGAACTCTGGGAGCAGGGTTATTACACTGAAACAGATAGCATTTATCGATTGGGGGGACTTGTGACATGTTGACTGCAACCTCCAGAGCTCTGTAGCTGGTGGTCCCGGCCTCTGGATCTAGAACTGCTTCTGTCATGGCCATCAGCAGCTGCTCCTTATCCATATGAAGCTCAGTAGTAAGCCGAGTATGATATTTGTCTACATATCCAGCTAGTTTAGACCAAAGCTTCTCTCTGATGGTTCTGTTTTTGCCCTTTATTTCATCCCCCACCTCAGCCCTGTTAATGGAGACGACTTGTGAAACCTCTGAGAAATCAAACGATGATGGACCATCATATCTCACGGTAAAACCTGCTTTTCCTTTGTTTGGCTCTCCATACAGTGCCACTTTTTCTAGCGGCGGCTCTTCCTCAACATCTTCCTCATCGTTTGTTCTCTGCCTTTTAGGGGGCCGAGAATCTTCTCTTGTGTCCCCTTCTACCTATTCTCCTGCGACTCTGGCTTCTTCAACCTGTTTCTTCCTTACTTCCCGTGTTGAAGCAGTTTCCCCTTTTTCCCTTGTCGCTGAAGAATCAGTGTCCATCTGTGAAAGCAAAGGCCAGGTATCAAGATTAGCTCTCCACTCGATGAAGGGCCTAGATTCGTGAGCATATGCAGTTGATTTAATCTTCCTCCTCTTGTTAGAGATGATGCCTTTTGGATTATAAGGCCAAGCTTTCCCTTGCCTTAAATCCATACCCTTGAGTAGGGTTTCCACTATGGGGAGGGTATGCCTTGAGTTAATGATAAAGGGGCCGATGGTGGTAGGAAGTTTAAGAATGAACCCCTTTTTCGCAGGGGTGAAGTGGAGTTGGTCAGCCTTCAAGGTTTGCCAGAGGTACTCCAAGGCGAAAATCCGCATGGGGGGAAAAACTGGTAGTCTGTAAGGGGAAACCTCTGCACCGTAGACCCTGATCTCAGTGTAGTCATCAAATAGGTACCAATCTCCTATGCTTTCTTCCTCACTGAACTGTAGCCAGTTCCTCTACTCAGGAAAAATACTGGGCGGAGGGTTGTCATGAATAATAGTATAGGCTATTGTTATGAATTCGTTCAAGAAGTTTGAATAACCCATCCCATTAGCCAATTGATGCACTGCGGGGTTCCACTCAAAGACAGTTCTTGGTTGAGAATTTATCCTAGAAACCTTTTCTAGACCCAAACCCTCGAACTTATCAACCTGTTGGAAGAGGAAGAGGTAGAACACCATGGAGCAGAAACGAAAATGGCCTGTGGCCGGGAGGTCTTGAAACTGGGTTTGGATGGCGGAGGCCAAGAAACCAGGGATATCCAAAACAACCCCTGATTGTGACATCAACCATAAAAGGGCTACACATTCCTTCGAGACTCGCTTGACCCCCTCTATACCTAGTAACCCCGCAATGAGAGCAAGTGTTGGCTGAAGGTTTTCCTTGAATGTATTTAGAGGCACCGAGTCCGAAGACGAGAGTCGGAAATAGCAGCGATGAAATTGCTCTGCCGCCTCCAGGGTAACTTGGAAAATTGAAAGGATAACGACATTTCAGTGAAACTGACATAATTTGAACTGGGAGGATAGCAGAGGGCTTTCCTGATGATCTCGGGAGATATACTAAATATCTTGTTCCCTTGAGTTGATAGGAACATATCTCGGCTCTCATCATAAGATTCTTTGAGCCAACATATTAATTCCACAACTGGGTAGACGGACGAAGCAATTTGGTGGTATAGTCCCGACAAAACAACTCTGAACCTATCCCTATTTTCTAAATGTTTCGTAAATATGTCAGGTTTGACGCTACTGATGAGGAAGGGGTATTGTGGGTCTCGAATGTGGGCTTGCATGTCTGTGAATAGCTCGGGTCCAGGAGCAGCCCTTGACTCGTGAACTTGAGGGGTTTTGGGCTCCGATTTCTTAATCTTGATTCTACCCATGACCTTTATGAAAAATGAAAAGCGGAAGGAAACTTAGACAGTGAAAAAGGGACAAAATACCTGCGCAGTAAGGAAAACGCTTGGGAGAAAACGATGCAGGGAAGTTGAAAGCGACTTGGTAGACCTGGTACTGGGAGCTCGCGCTTTGGCTATACGATATCTCATAAAAGAACGTATTTTACCACAGTGAACATAGAACAAGGTTAAACGGCTTGAGATTACCCGAAAAACGAGGCTAGGACGACACTTGTAGGGCTGACATCATAAGGACGTCGACATTGGGACGCGTGGCATTTGGCTATTGGTTATCAAAGTTTGGTTAGGTGTATACCACACACCGAGTTAAATACCGGTATTGGTTGTGTACCGGGTGCCCTAGGACCTACCTTACCCTTATGTGACTTGTGACAGCTGTTTCCTGGATGGGCCCACTAAATAGTCTAGCGGGGTCTTGGAGCGGCTCTAAGCCCGCGGCCATCACCCCACGGAATACCTTTCTCGGGTCCCACTGTTGCTACGTCATCACCATTCCGGGGGGTGAGCTTCCGCCTTCCCCTTGCCATCCTTGATACCCCCAGAAATGTTTAGCACTGCCTTCTTTTGACTGTTCGTAACTCGGGTGGGTCCCGCTCTATCTAGCTGTCTTGCACATATATACTCCTTTGTTTTGGGTAAGGTTTTACCGCAAAGTTAAAACTATACATCCTGTCCCCTTTTTATATGCGTTTTCATTCACACCAGCCCACTCACTCCTTTAAGTATTTCTCCCCTTTAGGCTTCGGGTGATCCCCTTTTTTAAGTTTCTTAGGGCGGTGGTGAATGATGTAACAACATTGGCTCCATTTGGGGACGACACGCTCGTCCTCGAACGTGTCGAGAACTCAGCAGACCAGTTGTTAACTTCTTTCTGTAAGCACAACCTTCGTGACACCTCTACCTTTCTTAGTTCTTAATCGGAAACAAAAAACATAAGAGTAAAAGAAAACAGATATGGTACAACATATATACAGCAGGCCTCTCAACCTGAATCAGTATTGAAAATAAGGTTTTAGGAATTGCCCATTTACAGAGGCTTCAAGCAAATCACCTTCTAAATTTTCCAGCCTGAAAGTGTTATTTCCTCCAGCTTCTGCAATTTTGAATGGCCCAAACCACAATGGATCGAACTTCCCATGCTTTCCTATCTCGGCTCTCCTGATATCCTGCCTTAGTACCAGATCTCCAACCTGCATTTCTTTACCTTTGGTATGTTGGTTGAACAAGTCTTTCATTTTTTCTTGATACTCTGTCAACCTTTGATTTACCTGACTCTGGGTTTCTTCCAACTCAACCAACTAATTCATTCTTTTGATAAGGTCATTTGGCTCCTCCTGACTGTCTTGCAGGAAACGAGCTACAGGTAGAGCTAGCTGTATTGGAAACACCGCTGCTCGTCCATAGACCAATTCATACGGAGACTTGCCAGTTGATTGCTTGTTGGTAATTCTGTTTGCCCATAGTGCAAACTTGAGTTGAGAATCCCAGATTTTCTGGTTTTCGTTTATGGCTTTTTTCAATGCTCTCACCAATGTCTTGTTAGAGGATTCTACCAGCCCATTTCCCTGTGGATAGTATGCAGTGAAGTGTCCCAACACAATATTGTATTGCTGGCAGAAGTTAATGAACTTGGTAGACTTAAAAGGCTGTGCATTGTCAGTTACGATCTTAGTAGGGCAGCCAAACCTGGATATGATGTTATCCTCCATGAACTTGATCACTACTGCATCTGTGGCATTCCTTGTTGGCACCGCTTCTACCCATTTAGTAAAGTAGTCTGTGGCTGTCAGGATCCACTTGTGCTGTCCACTGGATGTAGGATGAATCTCTCTTATGAAGTCAATTACCCACTGTTGAAAAGGCTCTTCTATATGTACTGGGATCATGGGCAAGGGTGCAAACTTTTGCTTCTCAGCGAATCTTTGACATTTTTTGCAAGCCCTGACCCCAGTGTGAACGTCTCCAAAAAGTTTAGGCCAGAAGAAACGTGCCTTCAAAATTTTATGGGCTGTGGCCCTCCAACTATAGTGTCCTCCACAAATGCCTTCGTGGAATTCAGTCATAACTTCCTCCACCTCAGGCTCTGTGAGACATAAGAGCAAGATTCCTGAGGGTTCTCTCCAATACAACCGACCATTTGCTATAATAAACTTTTGGAATTTTAATCTCAGAGTTCGGTATTTTGTCTTATCACAGCTCGGGGGACACTTGAGAGTTAGAAAATACTCTACAATCTACTTGTACCATGCACTGAGTAGGTATTTCATGTGAGTCTTCTGAATGGCAGTTTCTATGATGGGCTGCTCGCCTATGCCTTCAAGTACCTCTTCAACTCCCATAGTTAAGTTTATTCCCAAGGCTCGACAGTTAGATTCGGACAGGATCTTTGCTAGTCCTTGTCCCTTGATAAGCTTGGTGGGGCGAATCTCCAACTCATATTCTTAGATCTTTGCTATCCACTTTCCCCTCTTACCCTCGCTGTCAGCTTGGATCAAAATATCTTTCACTGCAACAGTGGGTACGAAAGCAGTTATATCTGACTGCAATATGTACATTCGAAAAGCCGTCTAGGACTTGACTAGGGCATAGGCCTATTTCTCCAGAATATTATATTTCAGCTCAGCATCTCGAAGCACCTGACTAAAAAAGGCAATGGGTTGCTCGTACCCTTACACATTCATTTGTAATAGTACCGCAGCTACAGTGTGAAGAAATGCAAACGAGAAAATCATGAAGGGCTTACCGTAGTCAGGACCTGCAGGTACAGGGGCTTCTACGAAAGCACTTTTGATTCTATTAAACGCTTCCTTCGACTCGACAGTCCACTTCACATCATTATCTTTCTTCAACATTTCTGTTATATACCGAACTATCTCTGCGTAGTTCGGTATGAACCTCCTCAAAAAAATTATACGCCCTGCTCACCTACAAAAGCGATGTCCATGGCTCTCTGAAATGTGGCGCCCGCGTTTATCAACCCAAATGGCATCCGAGCATACATGAACGTACCCCATGGAGTGGTAAATGTCGTTTTCTTTTCGTCTTCTGGAAGAACTGCCACTTCATTGTACCCTGAGAAACCATCCATCATGGACATGCGTGAGGATCCCACCACCTTCTACAATATGTGATCCATTTTTGGCAGTGGATAATTGTCTTTAAGGGATGCTCTTGTAATATCGCTTTTCAGGGATATCTTTAAAACACAAGAAAACTCCAACCAGAGGTGGACTGGGAGGGCATTTACCAGATATTTCACCTCTGAAAAGAGGGTGAGATCTGGAGGCTATCTGGCCCTTTCCAAACTCTGTCTAAGAGTATGGGGAAAAACACACCAAGTGGTATAGTAACTGGAATGCTCGAGGAGAAAAATAACAGTAGTGCCAGCATACAATAGCATATATATAGAACATGTAACAGATACTCAAGAAATGCAAAGAGATAGCTGAGCCGTTTTATTATGCTGAAAAAATATAAGTGAGTACAATAGGTGATCAGAGTGATGGCACCTAGACTTGCACAAGGCAAGTGAAGAAATACTCTCAGAATGCTGATGGAATGGCTGCTCTCTGATCTGCGTCCTAGCTGCTGGAAAACTGCCGTGTAGCTGCTACTGCTGGAACAAGATGAGTATCTGGGGCTGCTCCCCTACTTGGAATAAGCTGAAACTCTGGAATCAGCCTCTACTCACCAAACCTAGAAAAGCCCAGAGAGCGTTTCTGGAATGGCCGACCCCTTAAAATCACCCCCTTGAGGATCTACACTATCCTCCAAGGCTCTGCGCTGACACTGAAGGGAATCCACCAAAATACTGCCTCGAACTTTGCCAAAATCCTCCAGTTGGCAAGGGCTGGCCCCTTGCTCAATCTCTAAGCTCGAAACCTCCAAAAGACACCCAATCCGGAGCTCCCAAGAGATGGACTGCGTCCTCCCTCTCAGGACTGCGCAGTCTATGAATGCACTGCTCCTCCACAAAAGCCAAACACAAAACCTCCTGCAAAATACTGATGGGACAACCTCACCCGAGCAGGCACTTGAAGTCCCCCGGGGCTGAGGGTGAGATCTCCGAACGGAGACACTCGGTGCACTAAACAGTGCTACAGACAAGCTAAACAACCAATGTGCTCAAGAAGTCGAAATGACCAACTCAATATCATAAGAATCGAATGATCAAAATGAGGAGGCTCTCCTCTATATATAGCGTTGGCCTCTCTCAAACCCTAAGGCCCACCTCCTCCAACGTGGCCTCCCTTTGCCACGTGCTCAACTTGGCCTGCGCAGTCCCTCCATGTGGTCTACGTGGGCCCCCTCTCTACGTGGTCTCTTGGCCCCCCTTGGCTCACTTAAGTTACAACGTTGTGTCTACTAGGGAGTGCACTTTATTTTTAGAGTGAGTTATGTCCCCCTCTACTCACTTTTATTTATAATCTAACTACATAAGGCAAAATTGACCAAAATCGAATATTCCAATTAGCCATTGCTAATTGGGAATATTACAGTCTCCCTCGGCAAAATGTTGCTTGACCCCAAGCAACTGTAGTGATGGATGCTGCAAGATCTTCTCACTCTCCCAAGTAGCATCCTCATCCGGCAAATTCTTCCACCTCAGCAAGAGCTCCCGGATTGTCCTGTTTCGCAGCTGCCTCTCCCTGGTATCAATAATGGCCTCGGGCGGTAGCTCCTCTATCACCGTCACCTGCTGCCCCAATGCCTTCTTCAGGCATGATACATGGAAAATGTTATGAATCTCGCTGCCTTGGGGCAACGCGAACTCATAAGCAACCTGTCCAACCCTGCGTATCACCCTGTATGGCCCATAAAAATGGGGCTTGAGCTTCTCAGCTCCCTTCTGCTTCAGTGATGACTGTCGGTATGGTTGTAAACGTAGATAGACCAAGTCACCTACCTCAAACTGTCTCTCCATCCAACCCCTGTCGGCATACAACTTTTGCTGGTTCTGCGCTGTAGCCATGTTATCCTTGAGAGCTCGGAGAATGTCTTGACTCTCTTGGATCCAATCTTTGGCTCTCGGAGCCTTGCTAGCACCAAACATCACATCAGCGAAAGATAAAGAATGGTATCCATACAAAGCGTAGAACGGAGACATACCGATGGACATGTGATGTGTGTTGTTGTAGCAGTACTCCCTTAGATGCAGCCACTTCAGCCACGCTCTCTGCTGCCCACTAACATAGTTACGCAAGTAGCCCTCCAGCCACTTGTTAACTATCTCTGTCTGCCCATTTGTCTGCGGGTGGTAGCTGGTGCTCGGTGTCAACTCTGTCCCCACCAGCCGGAAAGCTCCTGCCAGAATTCGCCCATAAAGCGGCTGTCCTTGTCACTGATGATGGTCTTG